>WNGS01164437.1:37357055-37385732 GCA_020271785.1 Procambarus virginalis | reverse complement strand
AAGACAAGGCTTCGTATTTTACTACCCCTCTAGATAAGTTTCCAACCCCTGCCTCTTCCTCGGCAGTGTCAACCTTAGAGTCCCTGGTTGTGTCTACTACATCACCTGGAGTGTCTCAGACCTTAATGAATACTACGGCATCCTTTGCCCCTCTCCTTCTATGAAGTCCAAGACCTTCACCGTACACAAAAAGTACTCCCCTTCGAGTGTGTACGTTTCCCGCACCGACAACTACATATCACGACCTGCTACCTGTTGACAATTCTCGCCCTGTCGACTTTTACACTCACAAACACTTCATTGACTGCGTGGAGTTCAGTTTACTCCCACCCTGACTGGCTCCAGCATCTTCCAAGATCTCTCTGCGGAGGCGGCAACTCGCCTAGCTTTACGCCTATGAGTTTTCCTCATGAACTAGGGAAGGAGGTGATGGAGAGGGGAGGTGATGATGGAGAGGGAAGGTGATGAAGGAGAGGGAAGGTGGTGAAGGAGAGGGAAGGTGGTGAAGGAGAGGGAAGGTGGTGATGGAGAGGGAAGGTGGTGATGGAGAGGGAAGGTGGTGAAGGAGAGGGAAGGTGGTGATGGAGAGGGAAGGTGATGATGGAGAGGGAAGGTGATGAAGGAGAGGGAAGGTGGTGAAGGAGAGGGAAGGTGGTGAAGGAGAGGGAAGGGGTGATGGAGAGGGAAGGTGGTGATGGAGAGGGAAGGTGGTGAAGGAGAGGGAAGGTGGTGATGGAGAGGGAAGGTGATGATGGAGAGGGAAGGTGGTGATGGAGAGGGAAGGTGGTGAAGGAGAGGGAAGGTGGTGATGGAGAGGGAAGGTGGTGATGGAGAGGGAAGGTGGTGATGGAGAGGGAAGGTGGTGAAGGAGAGGGAAGGTGGTGATGGAGAGGGAAGGTGGTGATGGAGAGGGAAGGTGGTGATGGAGAGGGAAGGTGGTGATGGAGAGGGAAGGTGGTGATGGAGAGGGAAGGTGGTGATGGAGAGGGAAGGTGGTGAAGGAGAGGGAAGGTGGTGATGGAGAGGGAAGGTGGTGATGGAGAGGGAAGGTGGTGAAGGAGAGGGAAGCTGTGCCTACAGCCCTCAACCTGTCCTCTTAAAAATAACGTCGCTTTGGCCGTTTACCCGTATGGCCGAAAGTGGACGTAATTTGAAAATTAAAAAAAAATGAAAATAAATTTGGGATATTTTTTCAACAACAGTAAGTTAAGGGTTCTCTCATAGGTTAGGTGGGCAGGAAATTCTCATAAACTTTCAAAACGTTATGAAAAACGTTAATTGAAAGTTTCCTCTTCTAACCTTACTGAGTAAGCCGGACGACTCAAACAGATATTGGGACCTTACATCACTTGTGAGTCGATTTCATTTCAAATTACGTCCAAATTTGGCCATAGCGTGCAACAGTGATGAGGACAGTCATGTGTAGTGTAGATGGTTACTGTGATGAGTAGTCAAGTGTAGTGTAGATGGTTACTGTGATGAGGACAGTCATGTGTAGTGTAGATGGTTACTGTGATGAGGACAGTCATGTGTAGTGTAGATGGCGTCCGTGTTGCAGATTGCATGTAGTGACGGGAGTTACAGTTATGATGGCTGTAACTAGTTAAGAGGGTTATAGTGAGGAAAATAGTTCGTAGGAAAGAAGGCAACAGTGATATAGACTGTATGAAGGGAACTTTGTTACATGATGTTGATAGTGTGAAGTGAAGATAGGGAATAATTTACCCAAATAATTACGAAACTTAAAAAAACTTACTTTTTCTCCATTGCATGTTGCAATCCCTCATCGTGCGAGGCAACAAAGTAGGTACGATCAACCAGCATCTTGTTCAGAGAGGAGTTAGACTTCTTGAAGGAGTCATAGAAGAGAGTGCGAAAGTATGTAGGCATAACCACCCTGTAAATAAACAATTATGGATGATTGCAGACCTTTTGTGAGTTACATTAAGAAATTATCTGTTACAGTGTATCATTGGGATACACTGTTTTTAATGGGATCATATACATATGTTTAAATTAATTCATAAAATGCAATTTCATTGTATATGCCATTTTATAGTAACCATAAGATATGAATTGTATACATGAATTAATATTAGAATCTCGTGGTGTATTTTGCTTGACTAAGGAGATTAAAAACAGCAGTTGTAGGGTAGCTATGATCACACTCATTTTCACTGTAAGACTCAAAGTGACTAAAACAAAATTACAAATTATCAGCCCCTGAATAAAGTAATTCTCTGTTCTTCTTTACTAAGTTGGTTAAAACCCTGATTGCTGAAGCCTTGCTATTACCAAAATATATGAGAATCCACTTACTCTCATATGGTGAGGCTCCCATTAGGGAGTTACTACAGTAAATGTTTCTCAAGAGGCTTAATTAATGTCCTTAGAACCCTTTCACTCTTTCAAGCTCTGTAACCATAGGAATCTCAGATATATTGGTCAAGCAAGCCAGATCTTTAGTAATTCTAGGTATGTGTCAATAGAAAGGAAACTTCTCTTCCAAAAGTAAGAAGGAAGTACTCGTGAAGGAGAAAGCACGAAAAAAACAGCACTGAATGTAATGAAACGCCATTTTTAGGGTGAGACCCGGAGGCTCCCCGGAGCTATCCGGGCTGATATGAATGTATTAGACCCTGATATCAGTCAGTGAATGGGAGTTCTTAGGCCTACCAGGGACCACAAGCCAGAACCTGGCCCTCTCAGAGTCACGAGCAACAATGGCCTGTATAAACCCCCGTGGGGTTGGAAGCATTATATGTCTGCCATCGACCGGGTTGGGCACCCAGAAAGGTAGGAGCCCCAAAAAAACAATGTGGTTAAAAATTACTACCGAAAGCCAAACTGTTGGACAGAACTCCCCATACGAAAAACGAGCATGACGTCACAACCGTCACCGAGCCGCCATCTGCACAACTCCCACCGCCCCAAAAGGGGAAGCCCCAGATTCCCCGCGCCGACTATCCACCCTTCAGTTCTGAGGCTGGATGTCAAAACTCGCGAAAAAACACTGACCGGAGAGAGAGAGGGTTCCTTGGGAGCCTCCGGGTATCACCCAGAAAAGGGCGTTACATTAAACTCAACGCTGGTTTTCTGGGGGGAGCCCCTTCGGCTTCCCTGAGCCACTTAATCAAAGACAAAACAAGAGGGACTTACTCGGGAGTTGGTCCCCACTCGCTCCTCAACTCGAAGTCGAGACATCTGGCTTCAACCACGGACCCAATGCGACACATTGACCAGGTAGTCAATGGCCTATAGAAACCCCTATGTAGTTGGAAGCATTCTATGTCTGCCATCGATAGGGCTGGGCACCCAGAAAGGTAGGCACCCTAAAACAAACCCTATGTGGTTAAAAAGTTGCTACCGAAAGCCAAACTGTTGGGGGCAGAACTATCCAAACGTAAAACAAGCAAACGAGCATGAGGTCACAACCGTCACAGCACCGCCGTCTGCACAGCTGCACAGGCCCTAGTTCCTGACTAGGGCCAGGAACATTGACCAGGTAGCGAGCGGCCAGGACCCTGTTCGACATCCAAAAACCTGGTGACGTTTTTGGAATTTTTGGTCGACGAGCTAAAGCAGCAAACTTATGAAAACCATGGGCATGGGGATAGACCGCAGATTGACTAGTTCGAATAATCTTGCGGACGACCTGGGAGACCCGAACCCAGGAACAAGGAACAAGGAAAAACCTGGTCAACCTATAGCGCGTCCCCGGCCATCGAGGCTGTGGCGCACAGGTAACAGCGAAGAGCTGCAACCGCCCACAACACATGATGCACCCCTTGGCCGAACCAACCAAAGCATCATCAACCCAAGGACCACTCCTGAGAGCAGCAGTCACATTCTTCGCCAGAAAAGTAGGAGACGGCTGCTTTTGAACAATCCTACCACCAGGACCAAAAGAGCAGAAACCTCTGTGCCAGAGAAGAGCATGGAGCTCCCCAACCCGACATCCAGAGGCCAATGCCAACGGGGAAATGAGCCTTTGCAAACAGTCTTGAATGGAAAGGGTCACCATAAATCAAGGAGAAGAGAGAAAAAGAGTACCTGGTCGAACGACCAGGGCTGGCTCAGGGGGCGCATGAGCAGGCCGGAGGTGAAACAATGCATGAAACAGCTTGCGGAACGGGGCAGAAGTAACATCAACCCCGAACACATGCTGAAGTGGCTCAGCCAGTGCCACACTATACAAGGCGACATTATTGGGCATTAGATGATGGTCCTGAAACAACCAAGACAGGAAGGACAAGACAACCCAATCCGAAACAAAAAAAGACCTACGAAGGGACAAGAAACAACATAAGGACCACCAGAAAACTTCATACTGCCGCCGAGATGAGACAGAGGTCACAGTAATTCGGGAACCCGAATGGGGACTGCAGCATCCCAAGTCACCATCCCATAGGAGCCCCCCCCCCCACCCCAAACACAGATCTTTCCTTGTCCCTATACAATGCCACCATACCACCCCAAATCCACCCTACCTCCCTACCCTGAGTACCCCCTCTGCCTTCCCATCCCCTGGTCTTCTTCCTGCCCAAAACAGGCGTAGGCAAGATATAAGTCCTCCATCCTCCACCCCACCCCCCTCCAAACCACTGTTAACTACACTACAGGAGGACAAACCCTCACCCCGAGCACTCCCTGCCCCCCAGCCTCAAGCACTACCTGTCCCTCAACCCTAGAAATTCGTCCTGTCCCAAGCAGGCCTGAGCAGTTTCCAAGGCTTCCCCCACACCCCTCCTCCCCCACCCCCACCTCCCCCTGAACTCCTGGTAAATACCCCACAGGAGGATGAGCCTACCCAAGCAGCAATGCCCACGGAACAGATTCCTACACTAATGGGGAGGGTGGGTGAAAATGGATATAGGAAAGTGAGCTTCAAGATAATGTACTCAATCATCGATGGATAACCAACAAAGCAAGTGAACTGGCAGAAAGGCGGAGGAAGAAAACCCAGATGTCATAGGGCTCACAGAAACAAAATTGTCAGGGGTCTTAATAAACGCTGTGTTTCCAGAGGACATTTAGTATAGGAAAGTACATATAGTAGGGAAAGAGAGGGAAGGGAGAGGAGGAGGAGTGATAAGGAAGGACTGGGGCTTTGAAGAGATGGAAATTCTGGACTACGATGGATTCAGAGATTACATAACAGGAATTATGACAAGGGGTGGACTTAAGATAATAATGGCAGTCATTTACAACCCTCCACTAAATGAAAGAAGACTCAGACAAGAGTTCGACAGAAACAACATGGAAATCATTAATATAATAGAGAGAGAACAGCTTCAGTTGCCTGCAGGAATGGATCCAGACCCTTAATCATGGGCGATTTCTACCATGGAAAGATCGACTGGGAGAATGGGACCCTAATGGAGGTGAAGATACATGGAGAGCTAAACTCTTGGAAATGACAAAAAGGAACTTTCTAAGCCAACATGTCAAGGTACCCACAAGAATGAGAGGCAATGAAAAACCAGCTAGACTCGACCTGATATACACCTTGAATGATTCAGAAATAAGGGAAGTCAAATTTGAAGCCCCATAGGAATGAGTGATCACAGTGTATTGACATTTGAGAGTCTGGTAGAGGTAGAGATAACCTATCTAAGTATGGGATTGGAAGGGAAAAGACAAAATTACCCAAGAGGAAAATATGACAAGATGAGGAATTGCCTAATGGGAATACCATGGGAAATAGAACTCACAGAAAAGACAGTAAAGGATATGATAGATTATGTCATCTAGAATTGCCAGGAAGCTGGAGACTGGTTTATACCAGCCCAAAAAGAGAGAAGTGAAAAGCAACAGAAGAATCCATGGTTCTATCAGGAATGTGCGGCAGTAAAGCAATTGAGTAAAAGAACATGGAGGAACTACAGGAACAACAGAACACAGGAGAGCAGGGAAAGATACCTGAGGGCCAGAAATGAGTGCCTCAGAGTAAGGAGAGAAGCAGAGAGACATTATGAAAATGACATCGCGAGTAAAGCTAAGACCCAACCAAAACTGCTCCACAGCCACATCAGGAGGAAAACAGCAGTGAAGGAACAAGTGATGTAACTGAGAAAATGGAGAACAGATACACAGAGAATGATAAGGAGGTGTGTGAAGAACTCGACAAGAAATTTCAAGAGGTCTTCACAATAGAACAAGGAGAAGTCTCTGCACTAAATGACGAGGCAAACCAAGCAGCCTTGGAGGAATTTGACCTCACCAGAAATCAAAAGGAATCTGTTGGAGCTGAATGTGACAAAGGCTGTTGGGCCTGACAAAATCTCCCCTTGGATATTGAAAGAAGGTGCAGAGGCACTAAGTGTGCCACTCTCTATGGTGTATAACAGGTCACTGAAAACGGGAGACCTACTGGAAAGCTGGAAGACAGCTAATGTAGTCCCAATATACAAAAAGGGTGACAGACAAGAGGCACTGAACTATAGGCCAGTTTCTCTATCTTGTATATCATGCAAGGTGATGGAGAAGATCGTGAGGAAAAAGCTCGTAGAACATCTGGAGGGAAATAGCTTTGTAACACACTACCAGCATGGGTTCAGAGATGGTAAATCGTGCGTCACAGGTCTAATAGGGTCTAATACTTGGTCTATGACCAAGTAACACAAATTAGGCAAGAAAGAGAAGGGTGGGCAGACTGCATTTTCTTGGACTGTCAGAAAGCCTTTGACACAGTTTCTCACAAAAGGATGTTACAAAAGTTGGAGCAACAAGCAGGAGTGAAAGGTAAGGTGCTCCAGTGGATAAGAGAGTATCTAAGTAACAGGAAACAGCGAGTAACAGTGAGGGGAGAGGCATCAGAGTGGCGAGATGTCACCAGTGGAGTTCCACCGGGCTCTGTACTTGAACCCATCCTAATTCTAATATATGTAAACGATCTTCCGGAGGGTAGAGACTCATTCTGCTCAATATTTGCTGATGATGCAAAAATTATGAGAAGAATAAAAACAGATGAAAATAGACAGAGACTACAGGACGACTTGGACAAACTGGTGGAATAGTCAAGAAAATGGCTACTAAAGATCAACTCAGGAAAATGTAAATTAATGAAATTAGGCGAAGGGAACAGAAGGCTGAATACAATGTACCATCTGGGAGGTGATATCCTGCAAGGGTCAAATAGAGAGAGAGAGATCTGGGGGTTGATATCACACCGAACCTGTCCCCAGAAGGTCACATCAAAAGGATATTATCAGCGGCATACGCTAGACTGGCCAACATAAGAACTGCCTTTAGAAACTTATGTAAGGAATCGTTCAGGACCTGTATACCACTTACGTAAGACAAATCCTGTAGTATGCAGCTCCAGCCTGGAGTCTATACCTAGTTAAACACAAGACAAAGTTAAAGAAGAGGTATGCCACCAGACTGGTCCTGGAACTGAGATGTATGAGCTACGAGGAAAGGCTAAGGGAGCTGATCCTCACATCCCTGGAAAACAGAAGAGTAAGGGAATACATGATAACCACCTACAAACTTCTCAGGGGAATTAACAGGGTGGACAAAGACAGACTCTTTAGCAAGGGAGGAACACGAACAAGGGTACACAGGTGGAAACGTAGTATCCAGGTGAACCACAGAGACATTAAAAAGAGTTTTTTTTCAGTGTCAGAGTCAGTGCATTAAGTAGTGATATGATGGAGGCAGACTCCATACACAGTTTCAAATGTAGATATGATAATGCCCAGTAAGCTCATGTATCCGTACACCGGTTGATTGACATTTGAGAGGCGGGACCAAAGAGCCAGAGCTCAACCCCTACAAGCACAACTAGGTGAGTACAACCAGGTGAGTACAGGTGGGACACCATCAACGAAGCCACCTGCTCGCCATACAAGTGGTGATAGACCCGTGTCAGACCAGACACGAAGACTTGAGAAGAAGATCAAACCAGCTATATAATGGACTGGCAATATATGCTCAAAGATGCGGAGCTGCTGGAAGACCCCGGGTTCGGACACCGAGCAAGCAGCACCTGAAACCAAGACTGGGCCGGCCATCAAGGAGCCAACAATAATACTCTCCCTTGGTAAGTCTCCAAGCGAGCTATTACCTGGAGCAACTGTGGAACCGGGGGAAGAGATACAGGTTACCCTACCTCCACCAGTCCTGCCTGAAGACATCGACCCTGACGGCCTCGCAGTTGGAGAAAGGCGCCACATATATCGGGAGACGCCAGATGTCTACCTCTTGGAGCCCGTTCGTTCGGCAGTCAATTGAATGAGTCGGCGTCGACCGTCCATTTCCTGGTCAGGGGAAATGAATTGTGACATACCGTCCGCAAGGACGTTGGGCACTTCTCCCCCCCTGACCACCTGGGTCAGGACGGTAGAGCGACGGTCTCGCTTCTTGCAGGTCGGCGTTCAATCCCCGACCGTCCAAGTGGTTGGGTACCATTCCTTCCCCCCGTACCATCCCAAATCCTTATCCTTACCCCTTCCCAGGGCTATATAGTTGTAATGGCTTGGCGCTTTCCCCTGATAGTTCCCTTCCCTTCCTCTCCCCCCACGAACGTAAACGGAAAGGAGAGATAAACCCTGTTGGAAATTTCCAACACCCCAAATAATAACCCTTGACACAATAAGATAAAATTCGTTGTGTCAAGATACTAATTTAACTAACCATACTAACAGAAGTTCTAGAACATGCTAGAGACGATTGCATCAGCCGCCACATGTACGCGGTGGCTATCCCCTGTGCCTAGCGCTTGATAGAAACTCCATCTTCAATCTACTTTCATTCGCGTTTGATTATCTTAGATACAGTTTAAGTAATGTTCATAGTAATCGAGAAGAATAAATTCATATATAAATTAGCATTTACCTCCTTTCGTTCGTAAATTTGCACCCAAAAATAGTGCCGTAACTATCAGCTGATGAGAGAGAGACGCTGCACCATGCTGGAACAGTTTCGGAGCAGCTGGCAAGAGAGGCGGATGCATCACTTTGTTTTTAATATAGACGCCATATTTAAGCTTATAGCCGCAGAATTGTCTCATTCGGTGATGCAAATTGTGCAGCAGAATCGTGCCATTGGATGGATTGCCTCATATCAAGTGGTCGCATTCTCCAAGGACGTATCCCAGTTGTATTATATTGTATTTACTTGTTGTGAGCTCATTACATTGAAATTTCAACCGGGTTATGAGGCATGATTACCAACAAACCCCAGTAAGTCTCTCACTTTTCATTAGGTATCATTTCCTGTGTTATAAAGCTAATATTGAAGGCTGTTGCAGTTGGTACATTGTATTACTCCGGCAGATCTACGTTCGTGATGTGAGAGAGGGTTCGACCGGTTCCAACACGTTGGAGTTCAGGGCTTGAGTACAGGACGCAGTGTCCACAGAGTCAACATTTACTGCATAACCCACTTGATGACTGCTCTCATGTTATTGCTGGACTGGGAGGAAATCTTCAGCCCAGCTAGGCTGAAGTTTATAACTAATCAGCTGTATTGTAGTCTTCTAACTGTTTAACCCTCAGTTATCTATGAATATCATCATTGAATTTATTCAACATTTATCTGCATCAGTTAGACCTAGCATTATTGGTTCTACCCCCCAAAAGATGTGTAAGGAAACCACTCCAAATAATATTTAGAAATTTTACAGTCCACTTCTCTAATTTTATTTAAATCAGTTATTTAATTCATGATCATATCAGATTATATATTGGAGAGTTTTCCCCTACAAACCCCAAGAACTAAGTAGACGAGTCACCCGAAGCGACCAGCCCCAAAGAGGCAAGGACCACATCGAAACGCCGCGGTTCAGGCAATGAACCACCGGATAGCAGTCCAAATGAACCCTGATCGTCGATCAGATATGAACCCTCCAAAGCGACATCCACACAGCTGCAAATTCCCACCATGCAGTGTTCCCGACGAAAGGACGGACCCCACCGCCCCTGGCCCCAGCCAAGAGATGTCGCATTTGTGAGCACATTAAGCGAGGGCTTGGGTAGGCGCTAAGGCACTGAACCACTGAAAAACCTGAAGAGGAAGTCGGCGACGCAGTAGCCGAAGTAAGGTACCTGGAGGCCGAACCCAGCGATCGTGAGAGAGGTGGAAGGGACGTCCCCAAAGAAACCAGAACAGTGATCGAAGCCAAACCCGACCCGGCAAGAAGAACACAAACCCTCGAGCAACCACCGAATGACATGGAAGCCTTCCAGAAACAGGTGAAAGCATGACCGCACTTGTAGCACATCCTCTGGAGAGAGAAGGAAGTGGTCCAAGAGTCCCAAACAAGAGCCAGCCAAGACCGAACCTGAGAGGGACCCAGCTGGGACTACCTCCAGTTCACCAGAATACCTCTAGTTCTGGTAGGTCAGAACCTGAACCCCTAAGACAGGGGTCTCCAAACTTTTCAATGTAAGGGCCACATTTTATATTTCCCATATTTATGCGGCCGAAGGAATAAAAAATGAAAAAAAAAAACATTTTAACTATTTTAAACATGCAATATTTTTGGCTACAATAGTATTATTGCTATTTTGTATAACTAAGATAAAGGTATTGTCAAAGTACAGAGAAAAGAATATTGTACAGTGTTTGTGCTCCCTGAAACAGAAGCAGCGAAGCCCCACTCGCCCTCCATCCCCACAATATACAGTTATACACAACTGATTGGTTGTAATGCACAACACATACCTACCAGTACTAGTATCTGTGCGTCACACTATCGAGAGAGAGGAAAACTGACTCGGGCTGAGCGCCACCAGTCAGCAGCCCCAGCTTTGAATAATTCTGCGATGCCATTCGTACGATAATTATTTTTTCAAGGCCACCACACAGGGATTTGTTTGGCGGGCCGGATGAAATTATGTGGCGGGCCGGATGTGGCCCGCGGGCCATAGTTTGGAGACCCCTGCCCTAAGAGATGCAAATGGGCCACCACAACCTGGAAAAGATATGTGAACACGCGAGGTGACAGATTCGAGCCGAATAGAAGGCAAGGAAAGCGGTAAGCCTGACACACCACAACAAAACTAAGCCAGTCCCTGAACCCCGGATGAATCGTGACATGCCAATACGCATCCCTCAGGTCAGAGACACCATCCAAGTGCCCTTCTCCAAGAGAAGACGGACCAGAGACAGAGTAGTTATCCGAAAGGAGGGGCAATAGACCCAAGGGATTCAGATGAGACAAGTTCAGAATGAACCACAGGTCTGCATAGTCCCGTTTCGGAACTGGAAACAGGCGGGAAAACCCAACTGAGGTACGAGGATGTTTCGACCACACCCAAGCAAACCCAATCCAACATAACCCGACATAGTGCAGGAGAGAACGCCCATTCCGAACCCCCTGAAGTGGGAGGGGCCACCCAACGTAACCGCAGACCGCAAGAAACGACCCGAAACGCCCACAAATCATGGGACCAGACATGGGCGAACAGCACGAGCCTCCTCCCTCCCCCCACTGCCCCAACAATGGGATGAACCGCAAAAAGGCCGACACTCCTTACGCGAAGCCGGCTTATGAGCAGAGCGATCACTGCGCCAACCAGTTGTCATCGGTTCCGAAGGCTGCGCCGGCTTCGAAACTGACCCCACTGGCCTACCCCGAAGGGAAGAACCCTCAGCCCTAGCACAATCCTTCTGGGAAGACCCCCTCCTGGGCCAACAAATTGCACGTGGGTCGACAACTCTGAGAATCCACCTGCAGATACTGCACCACTGTAGACTCTGCAAACAGTAAAGGACAAAATAGTGTAGAAAACCTAAGAGCTTGGGACAGCGGATTCCACAGAATGAGCGACCACTGCCTGTCAGCACGTGAGATGAGAAGCAAAAAACAGAGACACCCCCTCCTGCAGGATCGGCACAAACAGCATCAACAAGGCAGCTGACGCCTGCACCACCGAGAGCAGTATACCAGAACCCAGATCAGCACCAAGTGTGTGTCCACGTCCTCCTCAAGCCAGTCCGAAAACAGTTTGAGAAGGGAAAAGTAATGCAAGACTAAAGCCAAATGGCCATGGGCGCACAAGTCCTCAGCAACCAGGGCACCGAAAGGGAAGGAACCTGCACATGAAGCTGTACCTGGCCGACATCTCGTGGTGGGCAGGGGCTAACAAACACGCATTGAGGCATTCAAACTTGCCCCCTCAGATAAGCCTGTAGCACAGTAAAGGCCTCTCGCCACTCAAGCATGTGGGACTGGCAGAACACATGCCATGCCCACATCAAAAAGATAGAAGTATCTTTCAACCAGCACGACTCCGGAACCTCGTTAGACACCTAGTAAAGAAAAGAAAAAGAACCGAACTCGAAAGAGGCAGGATCCATTATCGAGGCGAACTCCATGGGCCAGATTGACGAAGCAGTTACGTACGTATGCAGATGAGGAGTCACAATAACGTGGCTGAAATATGTTGACCAAATCATTCACAAGACAGTGAAGGGACGGCGACGTTTCGGTCTGTCCATGACCATTCTCAAGACGATTGTGAGATTGTCGACTTGAGAATGGTCCAGGACGGATCGAAACGTCGTTGTCCCTTCACTTTTTAGCTAGTGTGTGGTTTGGTCAACAGTTACGTCCGTAATTATGAACGTTTTTCTTCTCAGCATCTTCGTTTCGGCTACGTCGGTATTCAGGTAGGCAGCTAAGTATGAAAATCTTTGTAAGTATACTTTATCGCACTAAGAACGGCCTCAAGCACTCGTAGCTTTACGTAAGCTGGATATAACTCAATTTTTCTCTACTACAGAACACGGAGGATCGATTATAATTAATATAAACAAACATTTTAGTTGGCGAGTTTCATCAAGAAGAGTCCTTCGTGTTAGCTATATATGCATTCTCTGCTTGAAACTTGTAGTAAATGTCTTTTATGTTATTAAAATTAGTTGCATCATAGCAAGATATTATAATGTAGTTATTAAGTAAATAAACACTCGTGAACATGAAATATGAGAGAAGGTGATGATCCCGGGCTGGTGATCCTCACCTTCATCATAAATAGCATTTACTATCACCAAATGCCTTTGCTCACCTAGCAATAAATATAGCTATGGGTGTACCTTAGCTATACATACCCATTTTTTATTTATTTTGTTTGGTTTTATTTTTAAATTAAATCTTGGTGAGTGCTGCACAAATGATGTTAAGGGAAAGGGTAAAAACTTCAACAACTTTTGTCTTTGAATACTTAGGCCTATAATTATGACTATATGGACTATTATGGCCCGTTAAAAAGAGAGGGGGAAGCAGGGGTCCAAGACCTATTCCTGTTATACAATTTGGCTGTTTATAACAATAAGAAAGTAATTATCACAATAAGGCCCCAAGCCATGAAGGCTATGTAGCAGTAAGGCAGTGAGGTGAGGCAGCTACTTATTTGAGGAATGCTTATTTTACTTACCTTATAAGCTGAGACAGTTTATTTTATCTGAGGAATGCCCAACTGATTCCTTCTGCATTTGGCATGGAAAAAATTTGTGTCCATGACCTCTTCTTGTTACACAATTTGGTTGGGTGTAACAAGAAGTAATTATCAAAAGAAAGCACCAAGCTGGGAAGGCTATGTAGCACCATTGTGTGAACAATAAACCAATTTTATTTTGACAAATAATGCACCTGTGAGTAAAACAAATCCTGTCAGCTGTAAAAATATTGATGCAGTTATTTAAATATAAAATATAATGAAAGAAATATTTCTGGCTTATTTTTATGCTATTTTTTTTGTACTATACACTATATCCAAAGAAGTGAAAAATTGAGACATAATGCACAATTTAATGAATGATTCAAAAGAAATATGACTATTACATATCAACATGAGATCTTAATGATCCATGGTTAACATGATTTAATAAGGATAATACTGGTAATAATACAAACTATAATTTAAAACCTTTATAACTAATTATTTTTTTATTAAGAAGCTTACGTATACACAGCAATGTGCTGCTACCCTATTTTATATGAAAGATTACACGGTGTACATAAAAAAAACTAGGTATAAGTTCATCTAATACTGTACTCCCATTTCACAGGATGGTTAGTCATGCATGGCATCAGGGGAAAAAATACCAGCCTCAATACAAAAAAAAATCAACTCTGACTAAACAACAACCTCACGATTTTTACAAGAGGTAAACACTGAATCATGTAACATTATATTACAATTACTCTCACCAGTTTCTACAAGACTCCTCTCAAACAATGTATTTTTTAACAAGCTTAGGTATACACAGCAATGTGCTGCTTCCCTATTCTGTTCTTTGGCTAACCTATCAGCTCTATCATGCATTCGGAGGCCAACACGGCCTTTAAAGGAGCCGTTGAGTGTAACCTTGGATTGTCAATGAGCAATCTGAGAGCAGAAGTACACCGAGAACTTCAACAAGATCTTGTAGATCTGAGGCAAAGTGAAATTGACACCAGTAATTCCATCTATCATCATACTATCATGCAAGAGGAGCCACACATCTATGGATCATCCAATAAAATCAGCAGACTTCTAGATGTTACTGCTGCTCGGCTTAGACTCGGTTACAAGTATCTCTGGGAATTCTCATTATCTGCCGATGTAGACCTGACCAAATGTAAACTGTGTCAACAAAATTATTTGCACACCCTCCGTCACTATGTGATGGAGTGCGAAAAGATACGTGAATTTAGAGACAATTCTATAACCAATGTTCCAGCGATGTGTAAATATTTCATTCAAAATGATCTGCTACCAGAAATTTTAGCCAAATATCCCCAGTTTGCTAACTGTAGGTAGTAACTGAGTGATTGTAACCTATCCACCGCTGCCCACTGGATGGGAGGCGGTGTGCAGGACAAACATATAAATTTTGACACTAGCTCTCCACATATGTCAGTTGCTTAATTTAGAACCTGTACTTGAGGTCGATCTCGAACCCATTGTTGATGTGACGACTTATATTGAATTTTGTAACTAGCTCATCAAGATTGTAACTTGCTTAGCTAAATGAATTGTGGGGTTCAGTCCCTGAGCCCATTATGTGCCTCTGTAACCCTTTCCACTACCGCCCACAAGATGGGTATGGGGTGCATAATAAATGAACTAAACTAAAACTCCCTATTCTGTATGAAAGACCACACAGTGCAGATAAAAAACCAGCTTCAAGCTCATCCAACATCCCCATCTCACAGGATGGCGAGTCATACATGGGATCAGGAGAGAACAAGAAATGTAAGGCTGATCTCTTAGCCTACACTAGCAAAATCTGGGTACAGCACAAGAATATCTTCCAATATTCCTTAGTGTATGAAGTAATTACAGAGCTCAAAGTGCCTCATATCATTTGGTCTGAAGTCACTGATAACAGGGCAATCACAGATATAGGGTTGGAAAGTATGTCTTCTCAAGTAGGACTGAAAACAGATGTTTTTTCACCAAGAGGGTTATAAACCCATGGAACTGCCTACCCGCTGAAGCCGTAAATGCCAAATTCCAGCTAAAAAATGTCATTGGCGGGACCTTTAACAAGCCGCCGGCTTTCTGTCCTCGTCGAGGCCACTAGATAGTTATTGGCCCTTGGGTAAATTCAGGAAATATATACAATAATTGTCAGCGCATCTTCCGAGCGACAAGGAAAGCTACACACAATATCTCTTAAAACCACGTAGGTAAACAATAAATGTAACATATTTGTTAACTACAATGTCGGTGCTGGCTGTAGAAGTTGAAGAAACATAGTTTTACTTCGAAATATTCTAATTTTATAAGAAAATTCGATGTAAATAGGTGGCAGGTGAGCTCTGATAAGCCAGCGTCGTGATTGGCTAAATCTTTTAAGATGAAGAATGTTGCCTGCTCTCTGATTGGTCAAACGAAAAGCCCTAGTGACATCTAGCGAGACTTCTTGAAAGTTGTTAATAACTTCGTAAGTATAGCCTTCACATAAGGACCCCGGACCAGGCCATCCTCCATCCCTCGCCCCCCACCCTCGCCTCAAAAGAAAAGACAGAAGCTGCCTGAAAGGCTGGAACGAAGGGGACCTACTGGTCATACCCAGAAGTACTGGCTGAAGGAACTGGCTCGAATGCCTCCGTCGCAACACCGGAAGGGGCATCCTCCAAAACTGCCCGAGTCTCATCACCAACTAAACCCTGCCCCGACTCCGAAATTCTCTGACGTTCCGGAGCTGGGAGCAGGGAGCAGGGAAGGGGGACAGGACAAACAGCAGCAGGAGAAGGGCTAGGGAACATGCACGAAAACCAAAGTCAAGGCGACTAACACCCCCAAGTCCGGGGCGATATAACCAAAATAGTGCAGCCTCGGGGCATTCAGGTGAGCCACTAGCCTAGCGCTGCAGCAACCTAAAATGAACATGCAACGCCGAAGCTGCCTGCACTCGAAAATCAAGATCCGTAGATTGGGTGAATTGGAGGACATGCAAGCAACACCACTCGCAAGACTAAGGGTCGAAGGTGTCACCGACCAACAGGCAGAAGGATGGTGTTAACAGGCAGAATGACAAAGGCACAACCGGTGATTGTCACCCTGAGACAAGGGGACAGAGCAAAATCTCAAAACCTTCAAAATCGTACGAGGCGAGATGGGACCAGGTGCCACATCCATCGGTCCACTGAGCCCCAGTGGGGTATTCCAGGGCCATTAGACGCGCTGCTAAGGGAAGCACAGGCAAGGTACTGCTAACCGGTGCTCCAAACTATCAAGCAAACTTCTAATCCTTAAACCCCCACGACGTGTTCACACATGGAGACCTAGCGAAGAACCACCAAGAATAAAATTAGAGAAGAGTCAACACACCATGGGCAGACCCTCCACCAGGCAAAAACAAAAAGAAACAAAAAACCCTGCCCGAATATACCGTCACAGGTGGAAAAGAACCGGCCGCCGATATAAGGTGAAATCTAGCTGCACAGTACCTTGCACCCTTACCATTACGAGTCCTGCGCACTGTCCGCTCAGCTACCAGATCCTTTAGATCCCTTAGGTGGTCCCTTACTAGACCCCTTACCAGCTTCTAGATCTACCAGACCCCTAGACCCATGTCTACTCACCTATTTGTGCTTGCGGGGGTTGAGCTCTGGCTCTTTGGTCCCTCCTCTCAACTGTCAATCAACTGGTGTACAGATTCCTGAGCCTACTGGGCTCTATCATATCTACATTTGAAACTGTGTATGGAGTCAGCCTCCACCACATCACTGCCTAATGCATTCCATCCGTTAACTACTCTGACACTGAAAAAGTTCCTTCTAATGTCCCATGTGTGTGTGTGTGTGTGTGTACTCACCTATTTGTGCTTGCGGGGGTTGAGCTTTGGCTCCTGTGGGTACTCACCCTAGTTGTACTCACCTAGTTGTGTTTGCGGGGCTTTTGCTCTGGCTCTTTTGTCCTGACTCTCAACTGTTAATCAACTGGTGTACAGATTCCTGAGCCTATTGGGCTCTATCATATCTATATTTGAAACTGTGTGTGTGTGTGTGTGTGTGTGTGTGTGTGTTGTGTGTGTGTGTGTGTGTGTGTGTGTGTGTGTGTGTGTGTGTGTGTATTCATCTAGTTGTGCTTGAGGGGGTTGAGCTCTGCTCTTTCAGCCCGCCTCTCAACTGTCAATCAACTGTTACTTTTTTTCTTTTCTTTTTCCGCTACACCCCACACACACACACACACACACCAGGTTGGGCTGGTACAACAGGGACAGAAACCGACTTGTAAAGGTGGTGTTTGCAAACGAAATCCACGAAGGAGGATATTCTAGAAAAGAAGAGTCGTCTCCAACATGTGGAGGGATACAAACAAGTATTCCTGCAGAGGGACAGGACGAAGGAGGAGAGAGCCAGGGCAGCAGAGGCAAGGAGGAAGCGCAGGGAGAGAGGAGCAAACCAGGAAATCACAGCCCCCAACACAGCAGTCTCAGAGACAAGAGGGGAACCCAAAACCAGCATCCCAGCAACACCAGAGGGGGGGGGGGAAACACCACCAACCTCCTCTGCATAGAAACCCTTCCTTCCCCTCACCCCACCTGCCCCCACCCAACCCTCCCTCCCCCCCCCCCACCCCATTCTGACCCCGACACCCCATCCCCATTCCCATCATGTCCCCCCTCCCACCTTTCCCCCCCAGTCCCCCTTCCCCCTTCATCCCATACCCTCCCTATTCCTCCTCCCCCCCTCACCCCGTATCCTCCATGTCCCCCCTATCTCCTTAACCCACACCCTACCCGTTCCCCCTTCCCTTAAACCCCCACCCCCCACCCCAAAACCCTCTGCGACCCTGCAAACCACCTCACAGATCCTCTCACCCACGGAACAGCTTCCCACACCAGTAGAATACTCGCCAAGAAAGGGATTTGTAAATGAACAGAAGAAAGTGAGCTTCAAGGCGATGTACACTAACATAGATGGGATTACAAATAAAACTAGTGAACTTGGAGAGTGGGCACTAGAAGAAAACCCAGACATAATAGCACTCACAGAAACAAAGCTAACGAAAATCATAACAAATGCAGTGTTTCCACAGGGCTACTATGTAGTGAGGAAAGAGAGAGAAGGGAGAGGAGGAGGTGGTGTGGCTTTGCTACTAAGAGAAGGTTGGAGTTTCGAAGAGATGGTAATTCAGAACTGTGAAGGTTTCAGGGACTACATATCAGGCACCATTGCAACTGGAGGACAGAAAATTATAATAGTAGTCATATATAACCCCCCACCGAATGACAGAAGACCCAGACAGGAATATGATAGAAACAACATGGCCACCATCAATATAATAGAGAGAGCAGCTTCTGTGGCTAGCAGGAACGGATCCAGACTTCTAATCATGGGAGACTTCAACCATGGGAAGATAGATTGGGGGAACAGAGACCCACACGGAGGCCCAGACACATGGAGAGCTAAGCTGCTGGATGTGGCAACAAGAAACTTTCTAAGTCAACACGTCAAGGGACCGACAAGAATGAGAGGAGGGGATGAACCAGCCTTGCTTGATTTGATATTTACCCTAAATGAGTCGGATATAAGGGAAGTTAAGTTGGAAGCCCCCTTGGGAATGAGTGATCATAGTGTATTGAGCTTTGAGTACCTGGTTGAGCTAGGAATTATCACCCCCAAAAAAGAACTGGGAACCAAAGGGCTGGCGTACCGAAAGGGAAACTATGAGGAGATGAATAAATTCCTATGGGATATACATTGGGACACAGAACTCGGAACCAAGTCCGTACAAGACATGATGGACTATGTCACCCAAAAATGTCAGGAGGCTGTAAGCAGGTTTGTCCCAGCCCAACAGGAAAAAACAGAGAAGCAAAGGAAGAATCCGTGGTTTAATAGGGAATGTATGAAAGCAAAGGAGCTGAACAAAAGGGCATGGAGGAACTTCCGTAATAACAGAACACCAGAAAGTAGAGAGAGATACCAGAGAACCAGGAACGAGTATGTCAGTGTGAGAAGAGCAGCTGAGAAAAGGTATGAAAATGATATAGCTAACAAAGCCAAGACTGAACCAAAGCACAGTCACATCAGGAGGAAGACAACAGTGAAGGAACAGGTGATTAAACTTAGGGTGGGCGAGGACAGGTACACAGAGAATGACAAAGAGGTGTGTGAAGAACTCAACAAAAGGTTCCAGGAGGTCTTTACAATAGAACAGGGAGATATCACGGCGCTGGGAGAGGTGGCAGCAAACCAGGTGACCTTGGATAGGTTCGAAATTACAAGAGATGAGGTCAAAAAGCACCTATTGGAGCTGGATGTGAGAAAAGCTGTTGGGCCGGATGGAATCTCGCCATGGGTATTGAAAGAGTGTGCAGGAGCACTTTGCTTACCACTCTCCATAGTGTATAGTAAGTCACTGGAAACGGGGGACCTACCAGAAATATGGAAGACTGCTAATGTAGTACCAATATACAAAAAGGGTGACAGACAAGAGGCACTGAACTACAGGCCAGTGTCCTTAACTTGTATACCATGCAAGGTGATGGAGAAGATTGTGAGAAAAAACCTAGTAACACATCTGGAGAGAAGAGACTTCGTGACAACCCATCAACATGGGTTCAGGGAGGGTAAATCTTGCCTTACAGGCTTGATAGAATTCTACGATCAGGTGACAAGAATTAAGCAAGAAAGAGAAGGGTGGGCGGACTGCATTTTTTGGACTGTCGGAAAGCCTTTGACACAGTACCCCATAAAAGGTTGATGCATAAGCTGGAGAAACAGGCAGGAGTAACAGGTAGGGCGCTCCAGTGGATAAGGGAGTACCTAAGCAATAGGAAGCAGAGAGTTACAGTGAGGGGTGAGACCTCAGACTGGCGTGAAGTCACCAGTGGAGTCCCACAGGGCTCTGTACTTGGACCTATCCTGTTTCTGATATACGTAAATGATCTCCCAGAGGGTATAGACTCATTCCTCTCAATGTTTGCTGACGACGCCAAAATTATGAGAAGGATTAAGACAGAGGAGGACAGCTTGAGACTTCAAGAAGACCTGGACAAGCTGCAGGAATGGTCGAACAAATGGCTGTTAGAGTTTAACCCAAGCAAATGTAATGTAATGAAGATAGGGGTAGGAAGCAGGAGACCAGATACAAGGTATCATTTGGGAGATGAAATACTTCAAGAGTCAGAGAGAGAGAAAGACCTGGGGGTTGATATCACGCCAGACCTGTCCCCTGAAGCTCATATCAAGAGGATAACATCAGCAGCATATGCCAGGTTGGCTAACATAAGAACGGCCTTTAGAAACTTGTGTAAGGAATCTTTCAGAACATTATATACCACATATGTCAGACCAATCCTGGAGTATGCGGCTCCAGCATGGAGTCCCTATCTAGTCAAGCATAAGACTAAACTGGAAAAGGTTCAAAGGTTTGCCACCAGACTAGTACCCGAGCTGAGAGGTATGAGCTACGAGGAGCGACTGCAGGAATTAAACCTCACTTCGTTGGAAGACAGAAGAGTTAGGGGGGACATGATCACCACATTCAAGATTCTCAGGGGAATCGACAGGGTTGATAAAGACAGGCTGTTTAACACAAGGGGCACACGCACTAGGGGACACAGGTGGAAACTGAGTGCCCAAATGAGCCACAGAGATATTAGAAAGAACTTTTTTAGTGTCAGAGTGGTTGACAAATGGAATGCATTAGGAAGCGATGTGGTGGAGGCTGACTCCATACACAGTTTCAAGTGTAGATATGATAGAGCCCATTAGGCTCAGGAAACTGTACACCTGTTGATTGACGGTTGAGAGGCGGGACCAAAGAGCCAGAGCTCAACCCCCGCAAGCACAACTAGGTGAGTACAACTAGGTGAGTACCAGGTAGCAGCCCGTGATAGCTAACTCGCAGGTACCTATTTACTGCTAGGTAACAGGATCATCAGGGTGAAAGAAACTCTGCCCATTGTTTCTCGTCGGCGCCGGGAATCGAACCTGCGACCTCAGAATCAAGTGTCCAGCATGCTGTCCAGTCAGCCACCGGCGCCCTAGCGTGTGTGTGTGTGCTCACCTAATTGTACTCACCTAGTTGTGCTTGCGGGGGTTGAGCTTTGGCTCTTTGGTCCCGCCTTTAAACAATCAATCAACTGATGTACAGATTCCTGAGCCAACTGGGATCTATCATATCTTCATTTGAAACTGTCTGTGGAGTCAGCCTCCACCACATCGCTTCCTAATGCATTCCATTTACTAACTACTCTGGCACTGAAGAAGTTCTTTCTAATGTCTCTGTGGCTTATTTGGGCACTCAGCTTCCACCTGTGTCCCCTTGTGCGTGTACCACCCGTGTTAAATATGTTGGAAAGTTCCAACACTGATACATCCTTATCGTATCATAATACATCACTATTGTATACTAAGCACAGTATCTATTAACCCTACTGACTGTAAGCAATGATATAAATAAATATTTTCCTATCTCCGCATCATTTACTAAAATTCTCACCACATCGAGGGGCAGTATTGCGTCAGATAATATCCAGCAAGACATAATTATTGTCAACATGTCAGAAAATTGAATAATATTCTCAACCTTTATCAGTATTCTTTACAAGAATTAACACCTGATAATATAACAACTAGTGATTCAATAACAATGAGTTATGAACTAAAATATCACTGTAAAACAGTTTATCTGTTATATTAAACCGTCATGGAGGAAACAGAATTTCTCTCTATTTCTCGTTCAATAAGAACACTGTTCATAATTATTGGCAATTAGCGAGAATGGAAACAATATTTAACTCCCTATAATTGCGAGTCTATTCTCATTGACGAATTAAGTAGAGTAATTACAAGGAAAAGAATTTTCCGTTTTTACTAATAAGTCGCGCATGTGCGAGAGAGGGGTTGAGGGAGGAGAGGAGTCGGACACCAGCGAGCCATGCGGTTGGACAACGCTTAAACAACGTGGCGGCCATTAGTCCAAGGAGAGGCGAATCTTTCATCAATTACGCAATAGGCCCTTGCTATTAATCGGCCTTGGAGTGTGCAACTACTCTGTTGGGATTGAGTACTACAGATGTTGGAGGTAGCATGTTCGGAGCAGATGCTCTTTTGTTTATGATCTTGTTATAATATTTCATGTACCTGATAATTGTTTTGTTGTTGTTACTGACGGAGAATAAAACCATGTGGACGAAGATTGTTTCTCTTACTAAAACCATAAGAGTGGCGACGAGGATTAAACATCTCCAGCAGAGAACCTGGGTACGAGATAGAGCCATGTCAATAGAGCCATTTAACACTGCCAAGATCTCGTTGGACCTGTGGCTCAGCCTGCTGGAAGCAAACTTTCAGTACCGGGATATTAAGGAGGACGCCAACAAGAAAGCAGTACTCTTAGTTTCACTGGGTTCTGAAGTGTATAGTGTTCTCGGAAATTTGTGTGCACCTGAGCTACCTCACACGAAGACCTATGTAGACCTGATTGCTCTGCTTAAACGTCAGTATGTGGTGAAACCATCATATCACAGGAGTTTGAGGGATTTCCAGAAGAGGACGAAAAAGCAGCAGGAATCCGTACAGGAGTTATTTGCGGATTTGAAGGCTTTGGCTAACCACTGCAACTTCGGAGCACAGTTGGATGGCAGGGTTAGGGACCAGTTGTTCATGGCAGTGGAAAAGGAGAATTATTTCCCTAACCTGGTGGCAGAAAATTTGGATCTACAATCAATGACTTCATGGGCAGTGCTCGAGAAGATATTGAACCTGGAAAGGGCTTTTCGAAGTAAGACTTCTACTCAGGAAATTATGGTCGTACAGGGCCAGACCAGATGTAAACACTGTGGATACAATCACATAAGTAGCAAGTGCAAGTTTCGTGCATATATATGCAACTTTTGTAACAAGGAGGGACACTGGCAGAGAGTGTGCAGGGAATATCTGAACAGGAACAGCAAGGTCTGGGAGAGGAGACGACCAGGGAATGCAGGAAGAAGAGGTAGTGGTACTGTGGTCAAGGCAGTAGAGGAAGGGAAACCGTCTGAAGAAGCTGCAGGTGAGGAAAACCGACTATATTCGGTGAAAGAAAAGGTATGTTCAGTGAAGTCACAAGTGGTGAATTTTGTAATTAATGGAAAGTTAGTTCCCTTGGAACTGGAGACTGGTGCTGCAGTGTCAACATTGTCTAGAGATTGGGCAGATACCATGCAATTAAATGTAAAACCAGGTAAAAAATCATTAAGTGCTTATGATAATGTACTGATTAAGGTCTATGGCAAGGTGTCGGCAAAAGTAGGTTATAATGGAAATGAAATTGTCCAGGATTTTTATGTAGTGGATTCACATAATCCTAGCCTATGTGGTAAGGATCTCATGGAAAAAGTGGGAATTTTCTTGGCGGGCCTAGATGAATTGTCGATAGTTAAAACAATTAAAAGTGCCGAACAATTGTTAGATAAATATTCAGTGGAGGCAGATAAGCCAATTAATAGCATGGTGGCAAAAATTCACCTGAAAAGTGGGGCTTTACCTAAATTTTTCAAGGCAAGAACAGTGCCGTTTCATTACAAGCAATTGGTAGAATCAGCCCTGGAAAAGCATGTGGCAGAAGGCATCTTAGAGCCAAATACACATAGTGAGTGGGCAGCCCCAATTGTACCAGTGTTGAAGGCAGATCGGAAATCCTTGAGAATCTGTGCAGACTTCAAGGAACTGAACAACCGCATACACTGTGAGAAGTACCCTTTACCTAAGATAGATGAGTTGTTGTCAGTGGTCTGCAAGGGGGCAATTTTTTCTAAGATTGACCTGAAAGATGCTTACTTGCAAATTCCTGTAGAGGAGGAGAGCCAGAAATTGTTAGTGATTAATACCCACAAGGGATTACTTAAGTATAAAAGACTTCCTTTTGGACTCTCCTCGTCTCCAGCAATTTTTCAGAGATTCATGTCCCAGTTGTTAGTTAACATTGAAGGTGTGGCTAGTTTTTTAGATGACATTATTGTATGTGGAGAGAATGAGGAAGTGCATGATGCTAGATTAGAACAAGTTTTGAATCATTTGCAAAAGCACAATGTGAAGATTAATAAGGGAAAAACAACGTTGAAGACCAAGGCCATTGAATACCTGGGGTACCATATTTCAGGTAAGGGCTTTACTCCTTCTCACAAAAATGTAGCGGCTATAATAGATGCCCCCGCCCCAACATCAGTTGGGGAGTACAGTCTTTTGTTGGGATGGTTACATATTTTTGTAAGTTCGTGAAGAACTTTTCAACAAAATTAGCACCCTTGTATGAATTGTTGAAAAAAGGGGCTAGATTTAAGTGGGCAGCAAGAGAGGAAAATGCATTCAGGAATATTAAGCAGGAATTGATCAATTCTCCAGTGCTCACTAATTTTACAGGTAGACTCTCGTTAAAACTGGAGGTAGATGCTTCCCCAGTAGGAGTGGGTTGTGCATTATTACAGGAAGTAGATGGTCAGGATAAAGTAGTATATTTTGCTAGCAAGAAATTATCTCCTGCGGAACAGAATTATTCTCAGTTAGATAAAGAAGCCTTAGCTTTGGTATATGCTGTAAAAACTGAGGTATTTTCTGCTGGGGAGGAAATTTCTTGCTAGAACAGACCGTAAACCCCTGCTAGGATTGTTTGGCAAAGGTAAGCAGATTCCAGTTAATGCCAATGCTAGAATTCAAAGATGGGCATTACTACTCTCGCAGCTTGAGTATGATTTAGAGTTTAAGCCAGGCACGGATAATGTAGTAGCTGATGCATTAAGTAGATTGCCTGTGACAGAAGAATTAAATTCCAGTATTCCAGTGGAGTATGTTAACCTGGTGGAATCTATGTCTTTTGAGGATATTTCATTCCAGACTATTAGGAAGGCAACTGGTAGAGATCCCAAATTAAGTCTGTTGATGAAGTATGTCAAATATGGTTGGAATGATAATTTATTATTGTCAGAGTATGCTGCAGTAAAGGCTGACCTTAGTATTCACCAGGATGTACTCTTGTATTGAATAGAGTGGTGGTGCCTGGGAAACTGAGATGTAAGATTTTGGAACAGCTGCATGTAGGCCATAATGGCATAAATGCTATGAAAGCAGAAGCTAGAAGTTGGGTTTGGTGGCCAAAAATAGACCAGGATATTGCTGAGGTAAGAAAAAATTGTCGTATTTGCTTTAAGAATTATCAGAAACCCCAGGCCCTAGTACTTTCTTGGCCATGCACTGGAAAACCCTGGTCTAGGCTTCATGTAGATTATGCGGGACCTGTGGGTAACAAATATTACCTAGTGGTAGTGGATTCATACACCAAATTTCTGGATGTGCATGTGTGTAATTCCACCACATCATCTGTAACTTGTGAATTACTAAGGAAAACATTTTGTAATTTTGGATTGCCAGACATAATTGTCTCAGACAATGCTCCTTATTTTGTTTCTGTGGAAATGGAGGATTTAAAAAAAATGGTATTAAACATGTAACACCTGCCCCCTATAATCCTTCTTCAAATGGTCTAGCAGAGAGAGCAGTGAGATCCTTGAAAGAAGGGTTAAAGCGGTTTACGGAAGGTACTATTAATACAAGGCTTTGTAGATTTTTATATAATCAAAGGAAAACTGTTCATTCTACTACTGGTAAATCTCCTTCTGAATTATTGTTTAATAGGCACTTTAAAGTGCACATGGACGCAGTAAAGACAGATCCCGATAAAGAGAAATTGGTAACTAGCTTGGCCAGTCAGTTGGCTCAGGGAGAGGAATTGTTGTTTAATGAGGGGGATGCAGTATACGCAAGGAATTTTGGAAGTGGGAAGCCCTGGGTGGAAGAAAAAATTTGGGAAGTCCTCGGCCGCAGGAACTTCACTGTGCAAGTGCAGAGTTTTGGGAACATTAATTGGAAAAAGCATGCCGATCAGCTCATGCCAAGGTTCACAGGGAATTTTGAAGACCCTTCAGGTGGGGGTGGGGCAAGTAGGGATATCCATCCTAATAATGAAGTGGCAGCAGCACACTACACTACCCACATACACACACAAACACACAAAAAGAAAGTAGAGAGAGATACCAGAGAACCAGGAACGAGTATGTCAGTGTGAGAAGAGCAGCTGAGAAAAGGTATGAAAATGATATAGCTAATAAAGCCAAGACTGAACCAAAGCTACTACACAGTCACATCAGGAGGAAGACAACAGTGAAGGAACAGGTGATTAAACTTAGGTGGGCGAGGACAGGTACACAGAGAATGACAAAGAGGTGTGTGAAGAACTCAACAAAAGGATCCAGGAGGTCTTTACAATAGAACAGGGAGATATCACGGCGCTGGGAGAGGTGGCAGCAAACCAGGTGACCTTGGATAGGTTCGAAATTACAAGAGATGAAGTCAAAAAGCACCTATTGGAGCTGGATGTGAGAAAAGCTGTTGGGCCGGATGGAATCTCGCCATGGGTATTGAAAGAGTGTGCAGGAGCACTTTGCTTGCCACTCTCCATAGTGTATAGTAAGTCACTGGAAACGGGGGACCTACCAGAAATATGGAAGACTGCTAATGTAGTACCAATATACAAAAAGGTGACAGACAAAAGGCACTGAATGTTGGAAATAACCAACAGTTTTATACATCATTGTATTATACAACCTTTGAATCAACCAAAGTAGTTACTAAAATTACTAACTTATAGATTTAATCATTATCATGATTTATTCATTGCCAAATTCTTCCTAGTCCGTGAGGAACGACAGGCAGCAACATGAATTTTCTCCACATATAGTTGGATTTATAACAAGAATCCACTTTATCATTTCATTTACTAAAAATAGTTAACTTTGATTCGTAGTATACTATTACTTACTGAGCTCCCTTATTTAACTAACATTTAAGTATTCTAGAGGAAATTACTTTGATGCAAATGATTTACTTTAATTTCCTCGATTGGCTGCACAACTTTTAGTAAGCCAATTTATGTTACGAGAAATTTTAATTCTCACAGAAGAATTTATGTGATATTAATACTTGTTATTACCTCTTCCTCCTTAGTCAATTGCGATAAATACATATTCATTTACGCTCGAAAGCCGCGCATGCGCAATAAGGAGCAGGAGGAAGACGGAGAGCGTCACTTGACTCGAGACGAGAGCACGGACGCCATTGACAACGTGTAGCAGAATTGGTTTCGACCTATTTATTTCGCTCCCCGATCAGTTGAGCGGTGCCGCGTTATCTGGCACAACATAGCCGTGTCATAGACTATTATACGAGCATCTCCAGAGTCAACGTCTTTCAAGCAGCAGCTGGAGGACGAAGAGTTGCTCAAGTCTTCACATCAACGACACGAGGCTCGGCGCTAAGTTTACCCTTTTGTTATTATGTGGCCACTATTAACATTTAGGCTAGCAGTCGTTAGGCGAATGCAAACCAACAAAGACTAGTACGTGTCTTAATTAAATTTACCATCTAATTAGATGATTATCAGTTTATTTCTATGATACAAATTGTTCAGACATTAGCTGATAATTTACTACCGTCATCCTCATGATTTAGGATGTAAATGTAATTACCTATTATGTAGAAGATTTCTACATGTAATTGCCTTCAGTACCAAGGCGACTTCAACCGAGGTGCTAGGCTTCCCCACCGTTCTGTGCAACAATTTACCCTATGCAACACGTCGTCGGTGGAGTGTAGCAACCGGTACTCCTTAGTTCACAGCTAAGCTGTCCATTTTTCATCAGTAGCAATAACTTATAGTTACAGTAGTGATCTCCTAAAGAGATCAATTATACTAACCCTTTGATTTACTGATGTGTCAACATTTCAGTAGTATATTGAGGTGCATTTACCTCCATCAATATTTATATTCTACATTATTGATTTCCACATTTGATTTACTCTGGTGAAGAACCAGCACCAGAATAATGCTAGGGATGTATTAATCTTTTAGCATAAACCCCCAATTTGTGTAGTTAATTTGACTCCATTCATATAAGCATTACAGTTTTACCAAGATCCATAGGACACTAGTTCCTAGGATCAGTTTTTTCCATTGTCTCTTTGTTTTCCACTTTTCTCAAAAAGTGGTGGTCCTTCATAGCTATCGAAGTATATATATATATATTTATTTAATTATTAGTTACTGGGTCTCAGAGCCCAAAACAAGTTATTAGTTATTGGAGTCAGGTTTTCCCCACAAAATTTTGGCCTTCGTGAATGGATAGATCAATGCTAAATATACAGGTTCTGGACAATTTGGTCCTTCGAACCTAGATAGCTGA
>WNGS01164437.1:37345485-37356955 GCA_020271785.1 Procambarus virginalis | reverse complement strand
TTGTATGGGGTAAACATGGCAGCCTGGAGGTTGTATGGGGTAAATATGGCATCCTTGAGGTTGTATGGGGTGAACATGGCAGCCTTGAGTTGTATGGGGTGAACATGGCAGCCTTGAGGTTGTATGGGTGAACATGGCAGCCTGGAGGTTGTATGGGTTGCACATGGCAGCCTGGAGGTGTATGGGGTGAACATGGCAGCCTGGAGTTTTGTATGGGGGTTGAACATGGCAGCCTGGAGGTTGTATGGGGTGAACATGGCAGCCTTGCGGTTGTATGGGGTGAACATGGCATCCTGGAGGTTGTATGGGGTGGACATGGCAGCCTGGTGGTTGTATGGGGTGAACAAGGCAGCCTTGGGTTGTATGGGGTGAACATGGCAGCCTGGAGGTTGTATGGGGTGAACATGGCAGCCTGGAGGTGTATGGGGTGAACATGGCAGCCTGGTGGTTGTATGGGGGTGAACATGGCAGCCTTGAGGTTGTATGGGGTGAACATGGCAGCCTTGAGGGTGTATGGGGGTGAACATGGCAGCCTTGAGGTTGTATGGGGGTGAACATGGCAGCCTGGAGGTTGTTGGGGTGAACATGGCAGCCTGGAGGTTGTATGGGGGGTGAACATGGCAGCCTGGAGGTTGTATGGGGTGAACATGGCAGCCTGGAGGTTGTATGGGGTGAGCATGGCATCCTGGAGGTTGTATGGGGTGAACATGGCAGCCTGGAGGTTGTATGGGGTGAACATGGCAGCCTGGAGGTTGTATGGGGTGAACATGGCAGCCTGGAGGTTGTATGGGGTGAACATGGCAGCCTTGAGGTTGTATGGGTGTGAACATGGCAGCCTTGAGGTTGTATGGGGTGAACAAGGCAGCTTGAGGTTGTATGGGGTGAACATGGCAGCCTAGAGGTTGTATGGGGTGAACATGGCAGCCTGGTGGTTGTATGGGGTGAACATGGCAGCTGGAGGTTGTATGGGGTGTATAAGGCAGCCTTGAGGTTGTATGGGGTGAACATGGCAGCCTTGAGGTTGTATGGGGTGAACATGGCAGCCTAGAGGTTGTATGGGGTGAACATGGCAGCCTGGAGGTTGTATGGGGTGAACATGGCAGCCTGGAGGTTGTATGGGGTGAACATGGCAGCCTGGAGGTTGTATGGGGTGAACATGGCAGCCTGAGGTTGTATGGGGTGAACATGGCAGCCTTGAGGTTGTATGGGGTGAACAAGGCAGCCTTGAGGTTGTATGGGGTGAACAAGCAGCCTTGAGGTTGTATGGGGTGAACAAGGCAGCCTAGAGGTTGTATGGGGTGAACATGGCAGCCTGGTGGTTGTATGGGGTGAACAAAGCAGCCTGGAGGTTGTATGGGGTGAACAAAGCAGCCTGGAGGTTGAATGGGGTGAACATGGCAGCCTGGAGGTTGTATGGGGTGAACATGGCAGCCTGGTGGTTGTATGGGGTGAACATGGCAGCCTGGAGGTTGTATGGGGTGAACATGGCAGCCTTGAGGTTGTATGGGGTGAACATGGCAGCCTTGAGGTTGTATGGGGTGAACATGGCAGCCTGGTGGATGTATGGAGTGAACATTGTGTTATGGCCTCAATCTGTCGCAACCGGGTTCTTTGCTGGTGGAACTTAAGTTCTGGTATCCGGCCCCAAGTTAGTTGTGACTTTCAGGGAGTGAGCTCGGTAATGCATGTGAAACACAATGGGGGAGGTGCATTGAATACGACACTTCATCTATTATTAATATAATCACATATAAACACTTTCCCATCACCTCATATAATCCTAAAGGAAGTATTACTACACTTGATATGTACACAAATGTCTCTCTCATAAGACACTAAACGCTCCTCGATGCTCAATCGATGCAGTCTTGTCAGCTACCGTGTTTCCTCAACACACACAGTACCGTCCTCAACCAGTACTGGGAAACACCAACGAGTCTACCTTAGCCACGGGCCAGCCAAAACATAGTCTCTCCAGGTGCTGGTGAGACTGTGAGTGTGAGGCGTGCATGCCCACAATCACTCTCCAGCCTGGTGCTGGCAGAGAACATCAGGCTCGCGCTGCTGGGCCTCTTCACGTACAAATACTAGGGTAGCGAACCCTTGGTCAGAGCTTCTTGCAACTCGCTTGTTATACTGCTCTGTTGCACCTTACTGTCAGTCGTCTCTTCCGTTAGCCAGTCCCGGGTACGCCGAATTCTGTCACTGCCACTTCACAGGTAGACAGTAGAACACTACCCAGTTCTTCTCCGGCGGCGGCTCACTGCTTCCGTAAAACGGAATGGAGTAGAGCTATTGGGTGCCCTGGTTAGACTGACTGTCCTCGTACCACAGCAGCCCTACGTCGACTCTGTGGATACAGACACGTCATCAGTACACTGGTCAGTACACAGGACACTAGGAAACATCACTTACTAACTCTGACATAGACATACAACTCCTCCTACAATAGATGGTGCTGCTTTTCTAGGCGCTACCTCACCAGAGGTCAGCACCAGCTACCTCTCGAGCTGACATAGGACAGGAATCTAGCGCCTCTTGCTGGTATAATCCTGTCACCACTAGATGGTGTCGTCCAATTTGTGGGGGTTTCGGGAGCGGACTCACAGATGGCATTGACATCGCTGCTCCGTGCTCTTTCGATGGAATTGGGTTCGTAACACCTCCCCACCAAAAGGAATTAGGTTTGGTCCTAAAAGGAAAAAAACAAATTAGTATCGTGACACTTCGCCCATAGGACGAATGTAAATCATGGACTACAGTAGTGAGGACATCCTGTCTGATGTGCCTGTGCCTATGTCAGCCTTAACTGAGGGGCTTGGTTCAGAGGGAATTCTAATATCTTGTTCAATGACTCGACTGAGGTTCTTGTCAGGATCCCAGTTACTTCATGCATATTAATCAATAGCACTGAGGCTCTGCAGAGGGTCGAAGAACTGGGGCCAACAGACAACATCTCCCTGCGTCGTGGTACCGCTTGCGGTCGAGGGCAGAAGGCGTTTCTTGCCCTGGTCCGGCGGTCCTTAAGGGAGACGGGAACTTGGAATACATGTGACTGATGATTCGTGGTAAAAGTAACTATCTGGATGTTTTTACTTACGGCACGACCGATGGCGAGGTCCGCGAATTTTTCCAGTGACTCCCTGCACTCTAATGAGGAGTGCGTTAACTCGTCCAACGTCAGGTCAACCAATGTTCCATATAATGCTGGATCTAGGTCCACCAGTTACACAGGGGGGTGTCAACTTGCCGGGAACGTTCACTCATTGAACAGTTGCTGGTACCACGTCCTTCATCAGTCATCGTTCCGTCCGCAACACTCATGGGGTGAATATCCTGATCATGATGTCGTTCCACGATGCTCACAGGAGCCATCATCTGCCGAATGTTGGTCACTTTGCCCATAGCAAACACGAGAACAATACAAAATACATACAAGAAACACTGCTAAATGGGGGCAACTCTCACAAGCCTACAATGTCCAGACCTGATTTCTTCCATTAGCCTGGTTTGGATCTTGGGGAGCACTTGAACCTGTGCACTCACCTCAAAACCTCTGCATATACTGTCTGGAGAGTTCTGGACCGGTTCCGTAAACACCGTACCTTGCCATCCCGCAAGTACCGATTACCTGTCGTCGCTCCAGACTCTAGGGTATATGTGGTCACTTGCACACGAGGTTCCTCATTTGGCTTAGTTGTACCGATCACTGTAGCCCCATGCTTCTGTTCGAGAGTGGAGTCAGAAGAAGTGGGAGAATTTGTTAGAGTGGTTACAATCTGCTGGGTAGAGGGAGAATTAAACCATGTGAAAGACGGCTCTGCTTGGGATCTGACATAATCTGCTACCATAGGTGTTGTTATGTCTGCAACTAGGTTATCCATAATCTTGGGATAGTTGATGTTAAAACCTGTCGCCAAGTCGTTGGCTAGTACTATCTCTATTCCGGATATAGGCAGAGTATCAACTACCGCCAACGCACATGTGCCACTGAAGTAGGGCGAGCCTAAGTGCACTTGCACTAAGGGGGTAACATACCGTGTCGAGGGAAACCCAACTAGAACAACCTTTCGTTTGTCGTCCATGCACACCCCCTCGGGTAACGAGTTTCTCACGATCAGGGACTGGGCTGCTCCACTATCTTTGAGCACTACAACCGATNCATCTACTGCATAACCGTAGCTGCACAACACATTTACTGGGATCATGAGAACCCATGCACTTGGTGCATCTGTGTAACTCTTGGAGTTTGTTTAATCCGGTATTAAAGTTGGGATAAACAGTGCATTTGTAAGCGAAATGTTCTTGATCACAGAACAGACACCTTCTCTCTCTCTGCTGGGTTTGTCCTTTTAGTAGACACATCAGTTGCAGTGTCAAGGGATACAGAATAAAAGCCTACACTACCACTTCCTTTTCCAGTGGATGGAGTAATCTTAGGTTTGAATTTATTGAATTATTCAAAGTCGATTTGGGTTTGACTGAATTGTCAATGTTAGGTTGTTTAGACTCAGTTTAATCTTATCATGAGTCTTCAACCTGTTAACTGTTTCTTCAGCCCCTCGAATATTTGCTCCAGAGTGAGAAACTCGTTTTATAGTGTGAGCAGATTTCTGCTAAAATATTTCGAGGCAATTTCCTCTGCAAAAGCAACTTGATTGACCATTCTGAGGCTGGTACATCAACTTTAGTACCTAAGGCCTTCACTAGAGACTCTGCTTCTAGCCTGAAGCTTTGAAGTGATCTGGTCTGTTATTTGGTGCATTCAGATCCAGCAACTGGTAATAAAGGTTAGCTATACTCAACTCCTTGTTGCAATAATTCAACTTCAGTAGTTTTATAGCTTCCTCATAATTACTCTCAGCGAGAGCTAAGTTATTTATGACCTTTTTAGCCTCCCCTTTGAGAAGACTAATCAGGTATGAGAATTTGGAAACTGTGTCAAGATAAGACCTGTTATGGATATGAACTTCAATGAAGTCCAAAATGTGTCCCAATTTTCTTCATCTTTTCTTCGGGGGAGCCGTCGGCCGAGCGGACAGCACGCTGGACTGTGATCCTGTGGTCCCGGGTTCGATCCCGGGCGCCGGCGAGAAACAATGGGCATTTTTCTTTCACCATATGCCCCTGTTACCTAGCAGTAAATAGGTACCTGGGTGTTAGTCAGCAGTCACGGGCTGCTTCCTGGGGTGGAGGCCTGGTCGAGGACCAGGCCGCGGGGACACTAAAAAAGCCCCGAATCATCTCAAGATAACCTCAAGAAGGTCCAGCCCTGCAAATGTAGGTAAGTCTAAAGTAGGTAGATGAACCTCAGGTAATTGATTACTGGATTGAGACATAGTAGTATTTGTACTGGATTGATGTTTTACTATATTGGATAGTACATCAAGTTCATCTTGAGTCTCATCTTCATACTGGGAAATATCTGTTAAAATTTGATCTATTTCCTCAGGATCAGTTGCAGTTGCATTCAGTAAGTTAGATAAGACTGGCTTGTAGATCTAACTTGATCAATTTAAGATTAGCTACTCTCACTGATGTTTCTAGTAGATAGTAATCAATGGGAGTTGCTTTAGACAAGCTATCAGACTTATTAATTAGTCTAGTTAAATGACCTTTGAGGCCAATATAGGTTCTCCTTAATTGTTCAGGAGTAGCCATGTTAGCTTTAAGTCCAAATTTCATAGGACTTGAATGAGCATTACTAATGAAGCTTGGATACTTGTTCATTAGTTGATAAGTAATATTGAGTATAGCCTAAATTAATTCTGGCTAAATTAAATTCTATCTCACTTGAGGTTAAATGTCCTACCTAACAATAAGTAGCTAAAGATTTTGAGCGGTGCTTGCATGTCACCATTAACTTTTGTCCGGCTAGCTCTTCCTTATCACCATTAGATGTAATGGTGATCATTCAGCAGCACTCAAAATTACACACATAATAATGAGTACACAAATAATTAATATGGATACACTCTAATCAGAGTTACTGTAATCTTTGAATTCCCCCCCCCCCTTGGTAGGGTCAGCACGAAAATGTATAATGTATGCACTACTAACTAGTACAAGACTAGTTGTAAGAATTTCTACCTAAGAGGTTGGCATGGATTAATTTGTGGTGCAATAATTGTGAATATAGTAGCTTTTGCATGAGGTATAAGCAGGAGAAATTGGTGTGTAGCCGGTTCGTTAAGGACCAAAATGTTGTTTTGGTCTCTGAGAACCGATATAGTTTAATATTAATTGGTATCCGTTCGTTAAGGACCAAAATGTTGGGTATCTGGGGCTTGAACTAATATACTAAATTAATTGATTATTGTATTTAAATAAATCAAAGGACCACCCACTTTTGAGAAAAGAGGGAAAACGAATAATAGTGATCATTAGAATGACACTAGAGAACCAGTGTCTATGGAAAATAATTCAATGAATAATCACTTGAAAATAACGAAGACTGTATTATCAATTAAAGCCAAAGCCTCAAATATCAACATTGGGGTGTTATTTCTAGAAGTTCATATATATCTAGGAACCAGTGTGGTTCGTCACTAGTTCATTGTTGAGTTAATAACATGATAAATCTAAACTACAATAGATTCAAAGATATGATAACTCAAATCATGAATATTTAAGATTATGAATTACTGAGCAACAGTCAGTGTGGGAAATTTTACCCACCATATCTAATAATCATCTAAGAAATGTATTATTTCAATATCATATCAAATCATATCTATATCATATCTATATCAAATCTATATCATATCAGAATCATATCAGAATCACAATAGATTCACAATATATAGCTTGATCCTAGATGACAATGCCACTATGATCACGTACGCCATAGGGCCCTATAGATGCCTACGTGACTTTGTGCATGATCTCTCAAGGATCCAGAAGCTTCTAGAAGGATTTGTTAATTAAAAATTTATTGGAACATGACGTCGTATCCGGTAGAGATAAAATCGAATCCTTATTAAGAGTCAGTGGTATTATCAAGTACTACTTATAATCTTTAAATCCTATATCATATTTTATTATAATCACATCTTATCTCAGTCATAAGTCTAGACTGTAAAAATAATCAATCAATATTCATTGTAAGCTACCCCCTTTTTCAAGGGGATGGGGGAGGCATCTCGGGAGAGAAGCGCCCACCACAGCCCGAGGGCAGAACGCGTATGTTTACACAACAGTGTACACGTGACGGTCCCTTAGCGAACATTTTTGGCTGAGGACACCTTATCTAATATCATTATCACCAGTGAACACTCTCTAGAACTGGGGGAGTACCTGGTCAATATATCAACAAGGAAAATCCTAGAACATTTATGTAAAATAAGAGTGAAGTGGAGCATTTAGTGACGCGGTCTCCACCTTCATCCCTAATCTCATCCCTAATCTTCATTGTTATCTTCTGCAACGCAGTCCAATATCCGTAGCAACGCTACTCGTACGTCAAAACAGCAACGCTACTCGTACGTCAAAACAGCAACGCTGTAATCTAAAATATCGTGCCTAAACTCGCCAAGAGAGTTCTTCAGTCTGGCACACTTTGTCAGACAGGCACCCGGCTTCAGCTAAGTTTATTGAATGTTATTACTGTAGCGTATTAGTTGGCCAATGAAAGCTAGTATAACATTAATATTCTATAAGACTGATAGTCGGTAAAAAAGCGAGGCAACGCCTCATATTTCTGTGAGTTTATTATTAATATTGTGGTACAGCAGAATCTTATCCAAACTCTGAACCTCATGAGTGTCCAGTGTCAGAAAAGATTGTCACAATAAGTAAACTAATACTCAGGAGTGTCCAGAGTGTAGGAAGAGATTCAACAAGCTGACTGTATTTAATCATATACATTGATCATATACATTGCATATACTTGAATATATAAATTAAGTTAACAATTGCTTGCTTAGTTATTTTTTAAGTAATCATATAAGTTCATTTAATTGAATATAATTTTAGTACTCAGTAACAGTACTTAGACCATATTTAGGTCATTTATCATACTTTACAATTTACAATTTAAAGTGTTGTATTGTTTAAATTATAAGTGTATTGGCTGTTAATTGCTAAGGTGCTAGGCTAGACTGTGTATGTTTAAATCTCTGATTTAAACAGAGCCAGTGTTCAGTTATATAACTGAATTTATAAAATCTTATCCTTGTATAAAATACAAGCTGATGTGAGATACCTGTTGGCAGGTGGACGTGGAACTGCAATCAACCTATCAACTAATTCACTCACCCCACCTGCCCCTTACAGCCCATTATCTGTCATTAGGAAAAGAGGAGCTAGGATTTACGACCCTAGCTAGAGATTTTATTTGAATTACTTAGCATACAGTAATTTTTTAATTTAGTTCAGTACAAGTCTCTGGTAGTCTCCTCTTATATCAATCACAGCAGGTTTTTCCCACAGTCAGAGCAAAAACACATTAATTACCAAATCATAAATTCTGGCAATAATTATATACTGTAAAGATTCTATATGAATTATCTAAGAATCAATAATCATTAAATAAATTTGTACGAAAAATGTCTTAGCTTTAAGACGATTTCTGTAACATCATTTCATCATTCGTCCTCATGATCACAGGATCTCCACAAAGAAAGAACTCGAGGTGAATAACACGACTGATGAGAAACAACTTGCTGGCTCCTCGTATACACGCTGCAATCAAGAGAATTTAAGTAGCATTTGATTAGGCTACGAATTATTTCAAGTATTCATGAAACCGAGAAAAATAAAGAATTTTACTAACGTTGTGTGGTTGTTGGTTACACATCCTAACGACAGACTACTCATAAATATACAATCTCGAGTGATGCATCAGACCAGAAATATATACTTAACATGAGCGTATTAAATACTGAAGTCTTCCGATATCACATCAGCCGGTCCCAAGCGTTCACTGCTGTGCATGCGTAATTACGGGTCGTGGCTTCAATTGTTGACGCGTTATTAACTGGCTGGGCACTAGAGAACACGTGGATAAGTAATTGTTACTTGTTAACTGGGTATCAATGTAATTCTTGTCGATAAGAACTCCCCAATCACCACCATGCGTCTCGCCACTCTCCACGCCAGGGCTGCCTCGTGTGTAATGGCGTCTGCCTTCTCCCTCAACCCGTCTCCGCATTCACCACAGAAATTATTAATCACGAATTATTCTTTCCGCGCAATTATGGATGAAATGATTAATAGGAACTGGGTTGCAATTATAGGGATTTAATAATTATCATATTCTCGAAAATGATCTCAAACGAGAAATGGAGATGATATTTATACTCTCCATAGCATTGGATCGTAAATGAAATGGTTTAATTTATGTTTACACTACCATTATTGGAATTAATAAGTACTGTAGTTAGTAAGGATTTATTATAATACAATAGTAGTTTATTAGTGTTGGAAATTTCCAACAAAAGGAGTGACAGAGTCAGGTAGACTGAGTGAGAGAGTGAGGTAGACGGAATGAGAGAGTAAGGTAGAGTGAGTGAGAGAGTGAGGTAGACTGAGTGAGAGAGTGAGGTAGACTGAGTGAGAGAGTGAGGTAGACTGAGTGAGAGAATCAGGTAGACTGAGTGAGAGAGGAGTCACGTAACTCCTGGAAGAGACAACAGTTATATTTAGTCAATAGTTGACTGAGATTGGCTGTCAGGACAAGACCTGTGCTGCTCATGGGGTATTCGCCCAATGAGAAGATGTTTTGTAAACTTGCTTCTCATTGGCTCTTGGATTTAGAGGAGGAATTATTCAGTAAGTGAGCGGGTTGCATGGGGTGAACAAGTAAGTAAGTAAGTAAGTAATTATCAAAAGAGGCACCAAACCGGGAAGGCTATGTAGCACCATGAAATGTGCGGAATAATCAGAGGGCGCTAAATAACACCAAGAATGCCAATACGAGAACAAAAACGTATAAGGCGAACGACATCAGAAGTATCCGAGTCAAAAAGAATTTCATTGAGGGACAGGTGACCACGAGGGGTTGTCTGAAAGCAAGACACATGCTCGTCCTGGAAGTCAGGATATTCAAGAAGGACATGCACGACCGTAAGAGGGACAATGCAATTAGGACAATAAGGAGCAGGGCGGCTCTCCATCAAGTGACCATGGGTTAAGCGAGTATGGCCAATACGCAACCTCGCTAGAGCTGTTTCCCATCGCCGGTTACGGTGGTAGGAGGACAGCCACGAGGAAACACAACATTTAAGAGTACGTAGTTTGTTACCAGTAACAGACGGCCAAGAAGCCTGCCAACGGGTAAGGACGGAGGAATGGATAACCAGGTAAAAGTCGGAATATTGAATACCTTTACTAGAGATAGAACAAGAGCAGACAGCTTCCTTCGCAGCAGCATCCGCATGCTCATTTAAAGACACACGAATAAGGCTGGGAACCCAACAAAAGTCAACCGACTTAAATTTACTGTGAACAAGAAACAGCCAATGCTGGATCTCGGCAACTACTGGATGAACCGGATTAAAGGACCCGAGAGCCATGAGGGCACTACGAGAGTCAACAACAACTACAAAGGAAGACTGACAACGAGAAAACAGGAGACGAAGAGCATAGAGAATAGCATAAAGCTCCGCTGTGAAGATTCTAGTCTCTGGAGGTAAGCGACATATATAAGTGTGATCAGGAAAAACAACAGAGCAGCCAACACCATCTGCAGACTTAGACCCATCGGTGAAGACAGAAACGGAGCGGGAGTGAGAAGAAAAGTGCTCAAGGAAAAGGCGTTTTAGAACCGTAGGAAGGGTAAAAGCTTTAGTGATGCAGGTCAAGGCAGTACAAAACCGTGGAAGGGGGACTCTCCATGGGGGGCAAAGAAGGAACAACACTAGAAGAAACATTAGAAATACGAACAGAAAGAGAATCCTGTAAGCGAGATAACCGAACAGAAAGAGGGAGGTGGTGAAGAGGAACAGGAACCACAGGAGGGGTAAAAGTTAAAGCACGACAGAGCCGAGAGGAAGGATGTTGTAAGGACCGCGCAAGAGAGCGAAGACAGTAGCGATCACGGCGGTCCTGGAGAGACAGGAAGCCAGTGTCAACATACAAGCTAAGGATGGGAGTCGAACGAAAGGCACCAGAACTGAGGCGCAACCCAGTATGGTGCACATCATCAAGACGGCGAAGAGTAGAAGGAGAAGCAGACGAGTAAGCAGGGCAACCATAATCGAGCTTAGACAGGACAAGAGAGTAATGTAAAGCAAGGAGAGTGCGCCTATCCGCCCCCAAGAAGTATGGGACAATACCCAAAGGAGGGTAAGGGCCTTAGAGCAATCAACACGGAGGTAAGAGATATGGGGAGACCAAAACAAACGAGTCTCAAGGAATAACCCCAAAAGCTTCGCGGAATCTTTGAGCTCAAGGGGATGACCATAAAGTGACAAAGAGGGACGAAGAACGACGTGTTTCCGAATAAAAGTCATGGCACAAGTCTTAGAAG
>WNGS01164437.1:37331160-37344485 GCA_020271785.1 Procambarus virginalis | reverse complement strand
TTGAAAATGTAATAAGTTATTACGAAACGCGCGTTCAAGTGTCGCGTCAGACTAGAAATAAAATGAATTTTGGAGAATTGATTTTCAATTACCATCGACAGTGAAAAGAAACATAAGAAATATTGAGAAAATTCGTGTTTAGAATTAATAATCTTACTTTTTGATTCATATTTAATAACATATGTTTACAAGAAAGACTGCTACCAAAAAAAAAAAATCTACTAATATATATATATATATATATATATATATATATATATATATATATATAATATTATATATATATATATATATATATATATATACAGTTCCTATGGGTACCTCCAAAATCTTGTATAGTTTTACTGTTCCCAGCAGCAGGAAACCAAACCATATGCAAGTTAGTCACTGTTTAATTGTTTAGAAACAATATAAATAAATTTTAATGTTGTAATAATATTAATATCAGTAATCATTGCTTTAATAATAATAACATAATAACAGTAATACAGATAAATATTATGAACATTACACTAATAATATTATGCACAAAGAAGTGGCATTAGCCTCACGTATTAATGACAAAATCAGTTGGAGTCGGAGTCGGTATCTGGTCGACGCCTCTGGACCTATTGAGGATTTAGTTTAGTCCCAGTTTACATTAATTCTGATGAACATCATGGGATAGTGGTTTGTGCCGTGTGCTTGACTGTACCCAGGGTGAAGGTTCGAGTCCTCCTCATGGCTCCATTGATTTTTCTATTATAATAATAATAATAATAATAATAATAATAATAATAATAATAATAATCATAGTATATAATAATAAGAAGAAGAAGAAGAAGAAGACGAAGAAGAAGAACAACATAAGTAGGAGCCATGAGATGGATTCGAACCAATGTGCTGGGTTCTCACCCAAATTGCAATGCTTTTACTATGTCGTGGTGATAGTGGTCTAGAGTGTTGCTTTTGAGTACCCAGAGCACAGGTTCGAATGTTCCTCATGGCTCCTACTGACTTTCTCATTGATTTATCACGTTAATGTGATTTCTTTGTGAAATAATAATAATAATAATAATAATAATAATAATAATAATAATAACAACCAACAATACACAGAGAGTTTTCACACTAATGTGACAAATTAGGTTAGTGTGATGACTCTCAGTGTATTGAAGAGGAGCGTCAGAGGTTGAATTCATGGATGACATAGCCCAACCCATCCTCGACTCAAGTCCATTACATTCAGCGGTCAACCCCACAGACGCATTCATAAATTTTAACATGCTGTTCATTCAAAACGGGAATTTTCTCAAGTATAATTAATATTATAATATATTAGCATATTGTGTATAAATAGGCATAGGTTAGGTTATGGCAGGTGTTTAGGGTCTGCTGGCGATTATTTGTATTTGTAGTACGTGGATGAAGCATTACAGCGTTGTGTTCGAACAAAATTCGTCAGTGAAGCACTTGTTCCGGATATGTTCGAACGTCAGCAGTTGTGAGTCCAGCCCGTCCTCCAAACAAAGATCCAAAAGTGATTCCATGCACCCGCCAAACCCCCTGTTTATGAATGAAAAGCGGTTTACACACAACTCACAACTGCTGACGTTCGAACATATCCGGAACAAGTGCTTCACTGACGAATTTTGTTCGAACCACAACGCTGTAAGGCTTCATCCACGTACTACAAATACAAATAATCGCCAGCAAAACCTAACACCTAACCTAACCTAACGTATGCCTATTTATACATAATATGCTAATATATTATAATATTAATTTATACTTGAGAAAATTCCCGTTTTGAATGAACAGGCATGTTAAAATTTATGAATGCGTCTGTGGGTTGACCGCTGAATGTAATGGACTTGAGTCGAGGATGGGTTGTGTGAGTCGTGTGTAAACCACTTTTCATTCATAAACAGGGGGTTTGCGGGTGCATGGAATCACTTTTGGATCTTTGTTTGGAGGATGGGCTGCAGAGCCAGAGTGCAGTCCGTCCTCATAAACAAAGGCCAAAGTCCATTCCATGCATCCGCCAAACCCCCTGTTTATGTTTATGAATGAAAAACGGTTTACACACGACTCATAACCGATTTCGTTAAAACACTTCCGGAACAAGTGCTTCATTGACGAATTTGTTCGAACCACAAAGCTATAATGTTTCACCCACATACTACAAACACAAATAAATGCCAACAGAACCTAAATACCTAACCAAACCTAACCTATGCGTATACATGCACAATATACTAATATACTATATATTTATATCTGAGAAAATTCTAGGTTTGAACGAACAGCATGTAAAAATGTATGAATGCGTCTGTGGGATCGACCACTGAATGTAATGGACTTGAGTTGAGGGACGGGTTGGAATACTTTTGACCATGTCGTGGCCTAGTTGTCTAGGCGCGTGCATGGGAATACTAAGACATAGGTTCGAATCCTCATCACATCTCCATACGGATTTTTCTCAGTAGTGATAATAATAGTAATCATAATATAATAATAATAATAATAATAATAATTAGAAAATCAGTTGGAGCAATGCAGTGACTCGAACCAGCGATCTGGATACTCCCAACCAACTCATCTTACCCCTGTACCGCGACATGTTAAATTACATACAAATGGGATTCCATTGAATCATCAGGACTTCTAGAGGCCCTTGCTGAATCCAGTCCAAGTTTTTAAATCATACCTTAGTGTGATAATGTTGTGAATTATAGTAATAATTTTTTTGTGTGAGTGTATCTACGCTCCTGTGCCCTTCACCCGAGTGTGTGGAGGTCATACGTGAAACTTGGACTGACTTCAGTATGGCTCTCCAGACTTCCTGTGACTTCAGTAGAAATCCGGTTGTAAGACTTAACAAGTCATGACGGTACAGTGGTAGAGCATGCTGCTGACAATGCCTTGGAGGAGGGTTCGCATCGCCTCACAGCCCAAGTGGATTTCCTCAATAATAGTAATAAGAACAGTATCAACAACAATAGTGTTAATACTGAAAATGAGAAAATCCAAAGGAATCGTGAAGAGGGTTCGAACCCATGCGGTGAGTGTTCAACCCGTTCTTGCATATAAAGATCCAAGCTCTTTAATCCAGCCGCCAAACCCCCTGTTTATGAATGAAAAGCGGTTTACACACGACTCACAACTGATGACGTCCGAACACTTCCGGAACAAGCGCTTCGCTCACGTCCTTTGTTCGAACCACAATCTATAAATGCTTCACCCACGAACTTATAAATGCAAATAATTACCAACATAACCTAAACACCAACCTAACCTAATAGTATGTTAAAAATTGATGAATGCATCTGGGGAGGAGGGCCGCTGCTTTAAACAGCCTAGTGTGAGGACGGGTTGGGGTGTTCCCACACACACGCTTCTAGTGACATCTTGATGACAAAACCAGAGTGCATGGGCGGGATTGTGTGAAAATCCTGTTCCGGCTTCAGTAGAAGCCTCAGAAAATCCGTTTGTGTGTGTTCAGTAGAACTCCAGGTTACAATCCTGATTACCATGTCGTGGTCTAGTCGCTAAAGCATGTGCGTGGGAACTCTAATCGCATAGGTTCGAACCCCCATCACGGCTCCTACCGTTTTTCTCATTGATGCAGCCACGTTAGTGTAATTATACTCTTTGTGTAATTCTGAAAATAATAGAAAATGCAAAATATATATTAATTATAATTACAAAATAAAGAAAAATAATATCACTAATAGTGAACTGATTGCAGTCATCAATATTATTAATATCTGTAACATCCCATTATCCACTAATGTTTACTGGCAAGCAGCATCAACATCTGGTCTAAGGTGTAGGTCATGATGGCGGCTGTGGAACGCTGGATCCCTCATGGTGCGTAGTAAGCCATTAAGACCTCCCCGACCAGGACATGGAGAGCCACTGTGAGGCCCAACACCAGCAGTAAGAATGGTCCTTGGAGATGCGTGAGGGTGAGGGCTTGGAGGCCGACCTCGGAGTCGGCCTGTAGCGACATCATCATCTTAGCCACCTTGTCTGACGCCATCTTTACGTCCCTGCTCGCCCGCTCCTTCCGCTTGGCTCGTTCCCGTGTACTGGCGTCGTCCAGCACAAGCTGGCTCCAGCGCTGGATCAAGCCGGCCTGGGGGGCGGGAATGGGTACATCACGTCACGCTCATCATGCTAACTCAAACATTGTGATCTGCCTAACAAGGTGGGTTCAGTTATCACCTAACAAGCTACGGGAGAGCATTAAAATGTTAGTTACTAATCTAGGCCAGTTATCCTTTATGATAAATATTGTCATTGACTCATATGCTCCATCTTCTCTCCTTCCTCCTAAACTGTATATAACTTTCATACTCATAGACATAGACATGTCTATTTTCTATTAGAAACACGTTTAAGAACATTAGAACATTGAGAACATTTTTATTTCCATGATGAGTCTTGGACAGTAGGATCCAGATGCTGACTAAACCACACATCAGGAGCTGGCGAAGCGACGACGTTTCGGTCTGTCCTGGACTATTATCATGTCGATTGACACATACAACTTGAATATGGTCCAGGACGGACCGAAATGTCTTCGTCTCTCAATTTTCTCATGTGTGGTTTGGTCATCATATCTTCAGCCATGTTACTGAGACTCATCCTCTGCAGGAGGCTACAGGCTTCATAAAGAATTAACTTACTTTATGTAGCCTGGATTCTACCGTCCAAATTACAGTAGTTGGACAGTACTGTCCTGCTATTGTCACCTATAGCATACATCGAGAGCTATACAAGAGTCCCTCAGTAATGATCTCCAATCATACTGGGGTAGAAGGTGTTGGGTATCTGGGGCTTGAACTCATATACTAAATTAATTGATTATTGTATTTAAATAAATCGAAGGACCACCCACTTTTGAGAAAAGGGGAAAACGAATAATAGTGATCATTAGAATGACACTAGAGAACCAGTGTCTATGGAAAATAATTCAATGAATAATCACTTGAAAATAATGAAGACTGTATTATCAACTAAAGCCAAAGCCTCAAATATCAACATTGGGGGGTTATTTCTAGAAGTTCATATATATCTAGGAACCAGTGTGGTTCGTCACTAGTTCATTGTTGAGTTAATAACATGATAAATCTAAACTACAATAGATTCAAAGATGTGATAACTCAAATTATGAATATTTAAGATTATGAATTACTGAGCAACAGTCAGAGCAAAAACACATTAATTACCAAATCATAAATTCTGGCAATAATTATATACTGTAAAGATTCTATATGAATTATCTAAGAATCAATAATCATTAAATAAATTTGTACGAAAAATGTCTTAGCTTTAAGACGATTTCTGTAACATCATTTCATCATTCGTCCTCATGATCACAGGATCTCCACAAAGAAAGAACTCGAGGTGAATAACACGATTGATGAGAAACAACTTGCTGGCTCCTCGTATACATGCTGCAATCAAGAGAATTTAAGTAGCATTTGATTAGGCTACGAATTATTTCAAGTATTCATGAAACCGAGAAAAATAAAGAATTTTACTAACGTTGTGTGGTTGTTGGTTACACATCCTAACGACAGACTACTCATAAATATACAATCTCGAGTGATGCATCAGACCAGAAATATATACTTAACATGAGCGTATTAAATACTGAAGTCTGCTGAGATCGCGTCAGCCGGTCCCAAGCGTTCACTGCTGTGCACGCGTAATTACGGGTCGTGGCTTCAATTGTTGATGCGTTATTAACTGGCTGGGCACTAGAGAACACATGGATAAGTAATTGTTTCTTGTTAACTGGGTATCAACGTAATTCTTGTCGATAAGAACTCCCCAATCACCACCATGCGTCTCGCCACTCTCCACGCCAGGGCTGCCTCGTGTGTAATGGCGTCTGCCTTCCTCCCTCAACCCGTCTCCGCATTCACCACAGAAATTATTAATCACGAATTATTCTTTTCCGCGCAATTATGGATGAAATGCATTAATAGGAACTGGGTTGCAATTATAGGGATTTAATAATTATCATATTCTCGATAAATGATCTCAAACGAGAAATGGAGATGATATTTATACTCTCCATAGCATTCGATCGTAAATGAAATGGTTTAATTTATGTTTACACTACCATTATTGGAATTAATAACTACTGTAGTTAGTAGGATTTACTATAATACAATAGTAGTTTATTAGTGTTGGAAATTTCCAACATAACTCCGGGGGGAGAAAACTCGGGTCGCAGTGCCATGTTGAGTACTGACGTACCTATCCCAAAGTTAGTATTAAGGTTAGTATGTTAGTATGTTAGTACACACATAACGGATGTCCCGTAATTGTCAAGGACATACAAGAATTTGAAAACATGGAATTTAATGTCATAGTTAATAGCCTACACAAACAATTAATGATTAAATCATACAATTTAAGTAACTGAGAATCCACTGTGAGGTGAATGTCTTGGGTCATTGTGACTTGTAACTGATTTGTTACTAGACATCACAACACAGTATCATCATGATTACTCAAATTGGATGGTAAATTATTTGCTCTTAGTCAGAGCTCCGTTTACATTGTTGAGCAGCTGCTCTAGTGGGCGGGTGCTCGGTGGATCAGAATTGTTGTCCTCGGAAACTGTTGGTGAAGCTGGTTCTGATAAACACTCTCGTTCTGCTAATTCGAGAGGTACCAACTTCTCTAATGTCTTTAGGGTAGTAGTGCCTCGGCACAAAACCCGTACTACTCTCAGGATGCCTTGGTGATCTGGGTGGATAGCAACAATTTTGCCTATAGGCCATTCTGACCTTGGTCCATCACTGTCAACTAGTACTAGGTCTCCTGGTTTAAGTTGAACTTTATTATAGGGGCTCGAAGCTCCATAGTGGTACTCTCGTAGAGCGGTGAGGTACTCTCGAGTCCACACCTCATTCCACCTTTCAATTACTCTCGAGAGATGTTGGTAACTTTCTACTAAGTCACTCCTGGTTACATAGGAAGGGTCGACGGGGTCCTCTTCTGCCAAAGGTATCAGAGGGCTCAGCAGGCCTCCATGTATTAAATGCGAGGGACTCAGAGGCTCTCTCTGTGAGAAATCATCTGATAGGTAAGTTAATGGGCGATTGTTGACTCGCGCCTCAATTTCCACGACGAGTGTTTGGAGTTCGGAGTAACTAATTTTCTGTCGATGCAAGGTCTTCCTTAAACATTTCTTGACAGTCCCTATCATACGTTCGTAGAACCCACCTTGCCAGGGGGCTCTGGGAGCAATAAATTTCCAGTGGCATTGTCGTCTCTGCATGACAGACTGCACTTCTGGATGATTCCATATCTCTCGTAAGCAGGCTTCTCCTGCCACAAAATTTGAACCATTATCAGATATCATGAGTTTGGGACAGGATCTGCGAGCTGCAAATCTACGAAAAGCTTGGATGAAGGCTTCGGCACTCATGTCAGAAGTCACTTCTAGATGTACGCCTCGTGTGGTAGCACACGTGAAGAGGCAAATATAAGCTTTCACTGGTATCTTATCTGGATTGCCAGTGAGAAGCAAGGCTCCTGTGTAATCGACACCAGTGGTCTCAAACGGACGAAGATGAACTACTCTCTCCTTAGGGAGTGGTGGAGGTCCTGGGTAAGGACACACTCGAGCGTCGTATCTTTTGCAGATTACACAGAACTTAATGATTGATTTGACAGTTTGACGACCTTGAGGAAGCCAATATTTCTGTCTGAGGTCGGTGAGAGTGTCTAACACTCCACCATGCAAAGTACCATATTGATGGTGATGTAAAACTAGAAGTTTTGTAATAATGTGGTGACGTGGTAGAAGGATCGGATTCTTTGTATCCAAATCAATTTTTGCATGAAGCAAACGTCCTCCACACCTTAATATATTATGAGTGTTGGTATCATACCAGATACCTAGAGACTTGGTTAATTTATCTGGAAGATTTTCATATTCACTTCCATATGTCTCTTGTTGTGCACGTTTGATCCAGTAGAGGATAGGATTGGGAAACTTATGTCTGATTCCTATCTTAGCAAGAAAGTCAAACACATGTGCTGTCACTCTTAATAACTTACTCAAGTTAGAATAATTGTGAGGATTAATAGCTGAGATTCGATGAGGTTCTGGGTCTTTCATGGGAGTAGTGATACTGGTCACTATGACTTGTGGTTTCTGTTTGGGCCACTGACCACTAACAAGCCATGAAGGTCCATTAAACCACATCGAAGACTTGCTTAGCTGTTTTAATGTTAAACCTCTTGATAAGTAATCTGCAGGATTGTCCTTAGTGGGGACATGTCTGAATTTATATCCAGCAGATAATTCATGAATTTCCCTAACACGATTACTAACGTAGGGAGTTTTATTGTTGTTATTTCTTACCCATTGTAAGACTGCCTCATTGTCTGACCACACTACGATTTCACCAAAGTGGATATTATTGAGTGTCTTGGTCAGGCAATGAGCCAATCTTACTCCCACCAGCAATGCAGTTAACTCCATTTGAGGTAAAGATCTCTTCTTGATTGGAGCAACTCTTGCTTTAGATGTGAGTAAAATTGATTGTGCACTATTGACTAAGTAGGCTGCAGCGCCATACGCTTTGCCAGAGGCATCGCAAAAACGTGCAAATTTGTGGGTAAGTTTTGTCCTGAAGCATTACGAGGAAATTTCAAAACACCTAATTGATTGAAATCCGTTGCGAGTATTTGCCATTTATCTTGCAACTCAATTGGCAACGGATCATCCCATCCCATATGTTTCTGCCAGCATTCCTGCATTAGGAGTTTGCCCCTTATTAATATAGGACTAAGTAAGCCTAAAGGGTCAAATGGTTGACTGACATACGAGAGTAATTTTCTCATGGTAAGGGATGAATTATTGGTTTGTACTGACTTGACATTCATCTCGTCAGTACCTGTGTTCCATTCCACGCCCAGAACTTTTAATTGATTAGGCACCTGATAACCGGAAATTCTTTCTCGATTATCTGGTTTAATGATTTATTGTTTGAGGCCCATGATTGTAGTGGCATATTGGCTCCTAATAACTCACGGTTAGCCTCATGGTAAATTTCTACCAATTTGGATTTGTCATTAGTAGTTCCCTGGAAATTATCGACATACAAGTTGTCACTGATCTCTGCCTTATAAGGGCTATTTGACTTCTTCAAATGTGTATCTAATGTGGCTTGAAGTAGAAACGGTGAGGAAGTCGCTCCAAATAGCACTGAGGCAAACCGGTAGGTTATGACATCACTGTCAGGATCCAGTGGATCCTTAATCCAGAGAAATTTGGTGTAATTACGATCCTCCTCTTGCAAGCCTACTCTAAGGAAAGCTTTACTGATATCAGCAGTATAAGCGAAAATACCAGTGCGGAATCGTAACAGTACATCATGTAGCCTTTGTGTTAGGCTAGGTCCCGTTTGGAGACATTCATTCAAAGACACGCTGTTTGCCTTCACTTTGGCACTACAGTTGAAAACAATACGTATTGGCGTTGTCAATGAATCTTTCACCACAGCGTGATGGGGTAAATAGTGACCTGTTTTTCGGTCATCATTATCAACAACTTCGATAAATTTACTATTGAGTTGTTGCTGAATTAATTGATGATACATATTCAATTTATCTGGCTGTTTCTTCAGCCGTATTAATTGTGACTGTAATTGAGAGGCTGCCATGAAATAATTAACTGGAAGTTGTGGATGATTCAACTTCCATGGCAGTCTCACCCAGTATTGTTTGTCTTTATAGACAACTGTGTCCAGATATTGCTGGTAAGTCCACATATCATCAGGACTTGGTTGTTCAGGGACAATACCTAAAGTGTCTAAATCCCACAGACGATGTACAGGTGGATCAGACTCATTATCTTCAGATATTTCTCTGAAATGTAGGGGTGACTGTTCCAAGCCTAGTCACGCCACTATTGCATTGTTAGCTTGTTTGTTGGTTGACGCTGTTTTTTGTTGGAAAAGCACCGGTCCAGTAAGCAACTTGCCTCCAGCAGATGACAACAAATTCATTCCGTGTTGTCTGGTGCATCCAGTTATAAATTTATAATAATGGTCAGCGCCTATAAGTATACCAACATCTGTGAGGCAGTCAGAATTTATTTTGTGATCTGCTAGCCTCATGCGGTTTCGTCTGAGATATCTCGCAGTGCGAGCTAGTCCTGTGACCTGCAGGTCTGAAGGAAGTTTATCTACTACTACCGCTTGTATTGGACTAGTGGAAGATCCAAGTCTCACTAACACCTTGACTACTTGGTATTCACGAGGTCCACTATTAGTCAAGAACCCAGAAATATTCAGTCTCACACTTTTGGCAGGTTTTAATTTTAACTGCTCGACTAATTGTTGTGTGATGAAGGTTTTCTGTGATCCTTGATCAAAGAGACCTCTAGTGTTAACTCTAGATTTCCTGTCAATTAGTTTGAGTTGAGCTGTAGGCAGAGTGGTATTATTGCCTGACTCAGTAGCAAGTACATTTATTTCTTGATGTACCTTGCAATATTGTACTGTGGTAGAATTCATAGAATTCTCCCTAGGTGTCACAGATTGTGTAGAAGTTTTTCTACATAAGGCATAATGATGTACACCTTTGTTGCATCTACTGCATAACCGTAGCTGCACAACACATTTACTGGGATCATGAGAACCCATGCACTTGGTGCATCTGTGTAATTCTTGGAGTTGTTTAATCCTGGTATTAAAGTTAGGATAAACAGTGCATTTGTAGGTGACATGTTCTTGATCACAGAACAGACACCTCTCTCTGGCTGAATTTGTCCTTTTAGTAGACATATCAGTTGTAGTGTCAGAGGGAGATACAGAATAAATACCTACACTACCACTCCCTTTTCCAGTGGATGGAGTAGTCTTAGGCTTGGATTTATTGGACTTATTCAAAGTCGATTTGGGTTTGACTGAGTTGTCAATGTTAGGTGGTTTAGACTCAGGTTTAATCTTATCATGAGTCTTCAACCTGTTAACCGTTATTCTCAGCCCCTCGAATATTTGCTCGAGAGTGAGAAACTCGGTTTTATAGTGTGAGCAGATTTCTGCTAAGATATTTCGAGGCAATTTCCTCTGCAAAAGTAACTTGATTGACCATTCTGAGGCTGGTACATCAACTTTAGTACCTAAGGCCTTCACTAGAGACTCTACTTCTAGCCTGAAGCTTTGAAGTGAGTCTGGTCTGTTACTTGGTGCATTCAGATCTAGCAACTGGTAATAAAGGTTAGCTATACTTAACTCCTTGTTGCAATAATTCAACTTCAGTAGTTTTATAGCTTCCTCATAATTACTCTCAGTGAGAGCTAGGTTATTTATGACCTTTTTAGCCTCCCCTTTGAGAAGACTAATCAGGTATGAGAATTTAGAAACTGGGTCAAGATAAGACCTGTTATGGATATGAACTTCAAATGAAGTCCAAAATGTGTCCCAATTTTCTTCATCCAGCCCTGCAAATGTAGGTAAGTCTAAAGTAGGTAGACGAACCTCAGGTAATTGATTACTGGATTGAGACATAGTAGTATTTGTATTGGATTGATGTTTTACTATATTGGATAGTACATCAAGTTTATCTTGAGTCTCATCTTCATACTGGGAAATATCTGCTATAATTTGATCTATTTCCTCAAGATCAGTTTCAGTGGCATTCAGTGAGTTAAGATAAGACTGGATTGCAGATTTAACTTGATCAAATTTAAGATTAGCTACTCTCACTGATGTTTCTAGTAGATAGTAATCAATGGGAGTTGCTTTAGACAAGCCATCAGACTTATTAATTAGTCTAGTTAAATGACCTTTGAGGCCAATATAGGTTCTCCTTAATTGTTCAGGAGTAGCCATGTTAGCTTTAAGTCCAAATTTCATAGGACTTGATTGAGTATTACTAATGAAGCTGGGTACTTGTTCATTAGTTGATAAGTAATATTGAGTATAGCCTGAATTAATTCTGGCTAAATTAAACTCTACCTCACTTGAGGTTAAATGTCCCTACCTAACAATATGTAGCTAAAGATTTTGAGTGGTGCTTGCATGTCACCATTAACTTTCGTCCGGCTAGCTCATCCTTATCACCATTAGATGTAATGGTGATCATTCAGCAGCACTCAAAATCACACACAAAATAATGAGTACACAAATAATTAATATGGATACACTCTAATCAGAGTTACTGTAATGTTTGAATCCCACCCTTGGTAGGGTCAGCACAAGAATGTATAATGTATGTACTACTCATTAGTACAGGACTAGTTGTAAGAATTTCTTGGATTGTATCCGGTTCGAAGAGACCAAAATGTTGGGTATCTGGGGCTTGAACTCATATACTAAATTATTTAATTATTGTATTTAAATAAATCGAAGGACCACCCACTTTTGAGAAAAGAGGGAAAACGAATAATAGTGATCATTAGAATGACACTAGAGAACCAGTGTCTATGGAAACTCATTCAATGAATAATCACTTGAAAATACAGAATAGACTGTGTTATTAATTAAAGCCAAAGCCTCAAATATCAACAATGGGGGTTTATTTCTAGAAGTTCATATATATCTAGGAACCAGTGTGGTTCGTCACTAGTTCATTGTTGAGTTAATAACATGGTAAATCTAAACTACCATAGATTCAAATATATGGTAACTCAAATTATGAATATTAAAGATCATGAATCACTGAGCAACAGTTAGAGCATAAACATTAATTACCAAATCTGGCAATAATTATTCAATGTAAAGATTCTATATGAATTATATAGCAATCATCAAATTATGAATTTGTACGAAAAATATGTCTTAGCTGTAAGACGATTTCTATAACGCCAGTTCGTCATTCGTCCTCGTGGTCACAGGATCCCAATAAAGAAAGAACCCGGGGTGAATAACACGACTGATGAGAATCAACTTGTAGGGTCCTCATGTACACGCTGATATCAGATGAATTTATGGTAGTGTTAATTATATTAACAGTAGATAGTAGATAGTATATAATTATATTAACACTACCGTTAGTGGTATTAATAACTACTGTAATTAGTGTAATGATGATAATTTATTATAATACAATAGTAGTTTATTAGTGTTGGAAATTTCCAACACATCTCGTGTTCCTGTTCTTCTTTCCTTAGGGCTGCCTCTCGTTCCTGTTATTCTTTCCTTAGGGCAGCCTCTCGTTCCCTTATCTGGAGAGCTTCTTTTTGTTGCTCCCGCTCGGTTTTTGCTAGTTCTAGCTTTAGTTTCATAGCTGCCAGAGCATGTTTGTCTGCAATAGAATAGTTTTCGTTAGTTCAGAGTTTATGTTTCCTTCATCTAAGAGGT
>WNGS01164437.1:37308782-37320441 GCA_020271785.1 Procambarus virginalis | reverse complement strand
GACATAGTGTGACGGTGTTCCCCCCTTCTAATTCTCCCACGCCTGCTGTAAGAGTCATGTCCACTATTCCCGTGCGTTCTCTACATTGCAGGCAACAATTGAACATATGTGGAGAGAACAGCATTCTCAATGAACCGAGAAATTTGCGAAAAGTATTTTGGCCTGTGGGATAGGCCCTTTAGGGAGCCAATATGGCGCTGGCGAGTCTGTTCTCCCGCCAAAACTGTGTGACGTCAGTGGCGCCAGATTGGTCACCGTCAGCGACGTGGCACTGGGAGCCAATGAAAACCAACTTTGGGAAAAGTGACGTCACATAGGCATGGGGGGTCCGGCCGTGTTGGCGCCATGGCGATATCAGTCTTTCACGACACGTCCGAGAGGTAGGACGCGCGATCGGTCATCCTGTCAGAGTGACGGATTTACCGAACTCCGGTGGATGTAAGCGTCTCCAGTTGTTGGCGCGCACTCTGTGAGGTCTTCCTGCAACCCAGATGTGGCTCAGATAAGGAATTGACAGAATATTGAGCAACAAGTGCTCAGGGACAGGTGTGTTGCAAGAAGTGGGCCGAGCATCGACGTGTGTCGTCATTGGCGGTTCACCAGTATAAGAGGCAGCTTAGTGGCCGGGCAATCCACCGTGAGTGAACCGGGTTGACCGTCTTGTCAACCAGGTTGAACGTGTGATCGACGATCCTGTCAAGTTTGACAGTAACCCCACCTTCGTGGAACCCTACAAGTCAACAGTTGAATCCAAGCACGTCGAGAAGTCTTCCCAAATACCTAGCGATATATCTAGACGACGAGGGAATTGACAGTGAAGTGAGCTTCAAGTGCTCTGAAGTCGGGTGCTGTGCGTGTGGAGCTTAAGCAGTATCGTCTGGGACGGCTGATAACTTCACAGTGACTTCGTAGTGGTGAGAGGCAGTTCCTCTGGGAGTACAGTGACAAGGACTAATTGGGAAACGTGCGACGACCGCCGAGACGTAGGCTGGCTGCCGTAGTTGGGAGGAAAGTTGACGGCCAGGAGACCGACTTCAACCCTGTGACGTACTGTAGAGGAAGGAGCACGGACCTGCTGTGTATAGAAGCGGCGAGACGCGACATCCTAAGGCGTGGGCTTGTGTTTCTGGATGGTGAACGAGGCGAGAGCCTGGACCAGGAGCTACAACCCAACTGTCATCCTAGGATAGGTGAAGTAGGTGTTTACAGTTACCCTCCCATTTCCCCTTTAGTTAGCTATATATTTTCTTGTCAGGATATTTTATATGTCGTGAGCAAGTCTCACCTGAGTCTGTCACAGAGAGCACAGTGTGTGGTGAGGCTACCTAGAGCGCTCACAGTATCAGTTTACATATATATCTATGTGTGGGTGTGTGCAAGCACCAAGATTCATCAAGGAATTTACTATGATCTATTGATATAAATTCCTGTGTGTTGATCTCTATAATCTATTGATATAAATGCCTGAGTGTTGATCTCTATAATCTATTGATATAAATGCCTGTGGATTGATCTCTATAATCTATTGATATAAATGCCTGTGGATTGATCTCTATAATCTATCGATATAAATGCCTGTGTGTTGGTCTCTATGATCTATTGATATAAATGCCTGTGTATTGATCTTCATGATGTATATATATATATATGCCTGAAATTTGATTACTGATTTATATATGACGTGACTGTGTACTGAATAATATCATATACGTGAAGTGATTGCCAGTGATATCTCTGTGAGAGAAAGTATAGATATAAAGAAAAGTTCAGTGATCAAGCGAGTGCATTCACAGTAAATATTATTAAGAATAGAGTAATCTTTTGGTACGGTGGAAAGTCACTGTGAGAGTATTGTGAATAAGATGTTGATCGTGAGGCCAGTGAAATCATAAGTAAGCCATGTGAATGTTGAATAATGTTTTGGAAAAAGTTAAATAAACGGGGATCGTGATAGAATTAGAAAACAAGCACTAGTCTGTTCCCACGATCGCGAGGGTCCTGGTCAGCTGACATCTGACAGGTGACGCGTGGCGCTGCCGGATGTTACCATATCGGTGCGCTCCAGAATATTATGCTATGAATGGAGCAGTGGTCATATATTATTCCTGATACATTGATATATATATATTTCTCGTTATCTTTTAAGTAAAATACCAAAACTCTTTGGTGTTTGATATCATCCCCTCCATTTATCTTGTGACCGTGTAATGAAGTAAAGCAGAGTGACCTGCCTGATACCATATTACTGGAATTTGCTCTTGCCACAATTACACCTGACCACTGCAGTGTTACTGGCCACCTAAAAAAACCAGTTGGCGACCTTAAAGGCTGTGTAAGAGTTCGGTGTCGGGGCGGGCCACAGATTGAGGGAACGATCTGTGCCCCCACTCATCTCGCAATTTAAAGGCCGGTTGCGAGACCGACTGGGGTACTCTCCGAGGCGAGCAGTGGAGCCTAGAGGATTGAGGGAAGACCCGCCGAACGACGGTGAGTAAGGGTTATTGTCGGAGCAACCACCTGGAAAGGAGATCCAGTCTACCTTTGCTTTAACCCTTCACTAACGAACACCGTGAAACCCCGACACATAGACATGTCTATTTTCTATTAGAACACGTTTAAGAACATTAGAACATTGAGAACATTTTTATTTCCATGATGAGTCTTGGACAGTAGGATCCAGATGCTGACTAACCCACACATCAGGAGCTGGCGAAGCAACGACGTTTCGGTCTGTCCTGGACTATTATCATGTCGATTGACACATACAACTTGAATATGGTCCAGGACGGACCGAAATGTCTTCGTCTCTCAATTTTCTCATGTGTGGTTTGGTCATCATATCTTCAGCCATGTTACTGAGACTCATCCTCTGCAGGAGGCTACAGGCTTCATAAAGGATTAACTTACTTTATGTAGCCTGGATTCTACCGTCCAAATTACAGTAGTTGGACAGTACTGTCCTGCTATTGTCACCTATAGCATACATCGAGAGCTATACAAGAGTCCCTCAGTAATGATCTCCAATCATACTGGGGTAGAAGGTGTTGGGTATCTGGGGCTTGAACTCATATACTAAATTAATTGATTATTGTATTTAAATAAATCGAAGGACCACCCACTTTTGAGAAAAGGGGGAAAACGAATAATAGTGATCATTAGAATGACACTAGAGAACCAGTGTCTATGGAAAATAATTCAATGAATAATCACTTGAAAATAATGAAGACTGTATTATCAACTAAAGCCAAAGCCTCAAATATCAACATTGGGGGGTTATTTCTAGAAGTTCATATATATCTAGGAACCAGTGTGGTTCGTCACTAGTTCATTGTTGAGTTAATAACATGATAAATCTAAACTACAATAGATTCAAAGATGTGATAACTCAAATTATGAATATTTAAGATTATGAATTACTGAGCAACAGTCAGAGCAAAAACACATTAATTACCAAATCATAAATTCTGGCAATAATTATATACTGTAAAGATTCTATATGAATTATCTAAGAATCAATAATCATTAATTAAATTTGTACGAAAAATGTCTTAGCTTTAAGACGATTTCTGTAACATCATTTCATCATTCGTCCTCATGATCACAGGATCTCCACAAAGAAAGAACTCGAGGTGAATAACACGATTGATGAGAAACAACTTGCTGGCTCCTCGTATACATGCTGCAATCAAGAGAATTTAAGTAGCATTTGATTAGGCTACGAATTATTTCAAGTATTCATGAAACCGAGAAAAATAAAGAATTTTACTAACGTTGTGTGGTTGTTGGTTACACATCCTAACGACAGACTACTCATAAATATACAATCTCGAGTGATGCATCAGACCAGAAATATATACTTAACATGAGCGTATTAAATACTGAAGTCTGCTGAGATCGCGTCAGCCGGTCCCAAGCGTTCACTGCTGTGCACGCGTAATTACGGGTCGTGGCTTCAATTGTTGACGCGTTATTAACTGGCTGGGCACTAGAGAACACATGGATAAGTAATTGTTTCTTGTTAACTGGGTATCAACGTAATTCTTGTCGATAAGAACTCCCCAATCACCACCATGCGTCTCGCCACTCTCACGCCAGGGCTGCCTCGTGTGTAATGGCGTCTGCCTTCCTCCCTCAACCCGTCTCCGCATTCACCACAGAAATTATTAATCACGAATTATTCTTTTCCGCGCAATTATGGATGAAATGCATTAATAGGAACTGGGTTGCAATTATAGGGATTTAATAATTATCATATTCTCGATAAATGATCTCAAACGAGAAATGGAGATGATATTTATACTCTCCATAGCATTCGATCGTAAATGAAATAGTTTAATTTATGTTTACACTACCATTATTGGAATTAATAACTACTGTAGTTAGTAAGGATTTACTATACTACAATAGTAGTTTATTTGTGTTGGAAATTTCCAACATAACTCCGGGGGGAGAAAACTCGGGTCGCAGTGCCATGTTGAGTACTGACGTACCTATCCCAAAGTTAGTATTAAGGTTAGTATGTTATACACACATAACGGATGTCCCGTAATTGTCAAGGACATACAAGAATTTGAAAACATGGAATTTAATGTCATAGTTAATAGCCTACACAAACAAATTAATGATTAAATCATACAATTTAAGTAACTGAGAATCCACTGTGAGGTGAATGTCTTGGGTCATTGTGACTTGTAACTGATTTTTACTAGACATCACAACACAGTATCATCATGATTACTCAAATTGGATGGTAAATTATTTGCTCTCAGTCAGAGCTCGTTTACATTGTTGAGCAGCTGCTCTAGTGGGGCGGGTGCTCGGTGGATCAGAATTGTTGTCCTCGGAAACTGTTGGTGAAGCTGGTTCTGATAAACACTCTCGTTCTGCTAATTCGAGAGGTACCAACTTCTCTAATGTCTTTAGGGTAGTAGTGCCTCGGCACAAAACCCGTACTACTCTCAGGATGCCTTGGTGATCTGGGTGGATAGCAACAATTTTGCCTATAGGCCATTCTGACCTTGGTCCATCACTGTCAACTAGTACTAGGTCTCCTGGTTTAAGTTGAACTTTATTATAGGGGCTCGAAGCTCCATAGTGGTACTCTCGTAGAGCGGTGAGGTACTCTCGAGTCCACACCTCATTCCACCTTTCAATTACTCTCGAGAGATGTTGGTAACTTTCTACTAAGTCACTCCTGGTTACATAGGAAGGGTCGACGGGGTCCTCTTCTGCCAAAGGTATCAGAGGGCTCAGCAGGCCTCCATGTATTAAATGCGAGGGACTCAGAGGCTCTCTCTGTCTGTGAGAAATCATCTGATAGGTAAGTTAATGGGCGATTGTTGACTCGCGCCTCAATTTCCACGACGAGTGTTTGGAGTTCGGAGTAACTAATTTTCTGTCGATGCAAGGTCTTCCTTAAACATTTCTTGACAGTCCCTATCATACGTTCGTAGAACCCACCTTGCCAGGGGGCTCTGGGAGCAATAAATTTCCAGTGGCATTGTCGTCTCTGCATGACAGACTGCACTTCTGGATGATTCCATATCTCTCGTAAGCAGGCTTCTCCTGCCACAAATTTGAACCATTATCAGATATCATGAGTTTGGGACAGGATCTGCGAGCTGCAAATCTACGAAAAGCTTGGATGAAGGCTTCGGCACTCATGTCAGAAGTCACTTCTAGATGTACGCCTCGTGTGGTAGCACACGTGAAGAGGCAAATATAAGCTTTCACTGGTATCTTATCTTATCTGGATTGCCAGTGAGAAGCAAGGCTCCTGTGTAATCGACACCAGTGGTCTCAAACGGACGAAGATGAACTACTCTCTCTTTAGGGAGTGGTGGAGGTCCTGGGTAAGGACACACTCGAGCGTCGTATCGTTTGCAGATTACACAGAACTTAATGATTGATTTGACAGTTTGACGACCTTGAGGAAGCCAATATTTCTGTCTGAGGTCGGTGAGAGTGTCTAACACTCCACCATGCAAAGTACCATATTGATGGTGATGTAAAACTAGAAGTTTTGTTATAATGTGGTGACGTGGTAGAAGGATCGGATTCTTTGTGTCCAAATCAATTTTTGCATGAAGCAAACGTCCTCCACACCTTAATATATTATGAGTGTTGGTATCATACCAGATACCTAGAGACTTGGTTAATTTATCTGGAAGATTTTCATATTCACTTCCATATGTCTCTTGTTGTGCACGTTTGATCCAGTAGAGGATAGGATTGGGAAACTTATGTCTGATTCCTATCTTAGCAAGAAAGTCAAACACATGTGCTGTCACTCTTAATAACTTACTCAAGTTAGAATAATTGTGAGGATTAATAGCTGAGATTCGATGAGGTTCTGGGTCTTTCATGGGAGTAGTGATACTGGTCACTATGACTTGTGGTTTCTGTTTGGGCCACTGACCACTAACAAGCCATGAAGGTCCATTAAACCACATCGAAGACTTGCTTAGCTGTTTAAATGTTAAACCTCTTGATAAGTAATCTGCAGGATTGTCCTTAGTGGGGACATGTCTGAATTTATATCCAGCAGATAATTCATGAATTTCCCTAACACGATTACTAACGTAGGGAGTTTTATTGTTATTTCTTACCCATTGTCTGACCACACTACGATTTCACCAAAGTGGATATTATTGAGTGTCTTGGTCAGGCAATGAGCCAATCTTACTCCCACCAGCAATGCAGTTAACTCCATTTGAGGTAAAGATCTCTTCTTGATTGGAGCAACTCTTGCTTTAGATGTGAGTAAAATTGATTGTGCACTATTGACTAAGTAGGCTGCAGCGCCATATGCTTTGCCAGAGGCATCGCAAAAAACGTGCAAATTTGTGGTAAGTTTTGTCCTGAAGCATTACGAGGAAATTTCAAAACACCTAATTGATTGAAATCCGTTGCGAGTATTTGCCATTTATCTTGCAACTCAATTGGCAACGGATCATCCCATCCCATATGTTTCTGCCAGCATTCCTGCATTAGGAGTTTGCCCCTTATTAATATAGGACTAAGTAAGCCTAAAGGGTCAAATGGTTGACTGACATACGAGAGTAATTTTCTCATGGTAAGGGATGAATTATTGGTTTGTACTGACTTGACATTCATCTCGTCAGTACCTGTGTTCCATTCCACGCCCAGAACTTTTAATTGATTAGGCACCTGATAACCCGGAAATTCTTTCTCGATTATCTGGTTTAATGATTTATTGAGGCCCATGATTGTAGTGGCATATTGGCTCCTAATACTCACGGTTAGCCTCATGGTAAATTTCTACCAATTTGGATTTGTCATTAGTAGTTCCCTGGAAATTATCGACATACAAGTTGTCACTGATCTCTGCCTTATAAGGGCTATTTGACTTCTTCAAATGTGTATCTAATGTGGCTTGAAGTAGAAACGGCGAAGATGTCGCTCCAAACAGCACTGAGGCAAACCGTAGGTTATGACATCACTGTCAGGATCCAGTGGATCCTTAATCCAGAGAAATTTGGTGTAATTACGATCCTCCTCTTGCAAGCCTACTCTAAGGAAAGCTTTACTGATATCAGCAGTATAAGCGAAAATACCAGTACGGAATCGTAACATACATCATGTAGCCTTTGTGTTAGGCTAGGTCCCGTTTGGAGACATTCATTCAAAGACACGCTGTTTGCCTTCACTTTGGCACTACAGTTGAAAACAATACGTATTGGCGTTGTCAATGAATCTTTCACCACAGCGTGATGGGGTAAATAGTGACCTGTTTTTCATCATCATTATCAACAACTTCGATAATTTACTATCGAGTTGTTGCTGAATTAATTGATGATACATATTCAATTTATCTGGCTGTTTCTTCAGCCGTATTAATTGTGACTGTAATTGAGAGGCTGCCATGAAATAATTAACTGGAAGTTGTGGATGATTCAACTTCCATGGCAGTCTCACCCAGTATTGTTTGTCTTTATAGACAACTGTGTCCAGATATTGCTGGTAAGTCCACATATCATCAGGACTTGGTTGTTCAGGGACAATACCTAAAGTGTCTAAATCCCACAGACGATGTACAGGTGGATCAGACTCATTATCTTCAGATATTTCTCTGAAATGTAGGGGTGACTGTTCCAAGCCTAGTCACGCCACTATTGAATTGTTAGCTTGTTGTTGGTTGACGCGGTTTTTTGTTGGAAAAGCACCGGTCCAGTAAGCAACTTGCCTCCAGCAGATGACAACAAATTCATTCCATGTTGTCTGGTGCATCCAGTTATAAATTTAAATATGGTCAGCGCCTATAAGTATACCAACATCTTTGAGGCAGTCAGAATTTATTTTGTAATCTGCTAGCCTCATGCGGTTTCGTTTAAGATATCTCGCAGTGCGAGCTAGTCCTGTGACCTGCAGGTCTGAAGGAAGTTTATCTACTACTACCGCTTGTATTGGACTAGTGGAAGATCCAAGTCTCACTAACACCTTGACTACTTGGTATTCACGAGGTCCACTATTAGTCAAGAACCCAGAAATATTCAGTCTCACACTTTTGGCAGGTTTTAATTTTAACTGCTCGACTAATTGTTGTGTGATGAAGGTTTTCTGTGATCCTTGATCAAAGAGACCTCTAGTGTTAACTCTAGATTTCCTGTCAATTAGTTTGAGTTGAGCTGTAGGCAGAGTGGTATTATTGCCTGACTCAGTAGCAAGTACATTTATTTCTTGATGTACCTTGCAATATTGTACTGTGGTAGAATTCATAGAATCCTCCCTAGGTGTCACAGATTGTGTAGAATTTTTCTACATAAGGCATAATGAAGTACACCTTTGTTGCATCTACTGCATAACCGTAGCTGCACAACACATTTACTGGGATCATGAGAACCCATGCACTTGGTGCATCTGTGTAATTCTTGGAGTTGTTTAATCCTGGTATAAAGTTAGGATATAAACATGCATTTGTAGGTGAAATGTTCTTGATCACAGAACAGACACCTTCTCTCTCTCTGCTGGTTTGTCCTTTTAGTAGACACATCAGTTGCAGTGTCAGAGGGAGATAAGAATAAAACCTACACTACCACTCCTTTTCCAGTGGATGGAGTAATCTTAGGTTTGAATTTATTGGAATTATTCAAAGTCGATTTGGGTTTGACTGATGTCAAGTTAGGTTGTTTAGACTCAGGTNTGATGTGAATCCAATGAATGAGCGTCTTCCCCGCACTCGTGTCTGACCGTGAAATATCCCGCAGTTCTATTACTGAAAGCAAAGTCCTTTACGTTAAAAAATTAAAGAATCTAATTTATATAAAAAAAAATAAATGATAAAGCAACTAACGCGCAGCACTCGTGATGGATTAATAAAAATATTTACTATACTTGAACACTAAACGCACTTGATTTGAACAGCGTTGCCACTGATGACTGATGGAGCGGGACCAGCTGCACTGAAAAAAAATCTAAGTCCCACGCTTTTTCGCTTAAATGCTGAAAAATCACAATTTTTATTCTGAAGGAAAATAACTAATTTTACGTTAATAAACCGCTCTAGCGATTAATGTAGACATCCAGGACATATGTTTGCTTGCCAAAATTGAATTTTCACCAAAAACTGCGTTTTTACTCAATGCTGGACTCTGCCAATTTTTCTGCACACGGAAAAAAGTCTATCAGCCCAAGTATCGCAAAACTCCCTAATTCGCAAAAATGGGTTTCTCGTTCCCAGATATAAATACGCTGTTATTTAATACTGATGCTGTATACAAAACAATACTGACACATCGGGCGGTTTCAACATTCATGAATTCGAATTTTCGTCAAAATCCGGGGTTTTCACCTCAAGTGGACTCTGACAAAAGTACAACACAATTTTCTCGAAAAATAACTAAATTCGGCAAAAATGTAATTATCACTGTTTAATGCTTAAGAACAGAATTACGTCCCTTGCGCGCACTAGAGGGTAACACTGGCCCTAGAATATACATGAAACATGAGAATTCGAATTTTCGCCAAAAAAGTCAGATTCTAGCCCAAACTGGACTTAGAAAATTTTCCACCTACGTTTCGACAAAAAAAATTCTTAGTCTAAAACGAATTCTACCGTCTAACTGGTACAAACTAGAACAATATCACTCGCATCGACTGGGGAATCCTAATGACGCCCAGATCATATACGTGACCCGCGAAAACAAATTAATTACAGTTAACGACTTTCCGACGTTGTCTTAGCTGAAAACTTATCCCAAAATACTTAGAAATATTTCCATGAGCTCTATCAAACACTTACAACGAAAATTACTATCCCTTAACAAACTCCTTCACTAACTATAATGACCGACATATAGCCCTAAGTCTAGAGGATTAACTCCGCTCTAGTAACAACGCCTCTGACTTAGACTAATACAATAAGGAATAGCAAAACTTAATGTACAGACTTAGTCTAATGCACAAGAAAATACTGATTACTTGGGAAAAAAGATTTAACCAGGGATTGAATTTAGGGGAAAAATTTTAATCTCTAGAACAACGCAAATAAAAGGAATTACTTTATATAAATTTAATTATACTTAATTCAAAGTTACACTCGATTTAATCCTATAATCGCTCCTACCGGCTCGCCGTACCGTGCCTAGCCTAGGGGTCTCGACCAGCTAGATTCTAACAGAGCGACACGCAGCTTTCAGCAACAATTAAGACTAGAGACGACTCAACCTCCACTAAGTGTGCGATCACTTAGTCGTTGAATCGCTGCTAGGTAGTTTACTAATCCGTCCCTCGGAAGCCGCAACGCCCTTCACGGATTTACGTTTTTCCAAGCGTTTTGGGTCGTCTAACAACGCCCTCGGACCTATCTCCTGGCGTCCCACAGATAAATCCGCCCAGACAGCCCACAAGGCACTGCTGTTGAGAGTATGGCGGCTCCCAACACCTCTGAATCAATTGCAATGGGTCGAGTAAGGTACCAAGTCCAATCAACTCGGAGCGGTCTCCTACTCAATAAATCTTAACAGCCTAATTTACTAACTAATTCTTAATCGTATGAGCCCGCATGACCCCAAGATTCGCCAATCCCCACTCAACTGCACTGTTGTGAGGCGCACTGCTAATCCTGACCCGCGGCCCGCGGCTGACTCCCTAGCATCCACGCACGTGTCCGAATGGTTAGACACATGAGCCTTTCAACAATTTCAAACAAAATTGTTGAAACCACCGCTGTGCACCATTGTTACACGGGGGGGGGGGGGGGGTTCTTATTCGTTCTGTCTAACCCCTTTCTCTCTCTGCCCGTATTCTAACTTTGTTCTCTGTCTAAGGGACCCGAAATCTTTCACTTGAGCCGACCCACGCCACGTGGTCTTAAGACGATGACCGACTTAAGATCCTACAACCCGTATGACGTGAAATAGACTTCTAGCAAAGCTCTAGAATCGCCTTCGCTGCTACCACCAGACCAGTAACACTGAGCAATGATCGAGGTCTGGATCGATCATGCTAATCAATCAACCTTGGGCTTGATCCCCATTAGTAATAGATGACTTGGATATCCGTAAGTGGAATTAATTAATAATCAAAGGGAATACTGAATTGTGATTCGGTGTTAGAATCTGCCCAACTCAGACTAGGCCACACTGCCCACGTGGACCCGGACAAATCAAGTAAATACCCAAAAATGAAAATAATGAAA
>WNGS01164437.1:37280290-37308437 GCA_020271785.1 Procambarus virginalis | reverse complement strand
CCACACTCCCTCTGCAAATAAAAATGGCCCATAGCAGAAGGTAACGTTCTGCAGAACAATTGTTTAGCTAATAGCTCTGCCTGACTCGAATCTAACCCCAGTTCCGTAGTGAGGTCGTCAACCCTACTCTCTAGGATCGAACCCAGGACCACAGGATCACAAGTCCAGTGTGCTGTCTTAATAGTGTCCCGAAATCTTTGATAGTGCTGCGGTCATCCTTCTTAAGTGACTGCAGGTAAATATGGGCCTCATCTTCTGACTCCTTTTCTTTAAATCTGTCCCTAATCGCTTGGACAAACTGAGACCAAGTCGTCAGGTGCTGAAACTCCGTCAATCTCGCCGGTGGACCGGCTACGTCCACGCAAGCCCCCATAGCGAGAGTAAGTTGACCAGACCACACACTAGAAGTTGAAGGGACGACGACGTTTCGGTCCGTCCTGGACCATTCTCAAGTCGCTTGTGGTCCAGGACGGACCGAAACGTCGTCGTCCCTTCAACTTCTAGTGTGTGGTCTGGTCAACATACTTCAGCCACGTTATTGTGCTCATCGCCTGCAGCGAGAGTAATTTTCAAACTATCCTCTGAGACAGCCTCCAGCATCGTACTAATCTGCCAAAGCCAGTCCTCCACTCGGCGGTTGCATTCCACCTTATTAAGCGGCAACTCCGTACCTCTGAGCATTGGCAGAGTCAACTTGGGAATCAGACTCATAATTCCCGGTTGTGTGACGCGGGGCTACTGGAAGTGGGTGGGCCCTGGGGTTGGGAACTGGATTGAGATTGGGGTTCGGGTTGAGGTATGGTGTGGGTGGCCTTGGGTTGGGGTATGGATTGAGGTTGGGGTTGAGGTATAGTGTGGGTGGCCTCGAGTTGGGGTATGGATTGAGGTTGGGGTTGAGGTATGGTGTGGGTGGCCTCGAGTTGGGGTATGGATTGAGGTTGGGGTTCGGGTTGAAATATGGTGTGGGTGGCCTTGGGTTGGGGTTGAGGTATGGTGTGGGTGGCCTTGGGTTGGGGTATGGATTGAGGTTGGGGTTGGGGTTGAGGTATGGTGTGGGTGGCCTCGGGTTGGGGTGTGGATTGAGGTTGGGGTTGAGGTATGGTGTGGGTGGCCTCGGTTGGGTGTGGATTGAGGTTGTGGGATGAGGTATGGTGTGGGTGGCTTGGGTTGGGGTATGGTGTGGGCGACCTGGGGTTCGGGTATGGATTGAGGTTGGGGTTGAGGTACGGTGTGGGTAGCCTGAGGTTGGAATGGGTATGGGGTGGCCTGGGGTGGGAATGGGTATGGGGTGGCCTGGGTTGGAATGGGTATGGGTGGCCTGGGGTTGAGGGAAGGGTTGGTATAGGAATGGAGGTTGGGGTTGGTATAGGAAATGAGGATGGGGTTGGTATAGGAATTGAGGATGGGGTTGGTATAGGAGGTGGGGTTGAGGTTGTTGTAGTGATGGGTGAGGTGTACCTAGGTGTTGTGGTATTGGTGTTATGCGAGGTAGTTCTTGCTGTTGGTGTGGCTGTTCATGTTCCCGTTGAACAGGTTGCTGGCCATGTTTTGCACTGAACGAAGTGGGGCGTCCTACCGTACTAACTGATTCCCCCTGTATCCCCTGTTGACATGGCGTCGATGTTGTATGTGGGGGAACCCAAGACGGCTCCCCCCACTCTTGGGACGAATCCTTGCTAGATTCCCCACTCATGTTTATGACCGTATCTGTACTGGAATGGGAAGATACCCTCGACTGCCCAGTCCCATGCAGAACCTGTGATCCTGTCGTTTCAGTCCCACTGACTCCACCTGTGACGTCAGCTGAGCTACCTGAGCGGTTCACCAGGTCCCCCGTGGTGCCTGACGAGGTGCTGGTCCTCTACACTTCCACTCCCACTGGTCCCCACTGACTGGTCACTGTCTGGGTTAAAACATTCCTTATGATTCCCTGTGCGCCATGNACTCCCCAATCAATGTCAACCTTGACATGCAAGGAACACACCTAATGTTTATTTACTGTATCTAAAATATAAAAAAATTCCTACTATAACTATCACAGGTTTCAGCTGACTGTACAGCCAAGTGTTCGCACTTACTGAAAGAGTGTCAATGCTTATATTGGTCCGCCTCTCCTGTGCTCAACCATTCTGAAAAAATAGCACAATGTTTTTCCATAACCGTTTGTTCTGTGCTTAGACAATTACACAGGGGCTTCGATTTTAATTCGTGACCAATATTAGAGAAGAATTTCCATATCATTAAAGAATATTATTTTACATCTGTTTTTCAACATTTATACACTATTGTGATTCTGAATTTGGTTTTCAGCATTTATAAGGTATCGTGATTCTAAATCTGTTTTTCAACATTTAAACAAAAGTGTCCAGATATTCTTTATACAGATGTTCAGAGCAACTTTGTCGTTTGTATCACTTGTTCATATTGAGTAATCGAGAAAAAAAATCGTGCTGATGGACGCTGAATGTAGCGCTGACGATGACGGTCGATCTTGCTTCACCCATGCATAGACATCGATACCTGGTCCTCTTGTACTCCATCCGGTAGTCTTGAATGACGCAGCAGGTGTAGTAGAGCTGAGTGCCAAGTGACAGCTGTAGAATACTGTTACTTCGGCTATTGATCTTGCTCCTGACAGTCCACACGCCTTCATATCATCACAGTTCACACGGCAGTCTTGATGTTAAACTCGACGGCTCAGATGACCACAGCAGAGCAGGACTGGATGTACCAACGGTGTCTCATAACAGGAGTGGTGTCAGAGGGTCATAAAGGCGGGTTGCTTGTTTGCAGAACAGGTAATCTCGTCTTCCATCATTGCTCACGTCATCTCAGGCGTTTCTTGATATCACCCGGTTACTAGGCCGTAAACACCAACTGTGTATACCCTCGTACCGCCGACTTTAGGCCAAAGGAAGCAATTTTGCGACCTTCTATTGGCGAGTCCCGGAACTCTGTAAGGAAACCGTACCTTCCACCTGTGACCGCCTTAGTTCCGCGTTCCTGCTGCTTCAGATGACGTAATCATTAATCTTCTGGCGAAACTCTTGAGTAATGCTACTTGCTTTCCAGTTTCTTGACCTCTCCTCCAACACTGCTGGAATGGCTGCAGTCTTGATGACGCAGCAGGTGGGTAGTGTGATCTCGAGACAGCTACCCTGGCGTTGTATGGCACCTCCGGTGACTGCAATATGTGGACAGCTTCCTGGCCCTGACAACCTCGTATAGTGACGTGAGGCGTCGACCGGGTGACTCTTGGATAGTCACTTATCCCGAAAGTAACTGAGTATGGGTAACTGGGTCAGGGTGGGGGAAGAGCTTTGTGTAACGTGCCTCCCCCCCTCGGTCTTTACGGACAAGGGTTCACGTGTGCTGGCTGGGAACAACTGTCGGTGTACCAATCAGACCTGGGAACAGACAGACACAACACAGCGGAAGCATAGATATACTCTGGGTTTGGTGGAGGTGGAACCCCAGAGCACGGTAAAAGTTGCTACCCGAGTTAAGTATAGAGATAGTTCACCTCATTGCCTCTATAGGAAAATCTAATGAATACTAAATTATACTAACCAAGGAAGTTACTTTACTGTACAGCGCGAGATCTCGTCACCATAGGGTGGCGAGACTACACCTGACTACTGATGAGCGATGACAGAGGGTCATCCTCATCCCCTGACTCGTCGGTGAAGCCATGAGTCAGGAACTAGACCCGCTGAAGGCAGTTCTAATTCCTCTCTAGCATTATATTGTTTCAATTTATTTACATGAATTGTCCTTTCCACCTGGTCCTCGAATACTCCTTTTATAACAAGATTCACTGGCCCCGCCCTTTTAACTATATGGTCCTCACCACCTCGGAGCAAGTTTCCTGCTCTGATTGGTGGGCGCAGCCTCATTCACTCTCAATACGAGGCTTCCTTCCTTCAACTCAAGAGGGCGCACTTTCTTGTCATAAAAATGAGCATACCGATTCTGTGCCTTCTTGATGCTTCAGCTGCAATATTCCACGCATTTCTCATTTTCCAAGGACCTCTGAAGGATAGTCCTCCCCGTATGCAACATTATGTCTGTTAAGCAGACCTGAGGGGAAATTGCATGAATTACCAGTAAGCAAATGAAGGGGTTGGGTGTTAATCGATTGGTGGATGGCAGTATTCAAGGTAACTGAACATAAGGGTTGTTCATCCCAGGTGTTTGCAACATGTTCAGCAAGGATTGCAAGCATATTCTTGACTGAACGATTAGTCCGTTCCGTCATTCCGTTTGCTTGTGGGTGGTAGGCTGTTGTAAAAGCCGAAGTTGTCTCAAAAATCTTACAAACTTCCCTAAATATATTCCCATTGAATTCTTGACCCCGGTCAGAGACTAAAACTTTAGGAGGTCCGAATACAGTAACGAACCTACGCAAGAACGCATCTGCAACCGTACGAGAATCCTTCTGAGGTAATGCAACTAGTGTAGTGTACCTAGACAAATGGTCAACTAGCACCAACACGTATCTATTCCCCGAATGACTGTGATGTAAATCAATCAAATCGGCCCCCACACGATCTAATGGTTCACGAATTTCAGGAAATTCCTGAAGTGGGGCTTGTACCTTAAGGGTGCCTTTCCTCCTCTGGCAACGAGGGCACGACTTCACGAAATTGATTACTTCAGAAAGTAATCCTGGGAAATAAAATAGAGACTTTGCCTTTAAGTGTGTTTTATAGACCCCTTGATGTTCTGCAATTTTAGATGCATGCGCAAGCTTTAACGCTGATGACTGCAACGCGTCCGGAATAACTAGTTGAAATACTGCCCTATCATTCTGGCTATTAACATAATACAGGACGCCCTGTTTCATTTCAAAATCATGAATAGGTAAATTCTTTTTCTTTTTTGGTATTTTTCTCCTTCCAAATACTCAATGATTTCTCTCCATCTAGGCTCGCTCATCTGGTAGTCTCTCATTTTATCTGATGGAATTGTTTCAGTATTTTTATTAACTTGAACCGACGCTATGTTTCTACTTAGCGTATCTGGAACAACATGTGCTGGACCAGGCTTGTACAAAATCTGGAATGAGTGGGCCGAAAGTTCGTGAGACCAGCGTGACATTCGTGGGCATTTTGTTCGCTTTTTAAATATGTGTGTCAACGCTCGATAGTCTGTGTAAATTACAAAGTGACGCTGAAATAGCTAAGGTTCGAAGTACCTAACTGGTTCTACTAATGCCAGTGCCTCCCGAACCGTAGCTGAATAGCGAACTTCAGGTCCTTTGACCTTTCTACTGAAATAGGCTACTGGATGGGGTAAATTATCCGCATCTCGCTGAATTAAGCACCCGCCAATAGCTATGCCGCTGGCGTCAGTGTGCACCTCCCACTCTTTCTCAAAATCAGGAATAGCCAATACCGGTGTCGTGATTAGTTGGTCTTTCAGTTTGCGATAGGCTTCGTCATGCTCAGATTTCCACACAAACTTCGCATTTTTCTTTGTCAGATCAGTCAGGGGTGCTGAAATGCTAGCGAAACCTTCAATATGACGACGAAAATATCCGGTCGCCCCCAAAAACCTACGCACGTCCTTTGCTGTCCTTGGAGTAGGCATGTCAGCAATGGCGCGGCAAGAATCTGGGTCAGGTCGGATACCGTCTGGGCACACCTGGAACCCCAGAAAATTGAATTTCTTAGCCGCCAGGGTGCTCTTCTGCACGTTAAGCTTGAAACCTGCCTGATCTAACAACGTCAAAGTCTCAGTCAAGTTCCGTAGGTGTTCCTCAAACGTCCTGGAATATATCATAACATCATCCAGGTACGCTAAAGAATGCCTACCCAGGACCGGACTGAGTATGAAGTTGATGGCCATCTGAAACGACGAAGGCGCTGTCTTAAAGCCAAACGGCATCCTACGGAATTGATAAGTATGCCTACCATCATAGAATGCTATTTTATCCCTATCCTGTTCTGCCACCGGAATCTCCCAATATGCCGATTTCGCGTCAAGAGTTGAGAAATACTTTGCAGCACGAAATTGATCTATTATCTCCTGTATTCGGGGCAAAGGATACACATCACCCTTAGTTATTTCGTTCACCTTCCGGTAGTCAACACAGAAACGATAACTACCGTCCGGTTTCCGAACTAGCACAACAGGAGAGAGCCACGGTGACGTACTAGGCTCTATCACGCCCCTTCTCAACATTTTCTGGCACTCCTCCCTGATAACGTTCTTTGCCTGTTCCGGCAACCTCCACTGTCTCGTGTACACAGGAAATGATCACCAGTTGGAATGGTGTGCTCAATCTTATCAAGGAGACCAATCTGGTCATCCTCTGTCGCAAATAATTTAGGGAATTTTCGCAAAACTCCTCTCAGTGCCTTCCTATCCGCCTGTGTAACATGTTGCAAATCATGTGCTGAAATTAGTTTTTCTACCTCTTCTACATTCTGTGCAACATTTCTCGTCTCGTACTGTACTTTTGATGGTGTGTTAGTATCTAACATGTTTAATGCACTACATTGTGCAGTGACGGATGGCGTCTCAGCTGACTCATTGTGAAAGATTTCTGTGTCCTCCACCATGGTTCCCTGAGATACCCTATCACCTGCTCTGAAGCGAAAAGTCTTATGTGAAAGATTGACAACTGGAATGAATGCACCTTTATCGAGCACTACAATTAAGCGATGAGGAATTAATAAGCTATCACATCTCCCAGCCACCTGAAGGGTGGTACCTGGTTGTATGTGACGTTCTACGGCTACTTTAATAAATTTAACAGAATGTGGTGGGCAACTGTTTGGTCAATGCATGCAAGGCACATGACCTCTTAACTGTGTCTGGAAGAGACTTAAAAATCAATTTTGGATAGTGCGCCTTATATTTCTGCTTCCTCTTAATTGAAGCTACAACTGGGGGATGGTCGATCATCTCCACTGGGTAGGAAGTCTGTTCCAACTGCAACCTGCAGTTCCTAGCCCCTTTTTGAGCAGACAAGGAATAATCAAATCGCGACAGAAAATCAGTCCCCATTAAGATGTGACCCGGAAAATCAAGGTTCTCTATGATCGTACATGTGTGAGGCTGCAATTCCCCATCAATCTCAAAATTAACTGTACCTTGACCCATGATCTCAATCTTTTCCCAATGACCGCTGTTAACGTCTTTGCGCTACGTTTAAGACGTGCATACTTAAAATTGCTGAAGGCTGACTTTTTAATTACAGTTTCCTGGCTTCCTGTATCAACAAAAGCTATCAATCATACACCTTCCACTTTCACCTCAAAAGTAGGCCTACCATCACTAGGGGCATTCTTTCATTCTTTCGTACTAGTGACTTTACAGTCCCTCTGTATATGTCCGCGCTTCCCGCAGGAGTAACACCTCTGCGGATCCCTGTTGGTACCCCGCGCAGGGTGGCTCGAACGAGCAGCTGTGGGCTTCCCGCCTGACGAACCTGCACCACAGTTACTCGGCTTGGCCCCCTCACCTTTACTTAACGCCTCTACGTATGGCGACGACTGAGCGCCCGATGTCTCTGTGCGCATCTGCCTGTCTAAGGCTGTGGTGGCCTGTTGGACTAGGTCTTTATAGCTCACAAACGCTCCCTGTCGGGAATCTGACACACAAATAGCATAGTTTCCCTTAGTCAGTATCCTCTTAAAATTAGAGAATGGGAAACTCCGTGACGTCATCGATGTCGCCGTATATTTACAAAATATAATACTGTTTATATAGCAGTTTAATATTTAAATTTAACAAAAAAGTACTCAATAAGACTGATTATTATTATTAACACCAAAATATAGCTTAACTCTTTTGTTAACGTAAATTTAACTTAGAAGTGGAACCAAGAGTTCCAGGGCGTCACTTACTGACGCTCCCTCGCATACACAACAATAAGAAACCACAGCCTCACGCTGTACATGGCTCCAGAGCTGGTGTAACTAACTAGACACCAAATTACGTGTCAACAACCAGCAACACAGCCTATCAACATCACAGCAACAACCGTATCCGTCTTACCAAGTATTGTATATCAATTTGTGCACATTTTTTATTAATGGGCAGAGGCGGTTATGATATATGGATAACACCCCACAAATGTAAATTGTGATTTGGAATAGCAAGATGCTGTGCAGACAGTTAGACCATACACATAATTAACCTAGCTGTTTGCCAACGCTTGTAGCTACCAGCCGCCATTACGTGGCACCCATGAGGCACAGGGCTACACCCATTTTGATGCTACCATTACACAGCCTTAGCAGGGCCCATACAGCAGGAACAGCTAAGCCCACTCTAGTTATTGTAGAAGTAGTGTTCATAACTAGTAATAATTATTGAAATAATAGTAGATTAGACCACCATATGTGGTATGATATAAAATTAAACTTAGGTAAACAGTTGGTAGTTTAAGAAGGAGCCATCTTAAAGTGGTTTAAGCTACAAATTGTCCGCCCAATTATGTGAGATTAATTTCAGGCAGTTTCAACAGGTACATACAGTTTACTCAATTAATTTCTTACTTACTAACAATAAAAATAAAATAAAACTTTATTTACTGAAGTTAATTAAAAAAGGGAGATATACTGCCTGGAGTTTTCCCCACATACTACTTAGTCCTTCGAACCGGATGATTATATCAGTTATCCAGTAGGTACATTTCACCTAGATATAAGACCCTGATATATAACTTTAGTGCAATATTATATATACATTAATTATAGCAGGAAGACACTGCCATATATTTGCATTATTTCTAACCTAACTTTTCAATCTCATAGCAAACAGAACTTACAACAAGCACTATTATTGTTTGAGGCCTGTACCAAAAGAACAATTGTGTTTCATTGCAAGAGGTTGATAAGAGGCTACTTTACTTATAAGTTACTTATAAATGTTTTTGTAATTTTAAGTATATATAAACATTACTTTATATCGCACCAAATAACATTTACTGCATGCCATATTATTTACAGCAAGTTCTTGCACAAGTGTAGGACATTTTTGGCTGGTGTTGTACAACAACCTAGTCTAATTTATTGTGCTAACCTGGTGTAAGGGTAAGAATTTACACTTGTCTAGAGTTGAACATATATTACAACCTAGCAAGTACATATTTTTATGCAGTACTCATGACAACCCGAGTTGTGTTGTCAACATGATATTAATAGAACTATAGGTATAATTTAACTATAATCATTTCACCTTTGAGTGTTAACCTGTGTCTCTGTACCAACCAAGAGTGATAATGATGGGCTAACTTGTGGAATACCAGCATTGATACAGGCTTACCACTCAAATTATAGAGTGTATGATTATATAGTGTATTTTTTTTAAATGATAACAGCTCTAGTTCGGAAACTAGTTGCTCTAGTAATTCAAGTGAAAGAAATAGTTAAAGTCCATACGACTAGCAAGTACTTCCAAGATGTCTACTATCATAAATGTAAAATTAACCCTAACTAGCTTAAAGGGTCACTTCACAAATCAGATTAACAAATGTGAAGAATTGAGTAACCAAACTCCAGTTAATTATGCAGCATTGGAAAACTATCTTCAGCTTACACGGAACAAATATGACCGTGTGTTGAAACAAATGATAGAATATCAAAGTTTACTTAAGATTGCCAGTATTGATGAAGATACAATGAACAATGCACTAGAAGAACACTCTGATTACGAAGATGCAATGTTTGCAAAGTTACAATACTATGACGATATGATAAACGCACATAATGCCAATATAAATATTGCAGCTACAACTCCCCAGAACCAGACAGCACCAGAAGTCAAGTTGCCATCACTCAGTCTCCCAACTTTTTCTGGTACGGAGGATGAGAGTTGGGACAGTTTCTGGAGCAAATTTGTCAATTCTGTGGATTCTAATGCCAATGTACCAAAGACGACAAAGTTTACATATTTACAGAGTGTCTTGAAGGATGAAGCGTTTCAGGTGGTCTGTAATCTGAATCACACAGGTGACGATTATGACAATGCCATACAACTCCTGAAGGATAATTATGCAAAACCAGAAAGGACTATCAGAATTCTAACCCAGAAGCTGTTAGATATTAAACATCCAAATAATACAGCAGTCTCACTCCAAGCCTTTAGACTGGAGCTTGAGTCTTTGCTCAAGGCACTTAAAAATAAAGTGGACTTGGATGCGTCAGACTGGATAATCCAAGTCCATATGACACGCAAATTACCCAGGGACATCCTGAATAAGCTGTTTGTATTATATGGTAAGTCATCGTTAACGGTGACGGAGATTACAAAAGGGTTACAAACCATCATAGAACGAGAAAGAGTTAATCCCAGATGGGAAAGCGACATCTAAACCTTCGTCTACTACTAATAGTAAGCAACAGAGTACAAATAGTACTCCAAACAAATCTAAGACAACTTCCCCCTCCCCAAAGTGGAAACAAGGCAGTGTAGGCACATATGCAGTTGGTCCCTCCAAACCTACAGTTAATGCGTCACCCAAATCGGTGACTCCTCAAGATACTGTTAACGTCTGGAGACCATGTCTGTTCTGTGGACAACCACATTCCCTATACAATTCCAGACGTTACCCCGATCGTGCAACACGCATAAAACGACTCAAGGAGTTACATAGATGTACCAAGTGTATAAGGGAACATGATCCCGACACCTGCATAACTACAATACGCACCTGCAATAGGTGCCATAAGGGTCAACATCATACAGCACTTTGTGGGGACTTAAGTACAAAGTCTGCCAAACCACAGGAGGAGGAAGGAACTACCACTTCAGTACAGCTTTATACTGTGCTACCTGACATAAGTGTCTTCTCAACAAGGTCTGATCATAAATCGGCTCTACCTACTGCACGATTGATCATTAGAAATGGAAAGTTTAAAGCCACCATACGTGGATTATTTGATCAAGGGTCTCAATTGACCTTTATATCCAAGGAGTTGGTAGATGCACTGAAACTAACACCTATAAAGGAGACACGAATAAACATAGCAGGATTCCTGACTGACTCAGGAGCCCGAGTCTTCAAGGTAGTATAACCCAAAGTACGATAAGGATGTTATGAACGAAAGGTACAAGCTCTAGTAGTAGATAGATTCCCAACAGATCTCTATGTATATGGTCTAGGGACAACAGCCAAATTCCTGACAAAAGAGGGAATTCAACTGGCTGATAAAATCACATCAGACAACCTTTCCAATATTGGAATCCTTATGGGATCAGATGTCTACCATATGTTTATCAAAGGAAAGGAAGACAAACACGGTATGAACGTGTTACCATCTGCAGGTGGCTATTTGCTAACAGGCCCAGTATTATGGCTAAAACAACCCGCACATGTAGACCACCAACTGAGACTAAACTGGAAAAGGTTCAAAGGTTTGCCACCAGACTAGTACCCGAGCTGAGAGGTATGAGCTACGAGGAGCGACTGCAGGAATTAAACCTCACTTCGTTAGAAGACAGAAGAGTTGGGGGGGACATGATCACCACATTCAAGATTCTCAGGGGAATCGACAGGGTTGATAAAGACAGGCTGTTTAACACAAGGGGCACATGCACTAGGGGACACAGGTGGAAGCTGAGTGCCCAAATGAGCCACAGAGATATTAGAAAGAACTTTTTTAGTGTCAGAGTGGTTGACAAATGGAATGCATTAGGAAGCGATGTGGTGGAGGCTGACTCCATACACAGTTTCAAGTGTAGATATGATAGAGCCCATTAGGCTCAGGAAACTGTACACCTGTTGATTGACGGTTGAGAGGCGGGACCAAAGAGCCAGAGCTCAACCCCCGCAAGCACAACTAGGTGAGTACAACTAGGTGAGAACATGCCAACCCAGTAATGGTTGCATGACTAGGAGACCAGTCTCCACTGCAACTCAGAGACATGTCCGAGGAAGAGCTTGATCCCCCTGTACATAAATTATGGGACCTGGCAACTCTCGGCATTGTCCCTGAACAACCTAGCCCAGAAGATGACTGGACTTATAAACAATACCTGGACTCGGTTATCTACAAAGATAATCAATACTGGGTCAGGTTACCATGGAAGCTGAATCACCCTCAGCTACCCGTCAACCATTTTATGGCACAAAACCAATTGAGATCACAGGTGTTGTGCTTACAAAGACAGCCTGAGAACTTGAAGTTGTACCATGAAATAATACAGAAGCAACTCGATGATAAATTTATCGAAGTTGTTACAAATGATAACCCAAAGGAAGGGCACTACCTGCCTCACCATCCTGTAAAGAAGAATTCTGTTACTACCCCATTACGGATAGTATTTAATTGCAGTGCAAAAACGAGGCCGAGTAGTGTTTCGTTAAATGACTGCCTTCAAACTGGCCCTAGCCTAACACAAAGGCTTTACGACGTGCTGTTAAAGTTCCGAATTGGGACTTATGCATATACGGCCGACATCAGTAAGGCATTCCTTACCTTGAGGTTACCTTGAGGTGCTTCCGGGGCTTAGCGTCCCCGCGGCCTGGTCATCGACCAGGCCTCCTGGTTGCTGGCCTCATCAACTAGGCTGTTGGACGTGGCTGCTCGCAGCCTGACGTATGAGTCACAGCCTGGTTGATCAGGTATCCTTAGGGTAGGTCTTCAAGAAGAAGACCAGAACTACACAAAGTTCCTATGGATTAAGGATCCTAACAATCCAAACAGTGAATTAATCACTTACCGGTTTGCATCCGTCTTGTTTGGCGCCACGTCCTCACCTTTTCTGCTCCAAGCTACGTTGGATACACACTTGAAGAAGTCCAACAGCCCGAACAAGACGGAAATTAGCAAAAACCTGTATGTGGATAATTTTCAAGGAACAACCAACAGTGAAAGTAAACTGTTGGACATATACCATGAGGCCAATCGAGAATTAATGGGAACCAATATGCCTCTCCAGTCTTGGGTCTCTAACAATGACAAATTAAATCAACTGATCGCAACTGAATTTCTCGACTACCAGGTACCCGAGATGACAAAGGTACTAGGTGTCGAATGGAACACGACAACTGATCAGTTGACAATCAAGTCAGTGGAGCCAAATACCACTAACATAACAATGAGAAAATTACTATCACAAGTCAGCAAACCCTTCGACCCATTAGGACTATTAAGTCCAATCCTAATTAATGGGAAGTTGATAATACAGGAATGTTGTCAACAAAAGATAGGCTGGGATGATCTTCTGACACCTGCCTTACAAGAAAAATGGCAAGGGTTAGTAAAAGATTTAAGTACCCTAGAGTCTGTCAAGTTCCCTAGGAACACAGTAGTAAATGAAAAAGAACCAATTAAGCTACATGTATTTTGTGATGCCTCAGGAAAGGCTTATGGCACAATAGCTTACCTGGTCTCAAATGGGCAAGCCAATTTGCTCACATCAAAGGCCAGAGTGGCACCTTTAAAGAAAAGATCACTGCCACAACTGGAATTAACAGCCTTACTGCTAGGTGTAAGAATGGCTCATTATTTGATCAAGGCGTTAAGCCACATCCACTTTAAAGAAACAGTAGTATGGTCAGATAATGAGGCAGTGCTACAGTGGGTTAAGAACAATAACAGTAAGAATCCTTACGTGAGTAACCGCGTTAAGGAAATACGAGAGTTGTCGGCAGGGTATAAACTAAGATATGTACCCACTAAAGAGAATTCAGCTGACTATCTCTCCCGAGGCCTGGCTTTACGGCAATTAACAAAGGCAGAGATGTGGTTCAATGGACCTCAGTGGCTAATCAGCGACCAGTGGCCTGAACAAAAGCCACAAGTCATTGTGACCAATGTCACTGTTCCCACTGAGAACCCAGAACCACCTCGGACTTTGGTAATTGATCCTACTCGGTACTCTGAACTGAACAAACTTATAGGTGTCACCCAAGTAGTGTTTGATTTTCTAAAGAAAATAGGAATCAAGCATAAATTCCCTAATGCCCTAAGGTATTGGGTCAAAAGAGCACAGATCGACACATTCGGGACAGACTTTGACAATGTTCCTAAGAAGCTACAACATGATCTGGGTCTCTGGTTAGACACTGACAATTATAATATAATCAGATGCGGAGGCCGCTTACAGCATGCTGACACAGATCTGGAAGCAAAAAATCCAATATTGCTCCCTCGTCACCACATAGTAAGCAAACTAATTGTGTTACATATACACAAATACTGCACTCTGCATGGTGGGGTATTAGATACTCTCACAGACTTAAGACAACAGTACTGGCTACCCCAAGGTAGACAGACAGTAAAATCAATAATAAAATCCTGTGTTATTTGCCGGAGATACGATGCCAGAGTGTGTCCATATCCCGGCCCTCCTCCACTTCCGAAGGAACAAGTCATACATATTCGTCCCTTTGAGACAACAGGAGTAGATTTCACAGGAGCACTAACACTGACAGGCACTAAAGACAAGAAACCAGTAAAAGCTTACATCTGTCTTTTTACTTGTGCCACAACAAGGGCAGTCCATCTAGAAGTGATTCCCAATATGAGTGCCGAAGTATTCTTACAGGCTTTTCGCAAGTTTGCTTCACGTAGATCCTGTCCTAAGTTAATGATCTCAGACAATGGGTCCAACTTAGTGGCAGGGGAAGCATGTCTGAGGAAAATCTGGACACACCCAAAGGTATGCACAGCCCTAAATCAACGGCAGTGCCAATGGAAATTCATACCTCCCAGAGCACCATGGCACGGAGGTTTCTATGAACGCATGGTTGGTACGGTGAAACGTTCTCTACGGAAAACCCTACACCACCAAAAGTTTGATCTACAGGAGCTTCAAACCATAGTCGTAGAGATAGAAGCACGAGTTAATAACCGACCACTTACCTACCTCTCTGATGATGTTTTGCAGCATGAACCATTAAGTCCAGCTCATTTGATGTATGGGAGACCTCTCAAAACACTTGTGTCCCTTACGGACGAGGAACCAGAGGATCCTTCATATGTCCAAGAGAGTGATTTGGTTCAACGTTTCAAACATCTATCAAGGGTGATAAGTCGGTGGAATGACGTATGGACTCGAGAATATCTTACAGCTCTGAGGGAATATCATTATGGGGCAAACAACCCTACAACAGAATTAACTTGAACTCTGGTGACATAGTTCTGGTGGATAGTGATGGACCACGCTCAGAGTGGCCTATAGGTCAAATAGTCTCTGTTCATCCAGACAGCCAGGGCATCTTGAGAATAGTAAAATTAAAATGCCGAGGCAACACTACTCTCAAAACTTTAGAGAAATTAGTTCCTTTAGAATTGGCAAGGAAAGAAGACGTTCAACGACTTCCAGCACCCGATACGCCAGTACGGGACATACGTCCTCAAAGGACTGCAGCAAAACAATGTAAACTCAAATTAAAGCAGCACTAAAAATGAAGGAGAAGAATAAAGTGATCGCAGTCCTTACCGGGACTTCGACCCATGTTCTTCCCCCCCGGAATTATGTCGGGAATCCGACACACAAATAGCATAGTCTCCCTTAGTCAGTATCCTCTTAAAATTAGAGAATGGGAGATTCCATGACGTCATCGATGTCGCTGTATATTTACAAAAAATAATACTGTTTATATAGCAGTTAATGTCTAAATTAACAAAAAAAAGTACTCAATAAGACTGAATATAATTANACCCATGCACCGGGGTGTTAGTAACCCCACCCCCATGCACCGTGGTGTTAGTAACCCCACCCATGCACCGGGGTGTTAGTAACCCCACCCCCCATGCACCGTGGTGTTAGTAACCCCACCACCCATGCACCGGGGTGTAAGTAACCCCACCCCCCATGCACCGGGTGTTAGTAACCCCACCCCCCATGCACCAGGGTGTTAGTAACCCCACCCCCCATGCACCGGGGTGTTAGTAACCCCACCACCCATGCACCGGGGTGTTAGTAACCCCACCCATGCACCGTGGTGTTAGTAACCTTACCACCCATGCACCGGGGTGTTAGTAACCCCACCATCCATGCACCGGGGTGTTAGTAACCCCACCCCCCATGCACCGTGGTGTTAGTAACCCCACCACCCATGCACCGGGGTGTAAGTAACCCCACCACCCATGCACCGGGGTGTAAGTAACCCCACCACCCATGAACCGTGGTGTTAGTAACCTTACCCCCCATGCACCGGGGTGTTAGTAACCCCACCACCCATGCACCGGGTGTTAGTAACCCCACCACCCATGCACCGGGGTGTTAGTAACCCCACCACCCATGCACCGGGGTGTTAGTAACCCCACCACCCATGCACCGTGGTGTTAGTAACCCCACCACCCATGCACCGTGGTGTTAGTAACCCCACCACCCATGCACCGGGGTGTTAGTAACCCCACCACCAATGCACCGTGGTGTTAGTAACCCCACCACCCATGCACCGTGGTGTTAGTAACCCCACCACCCATGCACCGGGGTGTTAGTAACCCCACCACCCATGCACCGTGGTGTTAGTAACCCCACCACCCATGCACCGGGGTGTTAGTAACCCCACCACCCATGCACCGGGGTGTTAGTAACCACACCCATGCACCGGGGTGTTAGTAACCCCACTCATGCACCGGGGTGTTAGTAACCCCACCACCCATGCACCGGGGTGTAAGTAACCCCACCACCCATGCACTGGGGTGTAAGTAACCCCACCCCCCATGCACCGGGGTGTTAGTAACCCCACCCCCATGCACCGTGGGTGTTAGTAACCCCACCCATGCACCGGGGTGTAAGTAACCCCACCCCCCATGCACCGGGGTGTAAGTAACCCCACCCCCATGCACCGTGGTGTTAGTAACCCCACCCCCATGCACCGGGGTGTTGGTAACCCCCACCCCCCATGCACCGGGGTGTAAATAACCCCACCACCCATGCACTGGGGTGTAAGTAACCCCACCCACCCGCATGCACCGGGGTGTAAGTAACCCCACCCCCCATGCACCGTGGGTGTTAGTTGTATCACGAGGGAGGGTTCTTATTCGTTCTCTTTCCCCTTTTCTCTCTCTGCCCGTATTCTAACTTTTGTTCTCTCTACCAAGGGACCCCAAAACATTCACTTTTAGCCGACCCCACGCCACGAGGTCTTTAGACGATTGACCGACTTAAGATTCTACAACCCATTTGACGTGAAATAGACTTCTAGCAAAGTTCTAGATTCGCCTTCGCTGCTACCACCAGACCAGTAACACTGAGGAATGATCGAGGTCTCGATCGATCATGCTAGTCAATCAACCTTGGGGCTTGATCCCCACTAGTAATGTATGGGAGGGTTGTCTTAAGTGTGGAAATATCAAATCAAAGGGAAATAAATAAATTCTGATTCAGTGTTAGAATCTGCCCAACTCAGACTAGGCCACACTGCCCTCGTGGTCCCGGACAAATCGAGTAAATACACAAGAATGGAAATAATGAAAATGCACAATTTAATAGCTAAATGGTTTATTAAAAAACTAAACAAAATCTAAAATCATTTCACTCCCTAACCTGAACACTCCCTGACTGGCAATGGGTTGACTTATTCCCTATACAAAAACTCTGAGCAAACTTTACCTTTGGCGACCAGCTAGATGTTTGTGCTAAGGTCTTGGGGAGAGGTGGAGTGGACACCTTTTCCCGGGTTCCTCCGGATACCACACTGACCTCTCTCTGCTGCTCCTTTACCCAGGAGCCCAGAGCAGAGTATAGTTACGCCGCGTTTCTAAGTTGCTAGCAAAGCTTAAGTTTAACAGCTAACCTCTGTTGTACTGAATGATCCAGATTGATTGAATTATTTTAACTGAAGTTAATTACACAAGCATCTTAGGGAAGAGCTATTCCCGATTACAAAATGGCTATTTGACCTTTGAGAAATAGTGGACATGGAATCCTCTGATGACCTGTGACCGCTGAGGTCACTCAAATCCTTCCGCGGGTCTAGTCATGGCTCGTGACGTCACTGATGGTGACTTAACTCATTCTCCTGACAATTAACAATACTCTTGATATTATAACCAGCAATATTATACAATACAATTTGAATACAAAATGAATGAAGGCTAATTTCTCTAAATAAGTGAATACTATAGAATGATTCATTATACGTTGCTATGAGACAAAGGGCGCCAGCCATTTTGTGACCCAGACTGCTAATTCCCAGGGGATGCGCCTTGCGCTTCCATAGTCAGGTCACTACCACTTGACTCCAATGTTCCCAAACTCCCATGTCTGAGAGAACAATACTGGATAATTCTTACAACAAACCTAGTTTGTTACAACCCCCCCAGACAAGCAACTTAGTAAACCTTGTTAATTTGTTCTAAATAACGAGGTTTAGTATCCAAACCCACAACTCAACTCATGCCACAACCAAAAACTATCCTAACTAAGAAAATTTGACAATCATTAGATTGTCCAACATCATCATAATAAACATGTTCAAATTCATAAATTTCTCAGCTGTCAACTGAGAGCAATCCTACAACATCAGGAAACATACATCCTACCCTTACTGACATAGCTAAATAACATGTCCCTACTCTAACAGCAAAGATTAGCTATTAAAACCTGTTGGCTCTTCACTAGCCAAGCTCATGTGTCCTCTAGAGCTGGACACATCGTGCTCAATCATAAAACATAAAAGTTATAACTACAGACTGAACTCTCAGTCATCCGGGAGCGTACAACTGAACTCTACTAAGTTCACATCCGTGTACTATCCACTCCCCAATCAATGTCAACCTTGACATGCTAAGGAACACACCTAATGTTTATTACATGTATCTAAAATATAAAAAAATTCCTACTATAACTATCACAGGTTTCAGCTGACTGTACAGCCAAGTGTTCGCACTTACTGAAAGAGTGTCAATGCTTATATTGGTCCGCCTCTCCTGTGCTCAAACCATTCTGAAAAAAATAGCACAATGTTTTCCATAACCGTTTGTTCTGTGCTTAGACAATTACACAGGGGCTTCGATTTTAATTCGTGACCAATATATAGAGAAGAATTTCCATATCAATATACCAGAATAATTATTTTACATCTGTTTTTCAACATTTATACACTATTGTGATTCTGAATTTGTTTTTCAGCATTTATAAGGTATCGTGATTCTAAATCTGTTTTTCAACATTTAAACAAAAGTGTCCAGATATTCTTTATACAGATGTTCAGAGCCAACTTTGTCGTTTGTATCACTTGTTCATATTGAGTAATCGAGAAAAAAAAATCGGTGCTGATGGACGCTGAATGTAGTCGCTGACGATGACGGTGTCGATCTTGCTTCACCCATGCATAGACATCGATACCTGGTCCTCTTGTACTCCCATCCGGTAGTCTTGAATGACGCAGCAGGTGTAGTGGAGCTGAGTGCCAAGTGACAGCTGTAGAATACTGTTAATCGGCTATTGATCTTGCTCCCGACAGTCCACACGCCTTCATATCAATCACAGTTCCCACGGCAGTCTTGATGTTAAACTCGACGGCTCAGATGACCACAGCAGAGCAGGACTGGATGTACCAACGGTGTCTCATAACAGGAGTGGTGTCAGAGGGTCATAAAGGCGGGTTGCTTGTTTGCAGAACAGGTAAATCTCGTCTTCCATCATTGCTCACGTCATCTCAGGCGTTTCTTGATGTCACCAGGTTACTAGGCCGTAAACACCAACTGTGTATACCCTCGTACCGCCGACTTTAGGCCAAAGGAGGCAATTTTGCGACCTTCTATTGGCGAGTCCCGGAACTCTGTAAGGAAACCGTACCTTCCACCTGTGACCGCCTTAGTTCCGCGTTCCTGCTGCTTCAGATGACGTAATCATTAATCTTCTGGCGAAACTCTTGAGTAATGCTACTTGCTTTCCAGTTTCTTGACCTCTCCTCCAACACTGCTGGAATGGCTGCAGTCTTGATGACGCAGCAGGTGGGTAGTGGTGATCTCGAGACAGCTACCCTGGCGTTGTATGGCACCTCCGGTGACTGCAATATGTGGACAGCTTCCTGGCCCTGACAACCTCGTATAGTGACGTGAGGCGTCGACCGGGTGACTCTTGGATAGTCACTTATCCCGAAAGTAACTGATGTATGGGTAACTGGGTCAGGTGGGGGAAGAGCTTTGTGTAACGTGCCTCCCCCCTCGGTCTTTACGGACAAGGGTTCACGTGTGGCTGGAACAACTGGGTCGGTGTACCAATCAGACCTGGGAACAGACAGACACAACACAGCGGAAGCATAGATATACTCTGGGTTTGGTGGAGGTGGAACCCCAGAGCACGGTAAAAGTTGCTCCCCGAGTTAAGTATAGAGATAGTTCACCTCATTGCCTCTATAGGAAAATCTAATGAATACTAAATTATACTAACCAAGGAAGTTACTTTACTGTACAGCGCGAGATCTCGTCACCATAGGGTGGCGAGACTACACCTGACTACTGATGAGCGATGACAGAGGGTCATCCTCATCCCCTGACTCGTCGGTGAAGCCATGAGTCAAGAACTAGACCCGCTGAAGGCAGTTCTAATTCCTCTCTAGCATTATATTGTTTCAATTTATTTACATGAATTGTCCTTTCCACCTGGTCCTCGAATACTCCTTTTATAACAAGATTCACTGGCCCCGCCCTTTTAACTATATGGTCCTCACCACCTCGGAGCAAGTTTCCTGCTCTGATTGGTGGGCGCAGCCTCATTCACTCTCAATACGAGGCTTCCTTCCTTCAACTCAAGAGGGCGCACTTTCTTGTCATAAAAATGAGCATACCGATTCTGTGCCTTCTTGGATGCTTCAGCTGCAATATTCCACGCATTTCTCATTTTTCCAAGGACCTCTGAAGGATAGTCCTCCCCGTATGCAACATTATGTCTGTTAAGCAGACCTGAGGGGAAAATGCATGAATTACCAGTAAGCAAATGAAGGGGTTGGGTGTTAATCGATTGGTGGATGGCAGTATTCAAGGGTAACTGAACATAAGGTAGGTGTTCATCCCAGGTGTTTGCAACATGTTCAGCAAGGATTGCAAGCATATTCTTGACTGAACGATTAGCCCGTTCCGTCATTCCGTTTGCTTGTGGGTGGTAGGCTGTTGTAAAAGCCGAAGTTGTCTCAAAAATCTTACAAACTTCCCTAAATATATTCCCATTGAATTCTTGACCCCGGTCAGAGACTAAAACTTTAGGAGGTCCGAATACAGTAACGAACCTACGCAAGAACGCATCTGCAACCGTACGAGAATCCTTCTGAGGTAATGCAACTAGTGTAGTGTACCTAGACAAATGGTCAACTAGCACCAACACGTATCTATTCCCCGAATGACTGTGATGTAAATCAATCAAATCGGCCCCCACACGATCTAATGGTTCACGAATTTCAGGAAATTCCTGAAGTGGGGCTTGTACCTTAAGGGTGCCTTTCCTCCTCTGGCAACGAGGGCACGACTTCACGAAATTGATTACTTCAGAAAGTAATCCTGGGAAATAAAATAGAGACTTTGCCTTTAAGTGGGTTTTATAGACCCCTTGATGTTCTGCAATTTTAGATGCATGCGCAAGCTTTAACGCTGATGACTGCAACGCGTCCGGAATAACTAGTTGAAATACTGCCCTATCATTCTGGCTATTAACATAATACAGGACGCCCTGTTTCATTTCAAAATCATGAATAGGTAAATTCTTTTTCTTTTTTGGGTATTTTTCTCCTTCCAAATACTCAATGATTTCTCTCCATCTAGGCTCGCTCATCTGGTAGTCTCTCATTTTATCTGATGGAATTGTTTCAGTATTTTATTAACTTGAACCGACGCTATGTTTCTACTTAGCGTATCTGGAACAACATGTGCTGGACCAGGCTTGTACAAAATCTGGAATGAGTGGGCCGAAAGTTCGTGAGACCAGCGTGACATTCGTGGGCATTTTGTTCGCTTTTAAATATGTGTGTCAACGCTCGATGGTCTGTGTAAATTACAAAGTGACGCTGAAATAGGTAAGGTTCGAAGTACCTAACTGGTTCTACTAATGCCAGTGCCTCCCGAACCGTAGCTGAATAGCGAACTTCAGGTCCTTTGACCTTTCTACTGAAATAGGCTACTGGATGGGGTAAATTATCCGCATCTCGCTGAATTAAGCACCCGCCAATAGCTATGCCGCTGGCGTCAGTGTGCACCTCCCACTCTTTCTCAAAATCAGGAATAGCCAATACCGGTGTCGTGATTAGTTGGTCTTTCAGTTTGCGATAGGCTTCGTCATGCTCAGATTTCCACACAAACTTCGCATTTTTCTTTGTCAGATCAGTCAGGGGTGCTGAAATGCTAGCGAAACCTTCAATATGACGACGAAAATATCCGGTCGCCCCCAAAAACCTACGCACGTCCTTTGCTGTCCTTGGAGTAGGCATGTCAGCAATGGCGCGGCAAGAATCTGGGTCAGGTCGGATACCGTCTGGGCACACCTGGAACCCCAGAAAATTGAATTTCTTAGCCGCCAGGGTGCTCTTCTGCACGTTAAGCTTGAAACCTGCCTGATCTAACAACGTCAAAGTCTCAGTCAAGTTCCGTAGGTGTTCCTCAAACGTCCTGGAATATATCATAACATCATCCAGGTACGCTAAAGAATGCCTACCCAGGACCGGACTGAGTATGAAGTTGATGGCCATCTGAAACGACGAAGGCGCTGTCTTAAAGCCAAACGGCATCCTACGGAATTGATAAGTATGCCTACCATCATAGAATGCTATTTTATCCCTATCCTGTTCTGCCACCGGAATCTCCCAATATGCCGATTTCGCGTCAAGAGTTGAGAAATACTTTGCAGCACGAAATTGATCTATTATCTCCTGTATTCGGGGCAAAGGATACACATCACCCTTAGTTATTTCGTTCACCTTCCGGTAGTCAACACAGAAACGATAACTACCGTCCGGTTTCCGAACTAGCACAACAGGAGAGAGCCACGGTGACGTACTAGGCTCTATCACGCCCCTTCCTCAACATTTTCTGGCACTCCTCCCTGATAACGTTCTTTGCCTGTTCCGGCAACCTCCACTGTCTCGTGTACACAGGAAAATGATCACCAGTTGGAATGGTGTGCTCAATCTTATCAAGGAGACCAATCTGGTCATCCTCTGTCGCAAATAATTTAGGGAATTTTCGCAAAACTCCTCTCAGTGCCTTCCTATCCGCCTGTGTAACATGTTGCAAATCATGTGCTGAAATTAGTTTTTCTACCTCTTCTACATTCTGTGCAACATTTCTCGTCTCGTACTGTACTTTTGATGGTGTGTTAGTATCTAACATGTTTAATGCACTACATTGTGCAGTGACGGATGGCGTCTCAGCTGACTCATTGTGAAAGATTTCTGTGTCCTCCACCATGGTTCCCTGAGATACCCTATCACCTGCTCTGAAGCGAAAAGTCTTATGTGAAAGATTGACAACTGGAATGAATGCACCTTTATCGAGCACTACAATTAAGCGATGAGGAATTAATAAGCTATCACATCTCCCAGCCACCTGAAGGGTGGTACCTGGTTGTATGTGACGTTCTACGGCTACTTTAATAAATTTAACAGAATGTGGTGGGCAACTGTTTGGTCAATGCATGCAAGGCACATGACCTCTTAACTGTGTCTGGAAGAGACTTAAAAATCAATTTTGGATAGTGCGCCTTATATTTCTGCTTCCTCTTAATTGAAGCTACAACTGGGGGATGGTCGATCATCTCCACTGGGTAGGAAGTCTGTTCCAACTGCAACCTGCAGTTCCTAGCCCCTTTTTGAGCAGACAAGGAATAATCAAATCGCGACAGAAAATCAGTCCCCATTAAGATGTGACCCGGAAAATCAAGGTTCTCTATGATCGTACATGTGTGAGGCTGCAATTCCCCATCAATCTCAAAATTAACTGTACCTTGACCCATGATCTCAATCTTTTCCCCAATGACCGCTGTTAACGTCTTTGCGCTACGTTTAAGACGTGCATACTTAAAATTGCTGAAGGCTGACTTTTTAATTACAGTTTCCTGGCTTCCTGTATCAACAAAAGCTATCAATCATACACCTTCCACTTTCACCTCAAAAGTAGGCCTACCATCACTAGGGGCCTTCTTTCATTCTTTCGTACTAGTGACTTTACAGTCCCTCTGTATATGTCCGCGCTTCCCACAGGAGTAACACCTCTGCGGATCCCTGTTGGTACCCCGCGCAGGGTGGCTCGAACGAGCAGCTGTGGGCTTCCCGCCTGACGAACCTGCACCACAGTTACTCGGCTTGGCCCCCTCACCTTTACTTAACGCCTCTACGTATGGCGACGACTGAGCGCCCGATGTCTCTGTGCGCATCTGCCTGTCTAAGGCTGTGGTGGCCTGTTGGACTAGGTCTTTATAGCTCACAAACGCTCCCTGTCGGGAATCTGACACACAAATAGCATAGTTTCCCTTAGTCAGTATCCTCTTAAAATTAGAGAATGGGAAACTCCGTGACGTCATCGATGTCGCCGTATATTTACAAAATATAATACTGTTTATATAGCAGTTTAATGTTTAAATTTAACAAAAAAGTACTCAATAAGACTGATTATTATTATTAACACAAAATATAGCTTAACTCTTTTGTTAACGTAAATTTAACTTAGAAGTGGAACCAAGAGTTCCAGGGCGTCACTTACTGACGCTCCCTCGCATACACAACAATAAGAAACCACAGCCTTACGCTGTACATGGCTCCAGAGCTGGTGTAACTAACTAGACACCAAATTACGTGTCAACAACCAGCAACACAGCCTNTTAGCTTAAAGTAAATTGTGTTGAAAAAAAATAAAAAATATAAAAGATTAAAAGAGATCTAATCTATTTTCTACAACCCCCCCCCCTCAGCCCTCTCCAGCAGCAGTGGAAGAAAGATTAGCTTTATTAAATCGATTGGTTGCTACACAAAGATATTACAAGTTCATCGCACACAAATGTTGATTGATATATTCTTTGCGGGATTGTTGATCGATTTGTATTGAGTGATCCACCGAAACGGTTTTTTTACATTTAACGAGACAGTGCAAAGTTATGAAACTAAATTCTTCAGAGATCCAGACAGAAGTTTGGAGGTTGGAAAAATTAACCTTCGAACATCGTGACATGATTACCGTCTTTGAGACGGGACGGAGCGTCTATGGGGTTATACAGTGAAGACGTTGACCTCTACCCCACACCCCCCTAATAACCTTCTTCCCCACCCTCCTCCCCCTATCAACCTAGCCTGGCTTTGCGCCCTGGAGAGGCCACTCCATACCGACAACTAGAGCGCATGTCCATCTCCTGAGACTGATGGATGCCTACTACCTACCCACCCTCTGCCTGAAATATCCCACCAGTTCACATATAGACACCAGATGTTCTGCTCATGTCCACGTTGTGACGACCAGCTCCCAGTCGTCAGCTGTGAACTGGTCGTCACAGTTGACGACAGGAGCTTTTACTATCAAAAGTTATATTAATGTTGCCTAAGCAGACGCTACAAAACACAGATCACTGCCTGTGTGCTCGTTCAGCCCTGAGTGATCACCAGCCGAGATGTCGGATCTTATTTCTATACCAGGCCGAATTTCTGTATTTCTATAAATCCACCTGAAAGAGTGATTCCAGTGGCAGTGGATTCCAATATCAATATTAATATTACTAGATTATTAATGGTGGCAAAGGACTCAATAATAATAATAACATTTAACTTACGATACAGAGACTGGGATATACTTTACATTGGCAGTCTTGGAAAGAGCTGTCAGATCGAGCAGAAGGACACTGCAGTCCAAGTGAAAGATGTCCGTTCACCCAAGAACAACCAATAAGCTTAATAGTAAAATGACATTTGTCAGTACAGTATTGCCTTTGACTCTCTCAGCAGTAACTTGGGGAGTGAACAGGCGTCCTAAGCAGGTACTGAGGAAATATCATCAGTGTTTTTTTAATAAATCTGTTGAGAGCACACGAGAGATATGCCTTGATCTGAGGAATGGGTGTGAATGTGTAATGCTTTTTGGTATGTAGGATCTAGCGTTTATGTTTCTGCCGCCTGAGTTAATGTGACTTGTGTTTCAGGTATCTGATTGTTGTCAATATGTGTGGATGACTTTCCATTGCACGCAAATGTATGATAAATCTATTATCAAACGACAGTAGATTGTCATCTATTGTCTTTTGAATGTTACCCAGTTCGCCCTATTGTAATAACTCTTGTCTTGTTTTAATGAGTAAAAGGTAATTGCAGAGGTGCATTATAATTAGACCGTGGCTAGAACAGGTGAGAGGCACCAGTTGTTGCAACCCGTCCTCGCAAATTCGTATAGTCAATATTGACTTATTAATAAGTGCATAGGTGACATACTTAAATAATAGTTTCCCTTGAAAATCTTCATAGAAAACACCGACCTTACCTAACCTACTTAATATGTTAAGATAAGCATCTTATTGCTTCGTAATTACAATTATTACCTAACCTATACCTATAATAGGTTAAGTAGCAATTGTAATTACGAAGCTATAAGATGCTTATTTTAACATACTAAGTAGGTTAGGTAAGGTCGGTGTTTTCTATGAAGATTTTCAAGGGAAACTATTATGTTTAGTATGTCACCTATGCAGGTAACTAATAAGTCAATATTGACTATACGAATTTGCGAGGACGGGTTGGTTGTTGACGAGGTGTGCCTAGTTATATGTGGTGATTTAGCCAGGTAATCTGGGGCCAGATTCACGAAGCAGTTACGCTAGCACTTACGAACGTGTACATCTTTCCGCAATCTTTGACGGCTTTGGTTACATTTATTTAATAGTTTACAATCACGAAAACTTGCCAATCAACTGTTGTTATTGTTATAAACAGCCTCCTGGTGCTTCAGACTCATTATTTTTTAATAATTGTAAACAAAGCCGTCAAAGATTGAGAAAAGATATACAGGTTCGTAAGTGCTTGCGTAAGTGCTTTCGTGACTCTGGCCCCTGATCCTGAGTATGAGAGCCTTTTTGTAGTCTGTACCAATAAACCTGGTCTGTTGAGAATGTTATCTATTTTGATTAATGCTGCTGGTATTGAATAAATTATGTTGATCATTGAGGTCTGTAATATGAATGATTTGAATGAAATAAATCAATTGGAGCAATATGGGAGATTCAAACCCTCGACATGGGGTCCTCCCAGGCCATGCACGTGGCCCAAAGACCACGTCACGGTCAAAGTTATACAACCTGTGAGTCCACTGAGTCCAGCCTGTTCTCGCAAGCATTCCCAACGTCAAGAAACTGTTGTACTAAAGTGCCTCGTGAACAGAAAATGGGACATTATGTCAATTTCAAGAGCCGCTCCCATTTTCTTGTACGACAGCTTTTGGCCGTAGAAAAGTATACGTCAAAATGCGACGTGTTATTCGGAGGTCAGGTTGCTGGCTCCAGAGGACGACTGGAGGGTCCCCACTGATGCCAGTCCAAGTTTTACCGCTATCATCCATGTACTGGGTTATATACGTATATACATATACATATAACATTTTACCTATAACCCCATGCACCGGGGTGTAAGTACCCCACCCCCCATGCACCGGGGTGTAAGTAACCCCACCCACCATGCACCGGGGTGTAAGTAACCCCACCCACCATGCACCGGTGTGTAGTAACCCCACCCCCATGCACCGGGGTGTAAGTAACCCCACCACCCATGCACGGGGTGTAAGTAACCCCACCCCCATGCACCGGGGTGTTAGTAACCCCACCACCCATGCACCGGGGTGTTAGTAACCCCACCCATGCACCGGGGTGTTAGTAACCCCACCACCCAAGCACCGGGGTGTTAGTAACCCCCACCACCCATGCACCGGGGTGAAGTAACCCCCCCCCCCATGCACCGGGGTGTAAGTAACCCCATCACCCATGCACCGGGGTGTTAGTAACCCCACCACCCATGCACCGGGGTGTTAGTAACCCCACCCATGCACCGGGTGTTAGTAACCCACCACCCATGCACCGGGTGTAAGTAACCCCACCCCCATGCACCGGGGTGTTAGTAACCCCACCACCCTGCACCGTGGTGTTAGTAACCCCCCCCCCATGCACCGTGGTGTTAGTAACCCCACCCCCATGCACCGGGGTGTTAGTAACCCCACCCATGCACCGGGGTGTTAGTAACCCCACCCCCATGCACCGGGGTGTTAGTAACCGCACC
>WNGS01164437.1:37264356-37275404 GCA_020271785.1 Procambarus virginalis | reverse complement strand
ATTATAGAGTGGAAATAAATTCACTAGAACGCATCCAACATAGGATGACGAAGATAATCCCACAATTTGAAACCTTTCACATGAAGAAAGATTGACGTAGCTTAAATTACATTCTCTAGAAAGGCGAAAAATTATGGGTGACATGATAGATGTGTACAAGTGGATGAATGGACATAACAAATGGGATATAATAGGATATTAAAAGTATCAACACAAGACAGAACACAAAACAATGGGTATAAATTTGATAAGCTTAGAATCTGGAAAGATCTGGGTAAACACTGGTTCGGTACCAAGGTTGTTGATTTGTGAAACCAATTACCTTGTAACATAATAGAAGTAGGAACCTTTGTTTCAAGCATAGGTTAGACACATGTGAATGAGATTGGGTGGATATAAATAGGAGCTGCCTCGTATAGCCCAATAGCCATCTGCAGTTACTTTCATTCTTATGTTGTTAAGTTGACCAGTAATTCCTCTATCTTGCATCTTGAGCACTGCTAAGCTTAACGTCTCTTCTGGTGAATTAAACTACAACTTTGTGGGACTGACATGCGACACATCCTGTCACGTTGTCCCTTAGGTGGCTAGTGAAGCTGGCGGCTTTCTCAGAGCCGCCACTTTCTCAGAAACCCGGAGATTCTCTGTGTGTTCCCCTCAGGAATATTTTTGCAGGATTTCTTCGCCTCCCAACTGAGTCGATCCATCATGTTTGATGCTGAGCTCACTCTCACCCTCTCCCAAACGAACTTAAAACTTACATAATTCAAATCTTCTGTATCTTGCCACCCTCTAGTTATTATTAAATAAAACTAGGCATCTTCTAGGCTATATATAAAAGAGGAGTATGACTCTTAATAGAGGGAAGGAGGAGTGAAGTTCGAAGGTCCACGTGACACTGACTCTTCTCAATTTTCATATTGTTGTTGGGATGGGAATCACTGTGCTCTGAGGTGAGGTTTGTGAGTTCTGAGGTGAAGTTTGTGAAGTGGAAACATCGTGCAATCCTTATGGACCAGAACTCCTGACGGAGCTAATTCGTACAACTCTGGCAACATATCAGCCAGATTGTAAACGACTTATAGCCAAGATGGTGACCCGCAAGACCACCACTAGCAGAACATAGGGTCTTTAAAAGGCTGATATTAGTAACATTGTATTTTTGTAAAAAAAATATCGTTATATTACGACTAATTTTGTAAGATGGAAATCTGATTAAAATATCTCTAACTTTGTATTCACAGTTTTTTAAATATTTATGTTTTTACCACAAAAAAACATGAACTGAAACTAGTACAAATGAACAGTTTAAAAACTGCATGCATTAAAAAATATTAATGCATCTAACATGATTTTTTTTATTTATTTAATATTTCTGTAATAAAATGTGCATGAAATAATAAAAACGTATATATAAATTTTGTCCAGGTCCTGTGGATCCCAAACATCTGAACTTTATCATTTGTGGCTCTTACAGTAAGCAAGTTTGGCCGCCCCTGGTTTATATTGATGTATGTGGTAGTTAGGAGCAGGTGAGTCCGTTGTGGACCGATGTAACTGCTAGGTACGGCCTCAGCGTCACCTGGTCTGAAACTTATAATAACAACTAACCTTAAAGCAACACCTGCTTTCACACTTACAGCAACATCTGCCCGTACTGACACACTGGGGACATGGTAGGTGAGTGGACAGTGCCCGGAATTCGTAATCCAAGGGACCGGTGATAGACTCCCGGCAATGGCGAAAACAAATGGGGAGAGTTTCTTTCACCCTGATGCCCCTGTTTACCTAGTAGTAAATAGGTATCTGAAAGTTAGACAGCTGTTTCGGGCTGCTTCCTGGGTGGGTGGATGAAAAAAATGCATTTGATTGGATGACAGTTGGGAGGGGACCCGAGAGAGCCAGAGCTTAACCGCCGCAAGCACATCTAGGTGAATACACAGTATCTCCTGCCTTCGTACCTACCATCACTTCTTTGAAAATATCTGCACTCACACCAACCCATTCTGTTTTGATAGTACTTTTTGTAACAATGTGGTCGATCATACCAATATGCAGTTATAGAGCCCCAGAAAGCTACTTATTAAATTATATTTCATAGAATCTGAACAAATGAAGTTAAAACCAAACTTTAATATCCCTAGGCCTAGTGTAGCACATATATGCACTGTATTAGGCCTGAGATAGCGTACATTAGCCCTAGGATGGTTAGGCTAGATTTTATTAGCTACATAAATCTTTTCCTGTTTGTCCAAATTCAATAATACAAGTCTACTTTCTGGTGGTCCATCACGACTTATTTATACTTTCGACCACATAGTTACTATGAGTACTTTAATTTCAGTATATGGTTTTCCTTATACACACAGGATCACCTGCCCTCATACCTATGCGTATAAAGGTATGTGTGATGTTTCCTTCCATCTACACTGTATATACAGTGTAGAAGGAAGGAGAGAAGATGGTGCATATGAGTCAATGACAGTCTTTATCATAAGGAATAACTGACCTAGATTAGTAACTAACATTTTAATGCTCTCCTGTAGCTTGTTAGGTGATAAGTGAACCCACCTTGTTAGGCAGATCACAATGTTTGAGTTAGCATGATGAGCGTGACGTGATGTACCCATTCCCGCCCCCAGGCCGGCTTGATCCAGCGCTGGAGCCAGCTTGTGCTGGACGACACCAGTACCCGGGAACGAGCCAAGCGGAAGGAGCGGGCGAGCAGGAACGGAAAGATGGCGTCAGACAAGGTGGCTAAGATGATGTTGTCGCTAGAGGCCTACTCTGAGGTCGGCCTCCAAGCCCTCACCCTCACGCATCTCCAAGGACCATTCTTCCTGCTGGTGTTGGGCCTCACAGTGGCTCTCCATGTCCTGGTCGGGGAGGTCTTAATGGCTTATTACACACCATGAGGGATCCAGCCTTCCACAGCCCTCATCAACACCTTTACCATAGACCAAATATTGATGCTGCTTGGCAGTAAACATTAGTGGATAATGCATCAGCCTGTTCTCTTGATTTGTTACAACGTACAAAACTCAAAGTGCTAACCTAACAGGAAACGTATGAACCCAAGCCACCCACCTAACCTTACCAACTGATGCATAGAAAACATAGATATTTGACCCTCAGTTTTTCAAAGTTTTGTTTTGGACCATAACTTGCAAAACGAGACGTACTGAGAGGCCCAGGTTGAATGGATTATATGTATATTATTAATAAAGCTAGTGGCAACATTTTTATCATTGGCCTTATTATTTTGCATGATTTTAATAATTTTATTAGTGCTAACTTTTATATATATTTCTATTCCACCTCTGTGTAATTGTAGAGACCCATAGCCTCTGTAAAAGGAATGAAAAAACATTCAGAGAAAAAGTTGCCATTTAACTCTAAATATGTACCAGTACTAACTTTTCCCACCACCCCCTTTCTTATTATTTATGTTGTACACCTTATTATACAAAATTACACAGTTACATATATGATTAGTTACAAAATATGTACATTAAGAGGAAATAAAGAGAGTTTTGCTTCCTAGAGGCTGTAGATTTCTTCGAACTCCTCCGACGCCGGACAGGAACTGAGGATGCAGTGGGCATTTCCCTTCTGGATCGCTACAAGGAGGGGCTGGATGAGAAAGCTTGCCGCTCTATAGTTTCTTCTTGTTTTAATGAGCCTGGAACCAAGATCCTTAATAAACCTCCTTGCACTCTCTCCTCATTGACCTAGGGTCTTGGATCCTATTGAACAAAGATGTACCAGTGATCTATTTCCTTGTACTTTGTTGACCTGTCTCTTTCTGTGTGTCGCCGCGGCTCCTGTTTGGCCGACAGAGAGGTTGATGTATGTGGCTGCCAAGATGGATACACAAGTATTGTCCCACACTAATTACCATTCTTCCAAGGGTGCAGTATAATTCCATCTGGTCGCCCAGCAAAGCTAACAGATTTTGGTTTAATAAATTATGAGGATACCTCTCTGCTGGACATTGTTGTTTTGGATTCAACTACTCGGAACAAAAAGCCTTGTAGCACAGGCTATGGTGAGCCTGTAGTGGACTTACCTGGCATAAGAGCAGGGCTGTAATGCTCTGCTGGACACTGGGCAAAGGCAAGGCTCTTCTTAATGATGCCCTTGACTTCGTTTTGAGGTGAGTGCTAATCGCGTGATTTTCCACAGTTCAGGCCATGCAATCCATATTCGTCTGCATGTGCCACGCTTCAAATACACCTATGAACAGTGATGAAGGGGTAGCAAGGCAAAGAGCACCTGCTCCATATTGCAGTCCTTCTCCGCCTTGATGCCCCTGTTTTGCTGTTCATAGGTGTATTTGCAATGAGGCAGATGCAGACGAATATAGATTGCATGGCCTGCACTGTGGAAAATCAGGCGGTTGGCACTCACGACAAAACGAAGTCATTAAGAGGAGCCTTGCCTTGCCCAGTGTCCAGCAGAGAGAGAGCCTCGCAATCTATTGAACCATAAATCTGCTGCAGATCAAAACATATACCTGCTGCAGACATGAGTACTGCGAAAAAGAAGTCCAATGCATGAGGAACCTGCACAGCTGTGAGGCACACACGATCACTAGGGGTTGTTGCTGCCTCCAGCAAAGCCGTGATATCTTTGTCTACAAAGGCTGTCACATCTAGTGTTTTTTGGCTTCCAGCAGAGTTGGTCTGAATGCTGTGTCTGCCATGGTACCCCAATTTGTGTTGCATTTCATGATTTGGTGGTCATGTATCCCCGCTTAGTCACCCAGGTTGTCAGGTAGAATTTTCTTGACCAGGTCATCCGATGCTGAGGAGAAAGACAGGAAGCCTGGAACAGCAATTTGGGTAGCAGTGAGGAAACCAAGGATGCCAAGCCTGATAGGAAGAGTGCCTTGTTTCCACTGACAGTCATTGAGGCTTCAGTGGAAGCCTCGGAACCCTTGTGGGTGCTGTAGTACCCCAGTTTGCATTTTTTTTACCATGTAGTTGCTCAGTTGACTACAGTGCGACTGGGAACACTCAGCACATTGGTTTGAACCCTCATCAAGGTGCAACACCAGTTTCGAACCCAACTGGTACCAGTTTAATTTACCAATGGGAAACATCACTGATGCCTTTGCTTATAATTAACAAACAGCCACAACTTCCCCTAAATATTATGTGACTGAATGAATCACTGGACTCCGGAGAAGTAGGGTCTAGTAACCGATAATTGAGCAGGAATAGGGAATCGAATTACTGGGAATAATTGAGGGAAAACTCTTTAATTTACTTACTCAAGACAATGGGGAAATATTATATTCCAATAGGGTGTATGTAGGATCACAGGGAAATTTCCAAAATAATTTGGTTCATTAGAACTCCGAATTAATATTGAGGAAGAGTGATCTAAACACAGAAAATCATTTATCCCTTATATTATTGATTAATAAAATGGGACATTAAATGCATCCTAGAGTAATAGTCCTGTCTTAGAGGCGATGGTGTAAATCCTACCATCAATGCATAACCAAAAGGTAGCACAGTACCTTTCTTCTGCGACTCAGCAAAGATGTTGATGGCCTTCTCCCAGCCCTGGTGACATGTCCGACTTCACACCCCACTTTACACTAACTAACAATTTTCATGACTCCTTCAAGGAAGCCTATGGGTCCATCCGCTGGCATGGCCATGGGATAGGTACTTCAATCATTTCAAACTAATTATCGATGCCTTGGCCCTCCACCAATGAGGGCCAGACACTAACCAAGGAGGCTCCTTCTATACACCTTAATCCATTTGACCATCTCGACCGGACATAAGGAGGTGATAGCCGAAGCTATTTGAACAACCCCTTCCCCGGCACCCGGATGGTAATCTTGGGCATAGCATTTTATCAAATCACCTCATTCTTTGGGGCACACTTGAGGAATACAAATGTGAACAAGCCTGAATGGTTCCCAGGACTATATGCAACTGAAAACTCACATCCCACAAGTGACTCGAACCCATACTGCCAGGAGCAACGCAACTGGTATGTACAGAACGCCTTAATCCACTTGACCATCTCGACCGGACAAAAGAAGGTGATAGCCGAAGCTATTTGAACCACCCTCCCGCCGGCACCCAGATGGTAATCTTGGGCATAGCATTTTACCAAATCACCTCATTCTTTGGGGCACACATGAGGAACACAAATGCGAACAAGGCTGAATGGTCCCCAGGACAATATGCAACTGAAAACTCACAACCCAGAAGTGACTCGAACCCATACTGCCAGGAGCAACACAACTGGTATGTACAGGACGCCTTAATCCACTTGACCATCTCGACCGGACAAAAGGAGGTGATAGCCGAAGCTATTTGAACCCCCCCCCCCCGTCGGCATTCGGATGGTAATCTTGATCATAGCATTTTATCAAATCACCTCATTCTTTGGGGCACATGTGAGGAACACAAATGCGAGCAAGCCTGAATGGTCCCCAGGACTATATGCAACTGAAAACTCACACCCCAGAAATGACTCGAACCCATACTGCCAGGAACACTGCTGGCGTACAGGACACTTTAGCCACCTGACCAACTCGACCGGACAAAAGACGATGGTAGCGGAGGCTATTTCCTTCCCCCCGCCGCCCTCGGTTGGTAATCCTGGGCATGGTATTTTATCAAATCGAAAACTATTTATTTAATAAAACAAGAGTACACTACCACCACATAATGTAGTGGGTCCATCCACCCCCGAGAATGATGGAAATATACCCTTCTCTTTAATAAATGGAGCCAAAAGAAAGAAGAAATGGGGTGATTTTCCACAGAAACACAGTCACACAGCTAATAATGACAATGATGATGATGGTGGATATGATGACAGCCGTAAGTACACCAGCTGTGGTTGTGGTGGATGTGGGGGGTTGGACTGTCGCCCGCAGCCGGTAACAACAGATTGCAGGTGGGGAAGCTGTTGGCGGGGCAGGCGCAAGCAACCTTTAAATAACCCCCGCCCGGGCGGAAAAACGTTCCTCTCTACCCCCCCAAATTACAGGTTGTTGCCATCGGCCCCCCCCCACCCCCCACCCTCTCCTGAAAACCCAGCATCACGCCCCAAAACAAATCAAACCCGAGTCTGGACGAATTAATAAATGTGTATTTAAAAATTGAAGAAATTCCATACGTCAAAACATTACTGAACATATTAGAACAAACCATCAACAAGTGATTTGGGATAGGTGGAAATTTATTAAAGCCTGTGCAGAATTTAAATATATTGGATATAATTAAATCATTAGGCTTTATGAAGGGACAATTAAGGACGACGGACAAAGCAAATGTAAGGATTTTACTTCAGGCAGCTGGTATAGATCCGAGCTTTATACGTAATTATCGCGCCATGTCGCAGTTAAAAGGGGGAAGGTCACTCATAGGAGACCCAGTTGGGACCACTATTGAAAGCCTATAAGAAGTACCCCTTAAACGCCGTTATATTTAGTTGGTTATTCACCTTGGACCAAGCTTCTAGATTAGATTAGATTATTTATACAGGTAAAGGTACATACATAATGTTAGATATAAAGATAGAAATAGTACATACAATACCTAAAGCCAATAGTACACATAGCGTTTCGGTCAAGATGAGGGCGTAAAAAACTTAGACTAAAACTTAATTGTAATTTAGCTTAAAGTAAAATTGTGTTGAAAAAAAATAAAAAATATAAAAGATTAAAAAGAGATCTAATCTATTTTCTACAACCCCCCCCCCCTCAGCCCTCTCCAGCAGCAGTGGAAGAAAGATTAGCTTTATTAAATCGATTGGTTGCTACACAAAGATATTACAAGTTCATCGCACACAAATGTTGATTGATATATTCTTTGCGGGATTGTTATGATCGATTTGTATTGAGTGATCCACCGAAACGGTTTTTTAACATTTAACGAGACAGTGCAAAGTTATGAAACTAAATTCTTCAGAGATCCAGACAGAAGTTTGGAGGTTGGAAAAATTAACCTTCGAACATCGTGACATGATTACCGTCTTTGAGACGGGACGGAGCGTCTATGGGGTTATACAGTGAAGACGTTGACCTCTACCCCACACCCCCCTAATAACCTTCTTCCCCACCCTCCTCCCCCTATCAACCTAGCCTGGCTTTGCGCCCTGGAGAGGCCACTCCATACCGACAACTAGAGCGCATGTCCAGTCTCCTGAGACTGATGGATGCCTACTACCTACCCGCCCTCTGCCTGAAATATCCCACCAGTTCACATATAGACACCAGATGTTCTGCTCATGTCCACGTTGTGACGACCAGCTCCCAGTCGTCAGCTGTGAACTGGTCGTCACAGTTGACGACAGGAGCTTTTACTATCAAAAGTTATATTAATGTTGCCTAAGCAGACGCTACAAAACACAGATCACTGCCTGTGTGCTCGTTCAGCCCTGAGTGATCACCAGCCGAGATGTCGGATCTTATTTCTATACCAGGCCGAATTTCTGTATTTCTATAAATCCACCTGAAAGAGTGATTCCAGTGGCAGTGGATTCCAATATCAATATTAATATTACTAGATTATTAATGGTGGCAAAGGACTCAATAATAATAATAACATTTAACTTACGATACAGAGACTGGGATATACTTTACATTGGCAGTCTTGGAAAGAGCTGTCAGATCGAGCAGAAGGACACTGCAGTCCAAGTGAAAGATGTCCGTTCACCCAAGAACAACCAATAAGCTTAATAGTAAAATGACATTTGTCAGTACAGTATTGCCTTTGACTCTCTCAGCAGTAACTTGGGGAGTGAACAGGCGTCCTAAGCAGGTACTGAGGAAATATCATCAGTGTTTTTTTAATAAATCTGTTGAGAGCACACGAGAGATATGCCTTGATCTGAGGAATGGGTGTGAATGTGTAATGCTTTTTGGTATGTAGGATCTAGCGTTTATGTTTCTGCCGCCTGAGTTAATGTGACTTGTGCTTCAGGTATCTGATTGTTGTCAATATGTGTGGATGACTTTCCATTGCACGCAAATGTATGATAAATCTATTATCAAACGACAGTAGATTGTCATCTATTGTCTTTTGAATGTTACCCAGTTCGCCCTATTGTAATAAAACTCTTGTCTTGTTTTAATGAGTAAAAGGTAATTGCAGAGGTGCATTATAATTAGACCGTGGCTAGAACAGGTGAGAGGCACCAGTTGTTGCAACCCGTCCTCGCAAATTCGTATAGTCAATATTGACTTATTAAATAAGTGCATAGGTGACATACTTAAATAATAGTTTCCCTTGAAAATCTTCATAGAAAACACCGACCTTACCTAACCTACTTAATATGTTAAGATAAGCATCTTATTGCTTCGTAATTACAATTATTACCTAACCTATACCTATAATAGGTTAAGTAGCAATTGTAATTACGAAGCTATAAGATGCTTATTTTAACATACTAAGTAGGTTAGGTATGGTCGGTGTTTTCTATGAAGATTTTCAAGGGAAACTATTATGTTTAGTATGTCACCTATGCAGGTAACTAATAAGTCAATATTGACTATACGAATTTGCGAGGACGGGTTGGTTGTTGACGAGGTGTGCCTAGTTAATATGTGGTGATTTAGCCAGGTAATCTGGGGCCAGATTCACGAAGCAGTTACGCTAGCACTTACGAACGTGTACATCTTTCCGCAATCTTTGACGGCTTTGGTTACATTTATTTAATAGTTTACAATCACGAAAACTTGCCAATCAACTGTTGTTATTGTTATAAACAGCCTCCTGGTGCTTCGTAGCTCATTAATTGTTTAATAATTGTAAACAAAGCCGTCAAAGATTGAGAAAAGATATACAGGTTTGTAAGTGCTTGTGTAAGTGCTTTCGTGACTCTGGCCCCTGATCCTGAGTATGAGAGCCTTTTTGTAGTCTGTACCAATAAACCTGGTCTGTTGAGAATGTTATCTATTTTGATTAATGCTGCTGGTATTGAATAAATTATGTTGATCATTGAGGTCTGTAATATGAATGATTTGAATGAAATAAATCAATTGGAGCAATATGGGAGATTCAAACCCTCGACATGGGGTCCTCCCAGGCCATGCACGTGGCCCAAAGACCACGTCACGGTCAAAGTTATACAACCTGTGAGTCCACTGAGTCCAGCCTGTTCTCGCAAGCATTCCCAACGTCAAGAAACTGTTGTACTAAAGTGCCTCGTGAACAGAAAATGGGACATTATGTCAATTTCAAGAGCCGCTCCCATTTTCTTGTACGACAGCTTTTGGCCGTAGGAAAAGTATACGTCAAAATGCGACGTGTTATTCGGAGGTCAGGTTGCTGGCTCCAGAGGACGACTGGAGGGTCCCCACTGATGCCAGTCCAAGTTTTACCTCTATCCTCCATGTACTGGGTTATATACGTATATAACATATACATATAACATTTTACCTATAAACCCCATGCACCGGGGTGTTAGTAACCCCACCACCCATGCACCGGGGTGTTAGTAACCCCACCCCCCATGCACCGGGGTGTTAGTAACCCACCCCCCATGCACCGGGGTGTAAGTAACCCCACCCCCATGCACCGGGGTGTTAGTAACACCACCCCCATGCACCGGGGTGTAAGTAACCCACCCCCATGCACCGGGGTGTTAGTAACCCCACCCCCAATGCACCGGGGTGTAAGTAACCCCACCCCCCATGCACCGAGGTGTAAGTAACCCCACCCACCATGACCGGGGTGTAAGTAACCCACCCACCATGCACCGGGGTGTAAGTAACCCCACCCCATGCACCGGGGTGTTAGTAACCCCACCACCCATGCACCGGGGTGTTAGTAACCCCACCCATGCACCGGGGTGTTAGTAACCCCACCACCCAAGCACCGGGGTGTTAGTAACCCCACCCATGCACCGGGGTGTTAGTAACCCACCACCCTGCACCGGGGTGTAAGTAACCCACCCCCATGCACCGGGGTGTAAGTAACCCCATCACCCATGCACGGGGTGTTAGTAACCCAACCCCCATGCACCGGGGGGTTAGTAACCCCACCCATGCACCGGGGTGTTAGTAACCC
>WNGS01164437.1:37242108-37256291 GCA_020271785.1 Procambarus virginalis | reverse complement strand
AGCAAGTGTGTTCCCTTACTGCAACACATGCACTCTTTTTCAAGAAAGGCATAGTTTTATCCATAACAGGTGTGGCATCTATCAACCCGTCCTCGCAAATTCATAAGCCAATATTGACTTAATAATATGTGCATAGGTGACATACTTAACATAACAGTTTCCCTTAAAAATCTTCATAGAAAACACCGACCTTACCTAACTTTGTTAGTATGTTAAGAAAGCATGTTATTGCTTCGTAATTAATATTACCTAACCTTACCTAAAATAGGTTAAGTAACAATTGTAATTACGAAGCTATAAGATGCTTATTTTAACATACTAAAAGGTTAGGTAATGGTGGTGTTTTCTATGAAGATTTTCAAGGGAAACTTTATGTTAAGTATGTCACCTATGCACGCAACTATAAGTCAATATTGACTTATTAAATTTGCGAGGACGGGTTGAATCTATACTTATACTTACGAAATGATGGTATGGTAACACAGCACAGCTCAATTCCAACACAATGTCACACAAAATAATTCAATAAAAATAAAATAAATCGAAATCTATGAAAAATAAAATTTATCAATGCAATCAGAAAATTAAATGGAATTCGTGACAATTTATTATAGATGCATGTTGCTATTATGTGCAACAGATGGCGCCGTTTTTCAAAAACGCATGTTTTTACCTGTCACAGAGGTGTATCTATATAGTTGGTAAATAAAAAGACGCATATTTCGAATGGAACGTTGTGTCAGAATTTCAAAGCAATCGGTGAAGAACTCTTGAGAGATTTCAGTGTGTGTTGCTCTTACATCCAACAGATGGCGTTGTTTTTCGAGAAAAAAGCATGTTTTCTCTGGTCACAAGTAAGGCATGTACATAGTAGGTATATAGAAACACGTGCCTATTCGAATGCAACGTCGTGTCAAAATTTCAAAGCAATCGGTAAGAGGTTTCGAAGATTTTTTTCACAAGAAAACACATGAAAAAAAAGTTAAAAAAAAACATGCATTTTTTTTCCGTCACAGACGTGACATCAATATAATATGTATATAAATCCTGCTCTCATGCGAATGGAACATTGTGCGAAAATTTCAAAGCAATCGGTGAAGAACTTTCGGAGATTAGCGATTTTGAACAAACGAACATTTCCATTTTTATTTATATAGATTTCCAAAAGTTGATCCACGGAGTCAGGGAAATCTGTAGGACTGAGGTGTTGCGTTTGCACCTCTGCTAGAGAATCCCGTTTTCCTGGTGTGAGTGCACACACAGTATGTTCCGCTGAGACATCGTGCCACCACTCGCACTGATAATGAGTAATTGGCAAAATCTACAACATGGGTGCCAGACTGGATATGGATGTCGGCCTTACTAGTGTTTGCAATGTATAATGTAACAGTACCATCCTGCACTGTGTGCCAGGAGGGTTCAACAAACATACCGTTCACTTTACATGTTTCACTATCTGCATTGACATGTGACAACTCAGGAACTCCTTGAATCTTAACTCTTGTGAGAGAATGAGAGTGTAGCACAGTGTCAGTAGCTGTGAACCCACTAACTTCAGAGATGGAAGCTGCTAGGCGAGCAAGATGATAAGAATCTGTTAGGGCGTCCCCTTCCAGGAAGTCTGGATACTCATTCTCCTGAGCAACTGCACCACTACCGTGCTTCAATTGAGTGCCTGTTTTCTCGGGAATGCTACTGCGACAAGAATCTGATAACCGAAATTTAGCAAGTTGGCTGTCGACATAATGAATGTAATCTTTCTAACTATTGAACTCATGACCCATCTTATACATACTGCAAAGTGGTATGATATGATCCTTGATAGTAATGATCTAACGATGGGGGAAACAATGCAATATTCTCATCAATCACGGTGTACAAACCCAGTCTGCAGTGTTATTGCAACTACTGTAATTGGTTTGTAATAAACTGATAAAGTACTATAAACACAGGTACTGTAACATTTAATATAAAATACTGAAAGAAAACTTCAGATTAAGGTCTGGGAAAATATATATAAATTGTCTATAATACACTTCCAACTGCTGAAAAACGATTATTATTTCTACTTAATGCACTGCAACAGAATGTAGTTGGAACCACTTAGCATATTATTAATGAACAATGGAAACTTGTAGCACCAAACACCACAAAATGAGCGGTGAGTGAGTGAGTGAGGAATAGACAGCCAATTCCTCTTATCAAGTCACTGCAGAAAAAACATATTTTAGTATACAGGTATATTCCTTTATAAACCAACTTTTATATGTGGCACAATGAACACCAGCTATAGTTTACTTAGCTCCGGGGAGTGGTATACTCAGAACAACTGTGGCCAAAACGAAGAACGACAAGGAATCGTGTGCAGAGGTGAGACAGCGTCGTTGTGTTTACATCTGGGCGAGGTTATCTTGAGGTTATCTTGAGATGATTTCGGGGCTTTTGTGTCCCCGCGGCCCGGTCCTCGACCAGGCCTCCACCCCCAGGAAGCAGCCCGTGACAGCTGGCTAACACCCAGGTACCTATTTTACTGCTAGGTAATAGGGGCATAGGGTGAAAGAAACTCCGCCCATTGTTTCTCCCCGGCGCCCGGGATCGAACCCGGGACCACAGGATCACAAGTCCAGTGTGCTGTCCACTCGGCCGACCGGCTCCGGCGAGAGTGAGACTCCTAGCAGTGCGGTGGTGGGGACTGGCCAAGTCATCGACTGCAGTTTCGGATAACAACTTCGTTCACTGAGAATTTTATACATTCATACCCTTTCGTTCGTATATGTGCTGGTTTGTGTTCGCTGCTGTTCTCGTCTGAATAAATACGTGGCACTTGATCATACAATTCTCTAATTACAGCAGAATTAGTATTTATGTAAGAATCTACCTTAGTGTCATAGTAAAATTTTACTCATAAATATAATCTTACCTTGTTATTTTTTTAAATTTTAAATTTAATTGTAATTTGATAGCGGTTTTACAAGATTGCAAATATGCTATGTATGTATTCTTGTATAATTAGCGCTTCCATTAACAGTGCTTAGCGCACTGTTTGTATTACTGTGTTTGTTAACAAGGCGAACTCTTATCAGAGAAGGGAAGGAAGAGAACTATCAGGGGAAAGCGCCAAGACATTAAGACTATATAGCACGTGGAAGAGGTCAGGTTAAGGGGGGAGGTTTCTATTATTAGAAAAATAAGGTGCAAACCATACCCCTTACAAATGAAATCTATTTATTTATATACAAGAAGGTACATTGGGTTGTGAGAGTATGTAACACATATTAAGAGGTACATTGTAGCAAAGTTTGAGTTGACGGAGTGGGTAGCACAAGGAATTTGTGCTATACACGCATTCATCGTGCACAGCGTATGCCATTTTTCAATATTGTGGCACAAAACGTCACAGGAAACTAGGAAAGTTTGTTACAAAACTCTAGGAATCTTGTAATACGTGACAAGCAAGAGCAGTAGTAGTATCTACACCGCCCAGGTCGACCAAGAACTGAACCATGTGAGGTCAGCAGACACTGACCAGGTCCAACAACTCCATCTGATTGTAAGGTGTGAAATAATACTATAGTGTATTTTTCAATCGCGCTGCCAATTATTTGATTTAAACCCACACTCTCAAGGAAACGTGTACATCACAACACTTACATATATATAGGTGTTTTTCTTGGATTTATTACTTGTGGTAGAATAAATATCCAGCACACCAGGGTCCTGACGTTCTGCTCTTAGCTAGGTCTGTGAGGTACTGACTCACTTACTAGAAAACGGCTGAGGAATGACGTCATGAGGCTCACTGGCCACTGGATTGCCTGTACACCAACCAACATAGAATTTCAAGGCTAACATATTTTTCAACATTTAGTCTTCACATACTTTCTTAATACATTTGTGAAGTTTTCCTCTTTACAAGGCGATCATCATGTCACTATACATTAAAACACTATAATCTCCCATAAAAAATGTAATCTCACACCACACACAGATTCTCACAGAAGAGTATGAAACAAATGAGAGAGAGTACGGCCCTGTTTTATGTGTTGTGTGTTGTGATGTGTTTTGTGATTTGTGTGTTGTGTTACATTGTCTATGTTTATGTGTTGTGAGTTGTGTTTTGTGTTTGTGAGTTGTGTATTTGAGTTATGTTTTGTGTTTGTGTCTTATGAAGACAGCCTAAAACAGTCTTTACTTTAAAAATGTTATTTGTACAAAGAAAATATATGATTCTCTGGTAGATCTGTTATGTCACAAATATAACACTAATCTTTATTTTATGTGTTTTATATTGAAGACATTCTAAGATATATTTTATGAATGTAACTGCTATGTGAACAGATGCAACAGGTGAAAGGAAATGCTATGTGAATAGTAGCAATCAGGTGAAAGTAAATGTTATGTGAAGATTACCATCTGGATGAAGGACGTGTTTACGAGATCTCTTTTTATCTTTTATGAAAGTAACTACTATGTGAACAGCTGCTTCAGGTGAAAGGAGGCGCCATATAAACGGTGCATCAGGTGAAAGGAATCGATATGTGAACAGTAGCATCAGGTGGAGGTGTAATGGGACGATTTCTGGGTTTGATCTGCTGGGGTACACCGGACAGATGTCTTCTGGATAGTGTGTGGTTTTTACTGTGGTTGCTGTGGAGATTATTACATTCAAAATACGTCTGTTTAAACTACTAAGATCAACCACTGAGTGGGTATAGGGAGCATAATAAAGATGACTTCACCTCGCTCTGAGAGGAGTGTGGCAGAGGTGAAAGGAGGGTGGTAGAGGTAAGAGGAGAGCGGTAGTACACCTTCCTCATCCATCCAACGCGGCTCGATCACGTGCATCCGTCAAGGACACCCGTCATCCATCCATACACCTCCATCTCCACTGATTAGCTGGGGTGACCATTTACATAATCATGCTTCAAGAGGGAGCGGGTTAACCGGAAAACCACATCCGGCTTGCATATTTTAACCATGCAATTAATCAGGCTCACCCATCTGTCACCCATCTCAGTGTGGAGGGGACGATCCACACCACATAATCGCACATCAAGATGGCTGGGATAGCTGAAAACTGCACCCGGGTCTCACGATTATCACTCCTCATCCATCAGTCATCCATCAGAAGGGCTGATGGGGAGAGCTGAGAGGAGAGTTGAGAAGAGCTGAGGGGGAGGGCAGAGGGGTAACCAGAAACCATACCCAGGTCTTGCAATTATTACCTCTCATCCATCACGCATCCATATGTCTCCCCATTCCAGCAATGGAGTGGATGGGCAACAAAACAAATCTGTTTTCTAACCTACAAATGTTTTCTAACCAACCCTTTCAATATATTGCCCTTCCCTTGAGGTTAACCACAAAACACTCTTCAGGACCACTTACTTTAATCACACTCTTCAGGACCACTTACTTTAATCACACTCTTCAGGACCACTTACTTTAATCACAATTAATCACACTCATCCACCATGCTCATCTCAACCATCTCACCGTATAGGGGAGCCTCTACAACACATAATCACTAATTGAAAGGCCATGGGATAACCATAAACCGCACCCGGGTCGCACGATTATAACTCCTCATCCATCTCAACGAGGGCGCTCACGGTCTACGTCCCCCTGTTTCCCTACTCACATTATCACACGTGCAGATTCCAGAATATAGATGAAACTTTGCAATAGAACACTTACATGACAACATCCATTTGACCACAGATGTCATAGCATTGAAGCAAACTCTTATTGATTGATTAATTGATTTGCTATGAACCATATATGTTGAAAATTTTACCCACTTTATCAATATTATTATCTAAGAAATGTTTTATTTCTATATCATCTCAAAATCATATAAAAATCATATCAGAATTACCTCAGATTCATTATATGCTACATCTGGAACCTACATGACAATGCCACTATGATCACATACACCATAGGGCCCATGGTGCCTACATGACTTTGTGCATGATTTCTCACTGATTTCTCACATGATTTCTCAAAACAATCAATTGGTTTTCGGTTAGGATTAAATCAAATCCTTAATAAGAATTAATAGTACTATTAAGTACTACTTATAATATTTAAATTATATATCTAATTACATTATAATCACATCTTATCCCAATAATATGTCTAGACAGTAAAAATAATCAGTCAATATGCATTGAAGGCTAACCTCTCCAAAGAGGGTGGAGCCATCTCGGACTTCAAGCTCCCACAACTGTAGCGCCTGTGGGAGATCGTTTTTGTTTACAAACAGTGAACATGTGACGGTGCCTTGTGAACATTTTCAGTAAAGGATACCACACTAACTTATCATTATCACCAGTGATTACTCTCTAGAAATGGGAGACTATATCTATAGGGAAAATTCCTAGTACTTATATCTAAATAAGAGTGCGGCGTGGCACACTAAGTGACGCCGCTTCCACCACCACACAACTTTATTTTATCCTACTGCAAACGCAACTAAGGACATGATCAACTAGCAAAGCTACTAGAATATTAAACAGCAAATCTGTGGCATAAAATATAGTGCCTAATCTCTACACAAGAGGTTATCCTGGAAACACAAACCGTAACTGTCTTTATTTTCCGCGTGTTACAACTTCTAACAAAGTTGTTACATCTTGGCTTAACGTGTTTATGACGTATTAGAACGTTGTTACAACTTGCTATATTGGTTGTTATAACTGCTTAGGTGTTAAAACTTCTTCGAACATTGCTCCAACATCGTAGTTTCGATGTGTGTTTGGCGGGTATCCAGTCTGGTAACTTGACAGACAGCACCGGCACTCAGATTGGATAAACATAAGTATATTGAGTGTTGTTGTTGTGTGTTGATTGGCCAATTGCATGCTTGTATAACCTTAATCTATCTAATAATCTGTTTTTCGTTACAGCGCGGAGCAATGCCCCAGATTTCAATACGTTCTGATTAATCTTTCAGCCTCTGAATCTTTTCAGATACTGATTATATTTGGACACTCATTCATTGAAAGTAGACCCTCAGTCACCGAAAGTCTAGCAGTGCATGACTGAAACTCTTCATATAAATTGAATATATCTGTATGTGTAATTGATCATATACATTATGTTAACAATTGCTTACTAAGTTATTTTTAATTTATCATATAAGTTTTATCATAATGAATATAAATTCTTGTGCCTAGATAACAGAACTTGGACCAAATTTTAGGTAATTTAATTGCATATTTACATATATCATACCTCTATAATATAAATTGTTGTGTTTATTAGTATGTGAATATTGGCTGTTGTAATAATAGTGCTAGGCTGGACTATGTACATTTTTAGATCCTTGATTTAAACAGAACCAGTGTTCAGTTATAGAACTGAGTTATTTAATCTTATCCTTGTATTAACAATACAAGCTGATGTGTTGAATTGTCTGCAGGTGGATTTTAGATCTTCAATCAACTTCTCCATTCACCCATAGGGACCCTATCTGCCCTTTACAGCCCAAAGTCTGTCATTAGGACAAGAGGAGCTAGGATTTACAACTCTAGCTAGCGAGTTTTAGTTGTATTAATTTTGCATACAGTAATTTTTAATTTAATACAGTACAAGTCCTAATTAGTTCTCCTCATTAATCAGACCCAACAATTTTCCTCATATTATGTCCTTCGTTTACTGAATATTTCAATAGCAATTACATAAGAAACGTCTTTATGTGCATTGGAATAATTAATACATAGTCTAGCCTAAACCTAGCATAGCAGCCAATATATATAATATCTATAATATCTAAGTGAACAAACTGTTTGCAGTGGTTTAAGACCACCATATCCCTTGCCAAGTAAGCACTCATAGCATACTAGTAACTGTTTTGTGTTAAAAAAAAACACAGTACTTAAATTTACACATGTAACAGACACACTACATCTTATTTCATATGTATACCATTATACCTCACTTGTGGTAACATTATATACACATATTTAAATGTATTATTCAGCAATATTATTAATCAACTGATTTTCAGAACTTCTCATTACTAAATACCCTTTAAAACAAGTGTTTCTTAACTATAAGAGCATTTTATTACAATATATTTATAATCAACTGTAGTAAACCATATTGTTTACCACAGTTGGTAAAATCAGAAGGGAATTCTATAGGATCTATGAAACCCCTACTTGGGTAATATATCTAGTAATAATTATGCAAAAATAGTGCGATTTACTATTTGTAAACAAATATTACAAAATTTACAGATTTGGTACATTCGGATGAAAATAACCAAATTCTTACATTTTCGATAACTGTGCCACCTGCTACATCCAGATTCCAGGGAGGAAAGGAGAGACGATCTTTGGAATCATTACCTAAGTAGACAGGATAGCTCATTTATCAAAAAACATTACATTTATACATATTCTTATCAAAAGAAAATATCTAGGAAACTTAGAAAAATCCAGGTGACTTCTAATTCTTCACCTGCTACAGAAACAGGAAAGAAAAGGACGCTTAAGTGTCTAAAAATCACTTTAGTCAACTGATTGACAGATGTCAAAACATATTTAATCAAGTATCTCTTGATTTAATCATCTTGATTAACGGAGTAAAAGCTGCAGTTGATAAATTTGATCAAATCAAACACCTTTCTGAGACTTATTTAGCAGAAAGCGCTAATGCTGATTTAAACCAATGGGAACTTCAGGATATCTGACCTGAAACAACAATTTATGAAAACTAAACCCAGGATCAATTAGAACCTTTAATCAAACTTGCATTACTAGCAGTAGCTTAACCAAATGTGAGCACATTTACTTAGTTTGATCTCAACTATCCCACATATAGAAGCTGCACTCCCAAAGGTACAATTACCATATTTTGACAACAAAGCTGAAGATAATTGGGATGCCTTCTGGAGAGAGCTTTTGGTCTATAATAAACTCCAAGGCTTCTCTCAAAAAGTTTACAAAATTTCAATATCTACAAGGCCATTTAAAAAGAGAGTCCTGGCAGACCATTGCTAAATTGTCATTAACATAATTATAGCCAAGCCATACAATTGTTACATGAAAACTACAGAGGATAATAATCAAGAAACTTGAAGGCCTACAGGCCATTTGAATCAGTTGAAGACAAATGTCATCGTCACTTGGCTATAATAATCTACCATTGGGGATTAAGACCAATCTTAATCTCACATCACAATCTGAATGGCTAAACAGCCCATCATTACTAATCTACAATCCTAAGGCTAACAGCCCATTCACAATGTCAATCCAAATATCATCATTCATCTAAGATAACTATCTTAATCCCAGAATATAATCTTGATCACCTAATCACATGCATTCACTAGATTGAAAGTACCCTTAGAAAATCTGAAGGTAATCAGCCAATTAGATTAACGTATATTGTGGGAAAGTTACCTTAAATCGACAGTTGCAAATACCATTCGTCTTCATTTTGAAAAACATTAATTATAATATAATTCACAGCAAGGTTTTACAAATGGCCAATTACGTTTAACAAACTTGCTATCATTTTATTCCAGCATAGTTGACGCAGTTGTTAGTGGTATGGTTTGTGATGTTGTGTACCTTGTGTGAGATTTTTTTCTACGCCTACCTCCCTTAGGAGGTAGACTACAAGTTCAAAGACTGCACATGGCAGTTAAGCATGAGTCCAATAGAAAAAGGAAAAGCGGGAGCAAACCGCCAGGCTTCCACCACTAGGGTGAAAACCTGTCCATATAGGCCGCTGGTTCCTCCTAGTTAAACAGGACGTTAAAACTAATAAAGGGTAACCTACGGGTTCTCACAATCAAATATTTATATTTGATGTGGTGCTATGAATTGGAATTCGAATTCCCAAGAACAGCCGTCATATCAAAAGATCACATCAACATCAGTCGTATAAAGCAGAACATGGGTGGAAAAGAATGGTTGAAGGGTTGACATCAAAGACCGTTTTCTATAAAATAAACAATTTATTAATAACAAGAGACTAAACTACTACAGTATCGAGGTTACTTTACGTTAATGTCCATCCAGTGGCACTATAACCAACAGCTAACTAGCAACCCTTGCTGTGTGGCTGCATACTGAACTAACCTGAACACAGGTGTGCCCACTGACGACGCAATATTGCAAATCAAAAAAAATATCACAGACTAAGTTACACCACAGAGAGTGATTTATTACGTTAATGTCCATCCAGTGGCAATTGCAGCACAGCTATTCAACAACCCCTCGAGAAGTGACAGCAGGCTCCATCTTGCTGACACTTCGGGCTGACAAGTGAACTAACTGAACAATGATGCCCACTGATGACACAAGCTTGCAATCAATATTGTCACAGCTTCATGGTGAACAGATACTATAATCACAATCTTACGGATCCTCCAACCATAACAGGAGAGACCCACGTGCTAGGCAGGTAGTCTAACAGTGACTCCCCCTATCACAACTTAATGTGAACACTCTTTGCAACTCCCTGCAAGGAGTTGCGCTGTAAACAGTAACCAAAGCCAGGCAAGGTGGGATTCTGAGACACAGCTCCAGTAATCCCTAAGTTACTTTACTCTCGTCACCAGACGATAACCAAAGAAATTGCCTTAATCAATTACAACTTTGATTATGTGATTAATTACGTTCATTGACTGATCACAGCAGTCAACAACAAAGTACTACGTTAATCACAAACACATGTCTCTCATAGACAACAACATGATGGTACTCTACGTTAATCATCAATACTTGTTTCCTTTAACACAAGTCATCTTGTTAACAATAACTCAAAGTCTCTCTTATATTACTTCACACTTGACTCCCTGCAAGTATTCAGTGAGTAATTCTTAATTACGGTCAAACAGACCACTAATAAAATCCCCATCGAGTTACGTTAACTAAGCCTACCACTAACTTGGTAGCTTCTCACCAGTCTATGTCAAATTTACTTTGAGTGTTAATTACCCTAATTAACCCTGAGCAATTAATTAACTGTCACCAGGACCGATAATTAATCATACATAAATACGTCTCACTCCGCACTGTCTAAGCAGGTCTCATCAAACACTGTGAATTCATGGGAGAGGAGTTAATTACTTCCCTAATTAACAAGAGTGCATCTTAATCCACTGTCACCAGACAGGATATGATTAATATAACGAGTTATGCTACCTCCATGATCTCGCTTTACTGAGTCATCTGAGTCCTCAAGACCCCAGACGTTAATTACTCCACTAATTATCATGAACCACTAATTGCTATACCTCCGAAAGGTAATTAGTCTCGAGCAAATTACGTTAACACAAATACTGATAGACTCTGACAGATCCTCTCCCACTATGTGAATTCATGATGAAAATGCTAATTACATAATTAGCTAGAGTGGTCAATTAGTTGTCACATGGACAATTAATTGCACCGGAAACGTATCTCAACAAGCTCAACACTGTTCTCCTTTAACAGCTCTCTCACTCATCAAGAAATGTGCAACCCCTTATAAAGTTAATTCCCATTAATTAACTCAATGAATCCTTAAGTCCTCAACACGACTTAAAGAATACAAAGTAACCCCAGGTTACATAGGTCATACTTACAGTGGCATAACAGCATGAATGCACCGCCAACATACGGTTGCGGCTACTGCAACTTGTTAATTACTGTACCCACAAACAGTAATGACACACGGTTAGGCAACAACAAAAGTATACCCATATTACTGCCCCCTCTAATCTTGCAACCGTTGCAAGGGACTACAGTGAGCAATCACAACTCCTTCAGCAAGGCAATTTACGTTAATATAAAACACCATCACTAAGCGGACAGCTGGCACTAATTCTGTTAATTAGGCAAATTACCTAATTGATTGCTCTCATTAAGTACTGTGAATTCCCCTGAATAATCAGAGACCTCTTAAATCCTCAACACAGTTCCTAGGGCAGTAATATTGTATACCTGATAACAACACTGCACAAACCTACAACACAATGATGCCATCAGCATACCCCACATGCTAATGACATCATTAGGAAATCAGTCAGCAATCACATCTACTGACTCACCACACAACACAGTACATACATGTACATGCAAATGAAACACATGGAAATGGCATTCACATAATCAATGAAAATTATATCACCAGAACAATTATACATAATTATACAGACCTCAGGGTATCCACTGACAACCCTGCAACACTGGCCTGCCTTCCTCTGCAAAGATATAACTAACATGCGGCAACATGGCATTAATCTAGACTGAACGATTATATAGAATCGACAGAAGTGGATCACTTATATGGTAAATCTCTACACTGACCGGGTACATACTCCAGTCAGTCTACACACAACATATATCTATATATATATCTGCATGTGGTACTGTGTATAACATCCATCTCCAGGTACATCGCAACCAGTCACCTGAACGTCAGTACAGACAGCTGTCTCTCAGCTGCTTCCCTCCCTGGCAGGGCTATGGGACAACACAGCTTTTATCGAAATTACTAAGTCCTGAGACACTGTAACTACTGTTATTGTACTCACGGCTCCTTAAATCCTCAACACATTCATTTTCCCGGTCACTACCTCACTGGCTAGCAGAACACCTAGCTCGCTCCACGTGCGTCGCCTAGGTGTGGCCAAGTGTGGCCCATGGGGTGGCCAAAGCATGTGACCACCACGTGGCCCTACGGGGTGGCAATGGGTAGCGCGGGGCGTCACAGCGCCCCACCCGGACGGAGGTGGTGCGCGGTTGGCCGGGGTGGGGTGGCCCACGCAGGGTGGCGGCACATGGGTGACGCGCACATGGGGTGCCTCGGGCTGGCTGGCTAGCGCCCACAGGCATACACACGTGGATGGGAGATTTCCTACACCCCCATCATACCAGAGCATGCCTCGCTCATGGTGTGATAATGCCGGCGTCACCACATGTTCACAGCCAGGTGGAATTCAAAGTTCAACAGGGGCCTGTAATATCACACCATAATTACACTAGGCCCAGCCTTTATTCCACCAATTGTCCACTAACATAGACAGGATACTCGGACCCGATGTGAGGAACCAAACGGATACACCATGGGGGCATGCCAGCTGCCTCATGGGTAAACACTGTAAACTGTCTCTTAGTTTTTTCACTTGCTCCTTCTGTACTTCTTGGCCCCATTCCACGTAAATTGGGCCTCGACACAACCCTTGATGACAGGAGTGCCATCCATGACGAGTAACAAGGATGACATAGCGAATAATGGGGGGGGGGGTGGAGGTGGCAGCCGCCACCTCCACCCAGCCACTTCCTCCTCAGCTTGCCGCGCTGCTCAAACTGAAGATCTGGCGGGCTAGGGAAACTCAAATGCCCATATCTCCCCCTACCTTGTTTTGACCAATCAGCACAAAGCCGGCACAACTGTATGGTGCTGCTCCCAATCACAGCTGTTCACGCCAAAACTCAGCTAGAGGCGGAGGTGCCTAAACCAATCACAGACGGCCTCACCCTGAGGCGTCCCGTGACGTCACAAGGAGGGGGGCCAGGCCTAAGACAGAGTCTGCATGTCTCACATGGTGGGGGAGGCAATGTTCACACCTCTGTCCCCCCCCCCCCACCTCTAAAACCGTTGAGAGTCAAATACCCTCTCATACCACTTCACTCTCAACTCTCATCCCATTTCACAGAAACAGGAAAAATTCTGTAACTCTCTCTACAGAGCAATCACAGACATCTAGCCAGTCTTAAACGACAGTCCTTAACATAAGCTTTCATCCAACACCACACAAGGCATGTAGTCTCAAAACTTCCTGTCTACAGTCCCTAGAGCGACTCTAGCCTAATCTAGGAAACTAGAAAAACTAGCTGAGGGAATCTTCATTCCCTCACACCTTGACTTTAGCAATGCTTTTGATACAATGCACATGGAAGACTGATTAAAAAGATAGAGGCTCATAGTATTGGGGGGTGCTATATTAAGTTGGATTAGGGCAAGGATTTACCAAAGGAAACAAAGATAGAGTAACAGATCCACAAGGACCGTGACGAGGGTTTGAGCCTTCGTCACGGCCCTTGTAGATTTGTTCATTTGATGCATCACGCTATTGTCATTTCTATGTGTAAAGAGAGAGTATAACTGGGGTTAAGCCAGAGTGGGAAAAGTTGTAAATAGAGTGCCTCAAGGTTCGGTGTTGGGACTTTTGTTAT
>WNGS01164437.1:37191063-37206326 GCA_020271785.1 Procambarus virginalis | reverse complement strand
GCAGATCTCATTCAATATTTTGTAACTTTGTATTACAGTTTCTTTCATGTTTGTTTAACATTGCATATGTATTTTTAACATTGAAATCCTTTGTGGTAAAGATTGTTTAAATTCTTTGTGTGTTTATTTAATGTTAAATGTATGCAATATCTCTTGACATGTTAATAACTTACTTTGTGTCAATAACTTTGCTTTGTGCTACAAGCATGGTAGACATCCTGTATTCATTCTTTTTAAAGAAAAGGAGGGATGTCATGTTCACAGAAAATGGTACCATCCGTTTTCTATGTGCGGCGGCTGGACGCCACTAGAGAGAGAAGGTAAACAGCACACAGGACGCCTGCCAAGCTTGGGAGCTACTCTATCATGTAATCGTTTATTATTATTAAAGTCAGTAACCAGGAATGACTTTACATCAACCTTACTACCAAGACTATCTCAGCTACACACAGACACCACAAGAAGGTACTACTTTGCTTTGCGGAGTACTTTACTGGTGACTCGCGGCCTCCTAGTTATCAGTTACAGATTTATTTCAAGAAAACAATCTCCAATGTGTCCACCAACAATTTATGATGGGGAACTAACCTCCACAGGAGGTAAGGTTCGTAACTGATGGTTTACTGTTCCGTCTGGGAAATAAGTGAAGCTGTCAGTTTGCTTCTATGTGCATTTGCGTATATGATGCATAGACCTGTCCCAACTTGTATTCCCATAGATCTTCTCCCCCACACCCACCCCATGGAAGGCGAGGATAGATCCTCTCCCAACACTGACCAGTCCCTGTGGCGTAGTCGTAAGACGCTTGCCTGGCATTTTGCGAGTGCTTTGTCCTGGGTTCGTATCCTGGCCGGGAAAGATTTACTGGGCGCAAATCCTTAACACTAGCCTCTGTTTAACCCAACAGTAAAATGGGTACCTGGTTGTTATATATGTATATGGAAGGCGAGGATAGATCCTCTCCCCCATACTCACCCCATGGAAGGCGAGGATAGATCCTCTCCCCCATACTCACCCCATGGAAGGCGAGGATAGATCCTCTCCCCCATACTCACCCCATGGAAGGCGAGGATAGATCCTCTCCTCCATACTCACCCCATGGAAGGCGAGGATAGATCCTCTCCCCCATACTCACCCCATGGAAGGCGAGGATAGATCCTCTCCCCCATACTCACCCCATGGAAGGCGAGGATAGATCCTCTCCCCCATACTCACCCCATGGAAGGCGAGGATGCAACGATCGAAGTTGTATTTGTAGGGCGCATCTCTGGGGGTGTACCAGGAAGTGTACCCGGGCTGGATGGGTCGTCTGGCCACGTAGAGCGGCGACCAGCCGTCGTCTCTCGTGTAGTTCTCGGCCACCAGAAGCTTCAGCTTGAGTCCCTCGTAAACGTAGGCCTCTCTGGGAGAACATGATTACCACAGGTGAATGTTGCTGGGAATATAGAAACCTATACTGCCGTGAGACAATTTATTGTAAGTGGGAAAAATAACTAGATAAAGGAAATGCTAATGACGAAATGTTAAGTGTGGGATTATGTGGCTAAGTTTGTAAATTTATTTTATTATTGTAAGTGGACTATATATTATATTATTTTGTAGCGGACTATAATACATTGGTAAATTATATTTCCACACAATTCTCATTGGGGTTTGTATAGTATTAGCGTAGTTTAGATAGAACAGGTTTTGTGTTAATTTAATATTTTTCATGTTTAATGTAAACTACATTAATATGGTAGCATTTAATCCCTGTACTATCTGAATGGGGCTAGTAAATGTAAATAACCTTGGCTGGTGAAATGAATCATAATGGTGGTAGTAATTTTAGTCATGAGTAACCCAGCCGGAAGACCGCTGCCGGCGCCATTCTAGCAGGCAACACACGGTTTTCTTCCCTGAAAAACTTAAGATTATGAGCATCCAACAGCTCAAATCATCGCAGTTTTGTGAAGAAGAGCACAGCAATACTCCAAAACGCAGAGAATATCTTGTCTGGGGGGAAGCAATACCGATTTCGTCTACAATTGATGGATAAACAATATTGTTGATTAGCCGCTGTCCAGCAGACTGGTATTCTTATTTTTGTGAGAACCGTATCACTGATCAGGTCACTTAGAATCCTACCCTAAAGGGTGAGGTGATACCTTGCGGCCATCCTCCACAGGGGGGGGGGGCACCGTAGATGATGTATATTTTTCTACTGGCCAAAGCTCAAAAAGGATGTGCTCAGATATTGTCACAATTGAGTTGTATGTCAAGCTGTAAGAAAAGCTAACTAGACAGTTCAACAAGCACCCATACAACCTATTGTGATGCCAGAGGAGACTTTTACACATGTGGTGTTGGATTGTGTCGGCCCCTTACCTCGAACTAAATCTGGAAATATGTTCATGTTTACTCTCGTGTGCAAAACCAGGTTACCAAAAGCGTATGCTTTACGTAACATTATGGCTTCAACACTCGTAAAACACTTCGAACGATGTTTTTTTTTCATTTTTAATATGCCACATATCATTCAAACAGATAATGGTAGCAAACTTTTGTTCCAAAATATTTCAGACCTTTTGTAGTTCTTTTGGAATTCCACATAAATTCTCTAGTCTTTACCATTCCCAGAGTCAAGGGGAAATTGAGTGGTTCCACCAAACCTTAAAACAGATGCTAAAAATTTCCTGGGAAAATTCACCCAGACATTGGGATGAAAATTTACCACTTGTATTATTTGCTGCCAGGGACAGTTTGCAAACAGCCCTAGGCTGTTCCCCATTTGATCTTGTGTTTGGACACCAGGTGAGAGGACCATTAAAAATGTTGCACGAGAAAATGCTTGGAGAAGAGTCAGCTAAGCAGAGTGGCAGTTACTTGAAGGATGTGCGGAGGAAGTTGTGTCGACCGAAGAAGTTGGCATTGCAACATCTAGGTGAAGTACAACAGGTAATGAAGGAGCGACATGATAAGAGGTTCAAGGCCAAACTCAGAATTTTCGAATCTGGTGATTTAGTAATGGTCTTGAGGCCTTGTATGGGAACTTTTATGTCACATAAGTTTGAAGGACCTTATCGAGTGGTAAAACGCCTTGGTAAACTTTCCTATAAAGTATGCAACCCCCAATATACCCGTCAGTCAATGATAGTGCATGTGGATCGTTTGAAGGCTTATTGTGGGCTGAGTATTGTGGCTTGTTGTGTTGATGAAGAGTTAACACCTGAGGAGACAATTGTTGTAAGGGAAGATGGTAATCCACCTTTATCTAATTCCAGTTCCGGGGGAGAATTGTTGTATCATATGCAGGATGAGCAGAGAAGAGTTCCAGGTCCTTTTAAGGACGTTTTCCAACCTGTTTGGGGGGGGGTTCCCACTCAGACACCTCTTATTACATATGATATAAAACTCCTAGATGCCAGTCGAATTCGGCTACATCGTTACTGAGTGACCCCCCCCCCTCTGAGAAAAGGCGTATTATCCAAGAGGAAATGGATTTTCTTCTTCACCATGGTTACATTTGACCCAGCAAGAGCTCTTGGAGTTCACCTTATTTAGTTATTCCAAAACCCAATGGAAAATAGCAGTTTGTGGTAGATTACAGGAAGTTGAACAAGGTAACTGTGGTTGATGTATTTCCATTATTTTTATTTGAAGAATGTATTGATCAGATTGGCCATGCTAACTTTGTGTCGAAATTTGATCTATCTCAAGGTTATCACTATCTAAGGGTTATCATCTAACAATTTTGCAAAAGTGGCTGCACCTATAACTAACCTTCTTAGGAAACAGGAAATGTTCAAGTGGATGCAGGAGTGTCAGAACTCTTTTCAAAGGTTGAAAGAGATTCTCTCGACATCACCTGTGTTAGCCAGTCGACAATTTGACAAGTCTTTTATAATGTACATAGACGCTTCGGATTTAAGAGCCAATGCGGTTCTTTTCCCAGTAGGACCAGATAACTTGGAACACCTTGTATACTATTTTCTCGTAAATTTGATAAAGCACAGACAAATTATTCTGTGGTAGAGAAGGAGGCTCTTTGTCTGATATTGGCTGTTGAAATGTTTGAAACATACCTGCCAGGTAGTCAAGTTGTTATATTCACAGATCATAATCCCCTAACATTCATTAATTCCATGAAATGTAAGAACCAATGAATTTTTTGGTGGTCCTTGATTTTACAAAAATTCAACCTAGTGATTAGACATTATTCCTGGAAGGCAAAATGTCAATGCAGGTGCCTTATCCAGGGGATTCCTAATTGAAGTACCATAATGTGGAAAGTGTTGTGATATATTATGATGTATTTACCTATATGTTATTTTATGTTTCACTTTTGCTGATTGTATACATTCATCTTGTGTTGATTGGAGTACTTAATACTGTACTCTCTTGTAGGAAAAAATGCAATTAATCTGAAGCCTGAGTATTTTGTTTTGTTAATTGTAGCATGCTGTTGTGTGCCTGTATGGTATATATATTTGATGATTATGTGGGTTTATTCATGTGAGTGGATTAAGTTGGGGTCTCATGAAGGGGATGCTCACATAAGGATATTTTTTGCCAGCACATGCTTACATTGTACCCAATTTAGCGTCAAGATTCACCCCTGTAATTATTATTTGTTATTGCATGTACATTTTTTAACTAACACCTTATTAGTGATAAATGTGTTTACTATTGTTTATAATATTGCTGGACAGCATTACTCCCAGGTAGCAGAGTATCTGAGAGTATTCATGTGGGTGTTAGTTTGGTAACTTGTAGATGCCAGGCCTGGACGGCGTCAAGATAGCCCTTAGCGTGGGCAGAGCTGACTGGAGTGGACCTGAAATTGTGAGATAAGTCTTTGGAACCTGTTTTTTCTCAATTAACGTAACAAGTTATCTGGCTAGACCATTATTTGCATACCTATCTATTCATGTGTAGATTAATCAAGCGATCAGTGCTTATTACATGTTATTTAAGCTCAGTATTGTCTTGAGTTGCATTCTTATTGTTTGTTATTTGTTATCCCATCATGAAATATATTGATGTGTTTGTGAAGCAGTCGTTTATTTCGTCCCTAGACAATTAATATTGGCAAGACCGCATTTATTAATAATTTACGACTGAAAGTCACTTGAACCTTACCCATATGCACCGGGGTTTCTAACAAACACTAGGCCGGAAACACTAAGTAGCACCATCTTTGTTATGGGATAATGAAAAACCGTCAAATATCACTTAATATGCTAATAAAAGAACAAAAAGACAAGGATAGCGATATCAATAGTGTCAGACTCGCCAAGGATCGAGAGACAAATGACCTGGAACGAAATTACGAAAGCAAGACTGAAGATGGCCCTGAAAATCGGAACATTCTACCAGGAGGTGCACGACCGTAAGAGAGATGCTACAGTGCGGACAATAAGGAGCAGTACGGCGCTCTATACAGTTCTCCGTAAAGTGATTAAGCGTGTATGGCCAATAGATAACCTGGCTAGAGCCGTTTCCTACCACCGTAAGACCAAGGGGACAGGTTACCTGAAAGATTGCAGAGTTTGTTACTTGTAAAACCAGATCAACGTCCCTGCCAAAACATTTGCACACTGTGGCATGAATGGCTGGGTAGAAATCAGAGTAAGAATGCCTTTTTGAGAAATAGGACAAGTGTGGACAGCCTACTTAGTGGCAGCACCCGCACATTTATATAAAATAATACTAAAATAACTGGAAACCCAGCAAAACTCAACAGTCATAAACCTGCAAGAGATAATAAACAGCCAATGTTGGATTTCGACTGCTACAAGATGCACTGGGTTATGACATTAGAGCCATGAGGGCACTGTGGGAGTCACTCACAATGACAAAGGAACGATGACGTCAGGAAAGCAATTGACGAAGATAATACAAAATTGCATAAAGATCTGCCGGGAAGATGCTTGTCTCCGGAGGCAGGCGGCACATATAGGTTTAGTCAGTCAAAGAAGACAACAGAGACTTACACCGTCCACAGACTGACACCCCATCTTGAAAGAGTGCCTTGGAGTGTGAATGCAAAGTAAAGAACAAAGAAAAGGCATTTCAAACCGTAGGGGGGTGGGGGTAGAAGCCTTTAACATGTGGGGTCAAGGTCATGGGGGCATGGATGGAATGACACGAGGAGAGATATTGCAAGCGTGAGCCAAGAAGGAATCATGCAAGTGAGACATCCTTACAGAAAAAGGAAGGTGTGAAAGGAAACAGGGCCATCTGAGAGAGTACCAGTAAAAACATGTCACACGAGTGAAGATGTTGCTAGGACCACGCGAGGTACGGAAGGCAGTAATCATCACGACGACCGTGTAGAGACAGGACATTGGCTACAGTATACAACTCGGAGAACGGGACGGAAGAAAGGCACCAGATTTAAGACTCAACCCATTACGATGCAGAGCATCAAGACGACGAAGCGTCGAGATTTAAGCTGAGGAGAAGGCGGGGCAGCTATAATCAAGTTTAGAGAGCACGAGAGAAAAGTGTAGATAGAGGAGTGTGCGCTTATTATCTTCCCAAGAAGTACAGAAGACTAACAAAGGTAAGGGCCTCACACAACCCGTCCTCGCAAATTCGTATAGTCAATATTGACTTATTAAATACGTGCATAGGTGATATACTAAACATAATAGTTTACCTTGAAAAGCTTCATAGAAAACACCGACCTTACCTAACTTTGTTAGTATGTTAAGATAAGCATCTTATTGTTTCGTAATTACAATTATTACTTAACCAATACCTATAATAGGTTAAGTAACTTAACCTATACCTATAATAGGTTAAGTAACAATTGTAATTACGAAGCTATAAGATGCTTATCTTAACATACTAACAAGGTTAGGTAAGGTCGGTATTTTCTATGAAGCTTTTCAAGGTAAACTATTATATTTAGTATATCACCTATGCACGTATTTAATAAGTCAATATTGACTATATGAATTTGCGAGGACGGCTTGCCTCACAACATTCAACTCCAAAATGAGAGACATGTGGGATGACTAAGGCAAACGAGTTTCAAAGATCAACTCCAAAAGTTTCTTTATTCTAAAAGGGTCACCATACCTTTGTTGCAGACTGTTTGTCGCCATAGAGCGACAAAGGAGGACAAACTACCAGCTTCCAAGTGAAAGTCATAGCACACTTCTTCGTTGTAGTACTTGAAGTCATGACTTGTGGCCCAGGAGGATATGGTATTAATCATAATTTCCCTGACGGCAGAGAGTGATAAAGGCCCGAGAAAATGACAATGGGAAGAGAGGAAGGAACACCATTTAGGGGAACTTGGAAAATAATAGTGCTCAGAACACTACCTAGGAAAACATCTTCGTATTGTTGCAAAGTTAGAAAAAAGTCGTACTAAATCTCACTTCACACGACCGACAAAAGTGGAAGCTCTGAGGGAAGAGTGGCAGATTGCCACGAAAGCCAAAGGATTGCAGTTGGGATAAGATGTTCAATCTCCAGGTGGAGTCATAACCCTTTTCCAGTTTAAAGAGAACGGTAACAATAGAGGTCTCTGCAGCAAAGGTAGTACGAAGGTAGACCTCCAAACCCACTAAGATATCTGTTGTGCTGCGACACTTGCGGAAGTCAAATAGAGAAGGGAAAGAAGTAGCGATAGTGTCGTTGGAACATCATTAAATGTAATCTGACCATTTGTTCAAATTGTTTGCAACTGGATCCCGTCAGGACAATGGGGGGGGGGGGGTATTTTACATTCCTCCAGTACTGGGCGGAATGTAAAATTTGTACTCTGAATGAAATTCCGAGTAGCTATTCGGAAACCTTGAGTACACGGTTTCCGAATAGGAAGAGCAACCACTTCAAAGCAGTCCTCGGGAACTGACGACGTCTCACAAATGTGGTTATAATATGCAACAAATACTAGTAGGTGCATTGAGGGAGATGACGGAACATCTGATAAAGAATGCCGTCTGAGCCCGCCGCCGTAGAACTGCAGAGCGGCAGGGCATACTTGAGGTCTAAAAGAGAGAAGACATCGTTACAAGGGAGCAACTGGCAAGTGGCGAACTTGAATAAAGGGCTTTCGAGTAGGGACAGTTGGAAGAATATGAGTTTCGAGGCTAACGCTTGCAAAGTGCAAACTAAGTTCGTTCAAGACCAACATCAAATCTGCCATGACAGAACCATCTAGATGAAGAACATGTGATACGTAGATAAATATATTTAATCACAATACTATGCATTTTATTTCAAATGTAAGGGAGAGGGATATCAACTTGTATGGTGGAAACATATCATTTCCAAATTTCACGCTTAACTGCCCTGCCCTGATGGCCTTACAGGCCACAGCACACGCCTTTCGAAACAAAATAAAAGAATTGGGTGGGAGGAGGGCTTGAGGGAGAGGCAGATCAAGTAGGTTGGAAAAAGTAGTACTGAAGGTGAATACATTCGGTGGCACATGATCAAACCATCACCGATGGGAAAGAGAGAGGAGGGCAGAAAGAAAAGAAGGTTACGAGGGTGGGGAAATGATCACTCGTGTAGAGGTTATCAAGAACCTTTCATGTCAGGTCTATATAAAGGAGAAAGAGAGAAAGACGAGTACAGGAAAAGATTCAAGTGTGACAGTCAACATGAGTCAGCTCGCCAAAACTTCAGGAGAGACAACTAAGAAAAAGGGATGGAAGGTTCTTGTGAAAGTTATTCTACTCACCTGACCGGAGGTAGAAGTCAGGAAAGGAAGTAAATTAAGCAAACGTCAGTGAATTATGACTGAAGAGAGGCAAGCATAGGACGAGCATCATATAGAAGTGAGGTGAGATAAGATGTCGACATTGTTACGAGACGTGACGCAGGCGAAGGTCGTAAAGAGCCCTTGAGTTGTGAGAGTCGTCGAGGATAGACGCACATTGGGGCCCTCCTAGGAAGAAAGAAGATTATAGCTCTCGGTTTAAGAGTTTGAATGAAAGCTAGTTGTAAAAAGTGTGAGGAAGCTGCCGAGGACGGCATACAACATTTCTGTGATCATAATAATATTAGGGGCGGCCTGAAGCCCATAATGGTGGTCTTGTCTCGTGTAGAACCTACCGTGAAATATCCTTTGAGTGGATGAAATTGAGCAGATGTTTCTGTGTGAAACCTGCCAGGCGACTCCGCATACTCAAGTCGGGACTGTAAGAAGCATTTAGAGACAATCCAAGAGTATTTGTGGACGACTTGGTTGAACGCCATATTTGGGGCGTCGTCGGACGAGCGTCGTCGCATCATACTATCTGCAGTAAGTGCTCTCAATATTATAATATATTGCTTGTTCCTGTTTGATCGTGTGCCCAGCGATCGTTGAGAACGTTATTGGATGTAGGTTAAAGATTTTATGAAGAGAGTGAGAGTATATAATGCATTTCAGATGAATGGACATGATGGGGCAAGAGCGACACGTACTCGCTTGCCGGAGGTCAGTGAGTGACCGAGGGGGGAGGGTGGAAGAGCTGAGAGCGCCCCATGAAGGAGGATTTCAGTGTGGACGCGTCCGGGAATGGGGGAGTACCCACCACAACAAGGCCGACGTGCTGAAAGGGATGTCGGTAGGAGGAATCTATTTTGTATAAATATATGTTATTTATATTTTATTAGGATTGTTATATTTTATTAGGATTGATTTAGTAATTACAGGATTGTGTATGGAGAAGATCGCGGAGGAGCTTCGTGTCTGGTGAAGATTATGGGGAGTAGAACTTCAGGTATAGAGTGGAACGTTAGTGGAAGAGTGGAAATTCAAGTGTAGTGGAGCTACACATTTTTTGGTGAAACCGCATAGAGGAACTTTGCAGGCATTTACCCAGCCACAAACAGTGAGGCGGTAGGAGGCTGTGGGTGAGAATTGAACAGGAACCTAGTCTCAGTTTATCTGGTGATGAGCTGATATTATATAAGTGTGTTGCTGGTTTGTAGACGCTTATGATACTGTGATGTATTATTTTATTTCTGTGTATTTTCACACAATAAATGTATGTCTGTAGACAACTTTATTTTTCTCAAGTCCTGGTAATTTCTAGAAAAGAGAGAGAGAGAGTGAGAAGCGATTGCAGAGTGGTTGACAATGGACAGTAATATCATGAAGTAGGAATTATGAGATCATCCCAAAAGAAAAAGAATGTGGGTGAGTCACAGTGACACGACAGGGTGTGTATTCATGACAAACAGGTCAGATTGGAGCCGTTTCCCCAAGTAAAGGTGACGTTGAACCCCTCTCCATGTTTATGTCAATTTCAGGGTGATCCTCAAGAATGCACTCCTGTGTCCATTACTGATTGACAGACGACAGCAGCAGTAAGTTGCAGTTGCAGTGGTTAATCTTATATTAGCAGGGAAGTGGTAGAGATCTCTGTTCGGTAGAAGATAAAATTATGTTAAGAAAAAGGAAGTTAAGTAAAGTTAAGTTTTAAAACCCCCTACCCCTGATAAGTGGCATCTGGAATTTGTCAGATAATCGCCCCAGAGCTGGAAGTTAAAATCGATACAAAAAAACACAGGCTCTGGTAATAAGTCTAGTATGAGTTTAAGGTAAGGAAGACAACGTGGAATATGTGGGTGGGGGAGGGGGGAAGATAAATGGAAAAGACGGTATACCATTTACTCACAAATGGGGGCAGAGGAATGAATTTTCAACTGAAAAAGCAGCAAATATGATTCCGGATCAAGAAAGCAGTAGACTTAGGGTCCCAGCAAAAGCTGGAGAGGAGGAGAGAAAGGAAATGACCAAGATGAGCAACAATTAGCGGCTCCAGGAGACAGACACAAAGTGGTAAAAACTGCGTGATCAGAGGTTTGAGTTCATGGAAATTGCATAAAAAACATGTACATTCCATTGATGAATAAACATACAGAAAAACTGACAATTAGGTGAGTACAAAGTAATAAAAACAAAGAGAAAAACAAAGGCAAACAAGAACAGTATACTTAAGCGGATCAACATCCAGTTCAGTGAAATCAGCGTCTGTGTTGTTGTTGTTTTAGATTCAGCTACTCAGAACATAAAGTTCCAGGTAGCACGGGCTATGGTGAGCCCGTAAGTAGAGGCTCTTTGGGGCCATTATCTGTATCAAGTCCAAGCATCTGGGGTCGCTATAGTTAACTGTAGCAAAGACGGCAGGGTCGAAATGGTGAGGGGAAGGGGCCGAGTGGAGAGAGTGACAGGAAGGGGCAGAGTCGACCTGCCTATGAGAAAAGAGGCATCGCAGGGAGGCGGTTGAAGGAATGAGGGTGGTAAAGGACAGAGACGGCAACATGCACAGCAGCACCAGAAGTGGAATCAACGGCTATGGGAAATTCCTAAGGAAGGTTAGCTGACTCTGCCACTGAGATGGGAAGATATGCAAGGACAGAGGAGGAGGAGGAGGAGGTGGGAAGTGAGGGATGAACTGAAGCCCTCTTACCCGCTGGCGAGGAACAACAAAAGGAATCAGCTTTATGTTTCTGACTGTGTGATACAGGCATTAATATGTCAGTGTAATGACCGACATCCTCCACAGTCTAAGCCGGAGTGGGAGAATGGGAGCAGACACCATGAGACGGTTGGGAGGAGGATGGTATCAGACTGGATGGACATGTCAGGGGTGGCCAAAATGCAGAGAGATTTACATTTTGTTTTATATTAACTAGGATATTGCTGTAGGAATTATTAGTTACCTTACGATTTTTGTTCTATATTGGTCACCCCTTTTAATCGGAATGATGCATTTTCTTGCCTATATAAAATGAAGGCTAAAATATTGAGTTAATCGAACAAAAGAAATGTTATATTGTCTGTGAAATTGCAACACTCTTACTTCTGCTTCACAAGGATAAATCTGATAACCATCTTCGTAATTAAATTGAATAATATTACTCTAGAGTTTTTTTTCTCTCGTTTTGTTATGCTATAATTCTGTATTATTCTCCTTGCATTGTTCCTCTCTTTCCGTCGTTCCACTTCTTATTCCCTATTTTCTTCCAGTTGGCTCTTTTTTGCAAATTTTGTTCATTATTTCATCTTTCTGCTCAGTTATCCCCTACCTTTATCCGTTTTTTCTCTCTCCTTACTATATTCTCATTTGCATTTCAAAAAGAACCCGAATCTGAAAGTGCAAATGGATCACTTTCCATTTTTCAAGTGTGTTAGTTTAGAAACAGTTTTAGAAACTGAAAAAAACACTTACTTTTTCTCCACTGCAAGTTGCAATCCCTCAGCGTGCGAGGCAACAAAGTAGGTACGATCAACCAATATCTTGTTCAGAGTGGAGTTGGACTTCTTGAAGGAGTCATAGAAGAGAGTGCGTAAGTAAGCAGGCATAACCACCCTGTAAAGAAACCACTACGAGTGATTGCAGACACTTTTTGAGTGAAATTATGAGTTACTTCCTAAACATAAATAGCAACCACCATTTTGGGGGAATACCAGAGTGACTATTTGAATATACAAACAATAAATGAGTTTCGGGAGAGTAATTGAGTAAGTCTCTCCTTGGTATTATGATAAGTGATCTTCCATAGCAACTTACATAACTGACGGATTGACTACAATTTATTGTTATCTACTACCCTGGATTACAGAGGGACATACCTCATTATCTTACCTTACTTAACACAGTACAAATTGTTGCCTTTACCACGGCGGCTCTGATGAACCTACACTTCTCGAAATTTTACCTCCTAACCTTGTTGAATTGATTTCCTTATGTTATCGTACTTCAGGAGTTCCCATATTAGGGTAGCTTGTACTACCTCATTGCTTTGTGTATATTTATACCTCAAAATTTAAAAACAAAATTAATTTTTTTAAATTAAAGTGTAATATGCCAATTACACTGGATTAATCTTTGTATGTAGATACAAGATGCCTCGTATGGGCCAATAAGCCTTCTGCAGGTACCTCTATTCTTATGTTCTTATGTTTCACCCCACATGTATCCCCCTATGTTTTCACCTTTATTATCTTATCACCTGACCCAGTGCGGGTATAAAATCAACCAGAATTGTAAAATCTCTTCACTTGAGAATGAACATAAGAACAAAGGTAACTGCAGAAGGCCTATTGGCCCATACGAGGCAGCTCCTATTTCCGAACCATGGAGGTTCCAAACGTTGTGCAAATTGCATAAATAAGTGTAATACATTCTATAGTAATTCACCTCTTTTCTACACCCTGAAATTACGAAAATGAGTTTTGGAGAACTCCTATTTCAGCTAAGCCCTGATGCTAAGAAAATAGTTAGAGGGATAGAAGCCCTAAATCAGAAGATAGTAAATACAGAATATGCGGTCATATTCAATGAGACATGTTTAAAAGAATACCTGCTGCCAGTATACACCAATATATATATATATATATATATATATATATATATATATATATATATATATATATATATATATATATATATATATATGTATATATATATATATATAAAAACCTAGAAGGGGTACCACCTCTGGTGCAAGTGTAGGGACCCATAGCCTCGGAGAAGAAAATAAAGAGTACTCAGAGAAGACCTTGTGAATCCTCACTGAACACTTTGATATTTTCTTCTCCTACCACCCCTATTCTTTTGGTATGTATATATATATATATATATATATATATATATATATATATATATATATATATATATATATATATATATATATATATATATATATATATATATATATATATATATATATATATATATGATCGTTATTTGGTCGTTAAACGCCTGGAAAGAGATGTTGTTGTCTTGCCTATATACTGAGTTTTTTGAGGCTTACAGTCCCCAAGAGGGCATTTGAAGGCATAGACGAAGCAGAACGCTCTAAAAGAAATAAACGTCGTCTATGCCTTCAAATGCCCTCTTGGGGGACTGTAAGCCTCAAAAAACTCAGTATATAGGCAAGACAACAACATCTCTTTCCAGGCGTTTAACGATGCATAAGCAACAGGGCTCCATCAAGGAACATATATTCTCTTCCCACAACCAAGCCATCACCAGAGAAATCTTAACTAACAACACAGAAATCATTGATAGATACAGCGACAGCAGGCGGCTTGACATCTGCGAGGCACTACACATCAAGAAGTCAACACCAGCAATCAACAGCCAATTAACACACAACTATATTCTACCCACTTCAAGACTCCGCTCCAATATAGAAACATCAAGAAATATGGGCCAATAGGCCTTCTGCAGTTTGATTGGGACCCAACCTCTACTTCTACAAATCTATACCCCATTTTCCATGTTCTGTGTTTCACCCCACTATTGTATTACATCACCTCACCCAAATGCAGGTATGAGAGCAAATGTCTGTTTCATAAAGCATAAGTTGTGTGTAGATAAACTAAAGTCTTTGAAAATGTAATAAGTTTTACGAAATGCGCTCAAGTGTCGCGTCAGACTAGAAATAAAAATGAATTTTGGAGAATTGATTTTTCATTTACCGTCACCAGTAAAAAGAAACATAAGGAATATATATATATATATATATATATATATATATATATATATATATATATATATATATATATATATATATATATATATATATATATATATATATATATATTGTGACGGTAACGAGTTGGAAATGGTGGTCGGCAGTCTTCCAACTAGCAGGTGTCAGTGCTGGGCCACATATAATATATAAAAAAAAGAAAGAAACAAAAAAAAAAAAAAAAGAATGACTGCGTGCTTGGTAATCTGTGGTAAGGTACGAAACGTAAAACACAATAATAAACAATGGATTTTAATAACAATAAAAAACACAAATTGAAACCAAATGCAAAATCTTGGCTTACTGGTTAAAAATGTCAAGTGGAAAAAATAAATAAACATGAAAATAGATTACGTTAATGGGGGAGGAGAATTGACATACAAAAGTAAATTAAAATATGAATGCTGGAATATATGCACTAACTATAAACCTCTATTTGACCACACAAGGTGAGTCACTTAGGTGTTCATAGTCTGAGAGCACACGATATTCTGGCTGGCAGAAACGCAAGGGACTCCAACAATACTGGATTGACTTGTGATTGGCGAGGAACCGGAGTAGGTGTGTTGGTTGGCGGCCAATGAGACTGGATGGCCGCAAGTCGCTAGTTAGTTAGCAGTTGAAGGTTCGGCGCGTCGACCAGGTGTGTACAGCAGGTGCTGGAGTTGGGGGAGGAGGGAGTTCTGGTACGTGTGGGCTATCTTAATATATACGTTTAGCCACTACAAAACGAATCTTGTATATTGATGAGGACGGGATGAGAAACAGAAATAGCAGGCTAA
>WNGS01164437.1:37139060-37158795 GCA_020271785.1 Procambarus virginalis | reverse complement strand
GTAAGCAACTCGTGTTGGATAACCGATTTTTGAACATGTTCCAGCAAAGGTTCAAGAGAGTGATGAAGGTTCTCCTCCTGTTATGGTGACCACCCGTGCTCAAGCTGCACGACCACAGCCAGCTGACTCTACTGCTACCGCTGTCCCTCAGGACCCTTCGAAACTACCCCCTAACCTGACCGCTGTGGAGTTCCGTAAGTTACAGAGAGATGATCTTACCTTGACACCATTATTCTTTCAGGCTGAAACCCAATCCGACAGTGTTCCTGGGTTCTTTATGGAGAACGAATTACTCTATCGCAGGTATAGACCCAGTAAACTGAAGGACGAGGACGATTGGGCAGACGTTGAACAACTAGTGATTCCTACCAGCCTGCGGCCCACGATTCTACACCTGGCCCACGGCGCTTTGTCACACTACGGGTTCAACAAGACTTACCATGGAATTCGACAAGACTACTACTGGCCAGGTATGGTAAACGATGTAAAGAATCATGTCCAATTATGCCACGTGTGTCAGTTAGCCGGGAAACCGAACGTTTCCATTCCCAGAGCACCACTGATACCCATCCAGGTGCCTGAGGAACCGTTCCACAAGCTTATTATTGACTGTGTTGGTCCTTTGCCTCGGACCAGTGCAGGCAACGCCTATATCTTAACCATCCTGTGTCCTACCACCAGATTTCCGATAGCAGTTCCAGTGAAAAATATTACGGCTGCTACAGTGGTGAAGAATCTACTGAAAATCTTCACCCAGTATGGATTTCCGAGGGAGATTCAGAGCGACTGTGGCACCAACTTCACCAGTGATCTCTTCAAACGGACTCTGGAGGAGTTCAACATCAAACAGGTACTGTCCAGCCCCTATCATCCTGCTTCACAGGGTTCTCTCGAGCGTAGTCATCAAACCATTAAGGCACTCTTAAAAAAGTTTTGTAATGAGACCTCAAAGGATTGGGATAGGCAAATTGATCTCATCATGTGTATTTTCAGAAGTCTTCCCAACGAGTCACTAGGAGTATCTCCTTATGAGATGCTCTACGGACGTAAGTGCCGTACACCTCTCAAGGCTTTCAAGGATTCTCTACGTGATGCCACCTTCAGTGAGCATCAGAATGTGCCCCAGTATCTTCAAAACTCCGACACATTCTAGAGAGGGTCCATTCCTTTGCCAGCAACAACCTACAGAAAGCCCAGGAGAGGATGAAGACTCGTTACGACCAGCACTGTAAAGTAAGGAAGTTTAAACCAGGAGACTTAGTGCTTGCCTATTTCCCTATCCCAGGTTCTCCTTTACAGAACAGGTTCTCAGGACCCTACCGTGTTAAGGAGTGCCGGAACAACTTCAACTACGTTCTCGAGACCCCGATAGGCGGCGGAAGACCCAGCTGTGCCACATCAATCTACTCAAGCCCTACCATGGGGTTCCTCCCACTGTGTTAACCAATTTCACCTCATTTACAGGTCCATACAGCCACAGTGAGACCTTCCCTGCTGCTCCTTCCGAAAGCACTGACACTGAGACAGCGCTTTCTAATTCGGAAATCCTTACTGACCTTCACCATCATTTTCAACACCATAATTGTGCTCCTCTATCATATTCTAATACTTCTCTCGCCTCGCCAGATATCAAGTCTCCCATCCTCCATAGCGACGCCAGTGGTACCGGCAACGTGGGTGACCTGGTACAACGAGGCGACGAGACTCTACATACCAACTACCATAAACGACACCACGAGCAACAAGGAGCTACTCGTCGTCCTGAACAGGCAACACTTTGCTCCATACCCGCAAAGTACTCAGTCCACCACCATCTACATGGACCACAACCATCTTCATTTCCTACAGACAGCCCAACTCAACCATCGACTACTTCTATAATGGGCTGGCCAGCTACATCATTTCAGCCTGGAGATTGCTACACCCAGAAGTCTGACTACATCATATCAGACGTCCTCTCCAGCATCACTGAGGTAGAGGCAGCTTCACCTCCCACTCTACCTCCCGAGAACGTGACTCTACCAGAACCGCAGGCTTCGGGGGAGAGTTGTGACAATAATCTCTTCCCAGAGATTGAGCCTGCTATTTCCTTCCTTCATCCCGTTCTCAACAATATGCAAGATACGTTTTATAGTGGCTTAACGTATATATCAAGACAGCCACCCGCACCTGCAACTCCCTCCTTCCCCCCACTTCTGCACACCTGGTCGACCTGCCAACTGCTGCTCCCAGCCAAACTAGCGACTTGCGGCCGTCCTGCATTTCATTGGCCGCTAACCAACACACCACTCCCGCTCCACGCCAATCACATTCCTCGCCAGTCATTGTTGGAGTCCCTTGCAGCTCTGCCAGCCAGAATATATCTTGTGCTCGTGCTGTGAACACCTACTTGACCCACCTTGTGTGATCAAATAGAGGTTTATAGCTAGCGCATATATTCCCAGCACTAATATTATTTTACTTGTCACTTTTCCCCTTTAACGTAATTCAGTTTTATGTTCAGTTATTTTTCCACTTGTTGTTCTGCTCCATTAAGCCAAGATTTTGCTTTATTTCAATTTGTTTCTTAGTGTTATTAAGAGCATTTTTTATATTTTGTGTTTTCGTTTATCTTACCTTACCACAGATTATCAGACAAGCAGTCACTCTTTTTTTCCTTTTTTTATAACTTAAATGTATGTGGCCCAGCATTGACATCTGCTATTTGGAAGACTGCCGACCACCATTTCCAACACGTTACCGTCACAATATATATATATATATATATATATATATATATATAATATAATTAATATATATATTATATATATATTATATATATATAAAATATATACCACGATGATAATCTCTTTCAAGAGAGATTGAGCCTGCTCTTTCGTACCTACATTTACACCCATTCTACAAGTATAAGATGCTACATTCAAGATACGTCACCAGTAGCACAAAACGTTTTCACGAGGAGGTAAAACGTACTCTTCACCCCCCTTCACGCCGGCTCGCCACCCGTCTTCAACCAGCCAATTACCCATCCCAGCTTGCCTGCTCCTGATTGGTGACTCGCCGACCGCACACCTGCACACCGCACCTCAGCGCCATCTACCTGAGTCGACGTCTGAGCCTGACTAGCTATCAACTTCAGAATATTCTTTGTGCTCTTAGAGTTGACATCTCTCTCTGGCATACTAAGCTCTCTGGCTTTCGTATACTAAGGGAGGTCTCAGCCATAGCCAATATTCTCAGCACCATTTCAACATTTTTCCATTATAATATTTAATCTATTGTGTTTTTGCATTTATCTTTGTCATTTTTTTTGCATTAGTCATTACCCGAGATTTGTCTTTATTTTCATTTATGTTTAAAGTAAATATATTAAAGTTTCATTGTTCATACTTTGTGTTTTGCGTGTTCCTCCCTCACACTTACCACAGACAATAGGCAAGCAGTCTATCTTTTTTTTGTAAGTGTGACCAGGCATTGACGCCTGCCATTGGAGGACTGCCAAACATCAACACTTCAACACTTTCCCGTCACATTTAGTGGGGGCCTGTCAGGGATCTTCACTCAGGTACTAGTACCAGAACGTCAATTTGTGGTAAGCGTTCTTCGCTTTGCTAAAGTTGCTTTCAATATTTTCATTAATTTTCATATTTATATGGTGCTGTGTGTATTGTGCATTTAGAGAGTAGCATATGGTGAGTGGGAGATAACTTTGGATTACGTGGTGACTGGAGGCCTCAGTCATTCTATTAGTTGGTCATTCTCCCTCCGTGTTATTACTCGTGTTTACCACCTTTTGTCCCTAGGATATTTCTCACCTTATCAGCAGATCATCCTTTTGGGTACCCTGGTACTTTGGTTTGTCTTCGGGTCAAAGCACCCAATCTTCTGCAATCCGACCGAAGGAGGATAAAGAGGGCCATAGTTCCTCTAGCACGGACTAAGTTACTGAGTTGGGACCTCAGCAGCAGTTCTCGTCACCAGTTGACACTCACACCCCTACACGTCGGTCAGAGATGACGATATTTACTTAGGTAGGGAATTAGCTTTCTTTTTCAGAACACAAAAGTTCGCTAATTCTGTAAGTATCATATTTCATTCAGTGGGAAAGCCTTGCTTATGTCCTATAGACTCAGCAAGGTGTGCCTACATTCTTGGACTACCTAACTCACTTTTGAAGCAATTAAATGTTTCATTTGTTTTAGAAACTCAGTTTCATTTATTTAGTAGGATTGTCTTGCCCTTATTCTCTTACAATGAGTACCGGGTACAAGATTTCCTGCGATCTTGATTTACTAATCATTTACCATCTTGAAATTAACATTAATTGTTAAAGATTAAAATTCCACAGGATAGTTACCAGTTGCCACGTTATCCTGTTTCTGACATTTACCATATCACAACTATATTCGTTGTACATTTATCTGCTATCTTTCACAATGTTTCGTCTCCAAGCTTTCCGTAACGATCCAGCAGGTGAAATAGGGAACTTAAGTCGTGCCAAGAGGACCGACTTACAAGTTCTTGCACATGAATATCAAATAGATGTTCCCCCCTGGAGCCAACAAAAATGATTTACACAACATACTCTTGGATTACCTTTTAGATGAAGGAAAATCGACTCTGAAACTCACAAAAATTATTCTATTGCAGATAAACATGGTCTGGCAGCAATGAAACTCAAGCTCGAACTTGCCAAGATCGAGCGGGAACGCAGGAAAGAAGAGCAGGAACGGGAGATGGCCCTCAAGAAAGAAGAGGCCGCCCTGGCGAAAGAAGCTCTCCACCTCAAGGAACGAGAGGCCGCCCTGAGGAAAGAAGAAGAGATCGAGAGGCCGCATGAAGAAGGAAGAACAGGAACGAGAGGCCGCCCTCAAGGACGAGAGGCCGCCCTCAAGGAACGAGAGGCGCCCCTGAGGAAAGAAGAAAGAGATCGAGAGGCCGCCATGAAGAAGGAAGAACAGGAACGTGAGACGGCCCTACTTAAAGAACGTGAGCGAATACAGCTTGAAGCCAAAAAACTTCACCTGGAGATGCAGCGCGACCATGACACGAAGCAAGCTGATACGGCTATAGCATGTCGTCAACAAGAATTAGCGTTGGAAACTACACACCTCAATCAGCGCCAACAAGCTACAGCTAGTCTTCCCGTAAGTTTCAATGTCTCCCATGCAAGTAAGTTAATGCCACCATTCGTTGAGACAGAGATCGACGTTTTTTTTTACCACCTTTGAGACCCTAGCTAATAAACTTAAATGGCTGCTGATCAATGGTCTACCCTTCTCAGAGTGCATCTTACAGGTAGAGCTGCAGTTACTCTCAGTACCTTAGCGTCTGAGAATGACTACCAGACCCTGAAGCAAGCAGTGTTGGACGCCTACCTTCTCTCCACCGAAAGCTACAGACGAAAATTCCGTGATCATCTTAAGGCAAGTACCACCACCTTTCTAGAATTTGCCAATACCAAGAAAAGATATTTCATGAAATGGCTGGAAGCAGCACATGTCTCTACACTTGCAGAACTCGTCAACCTCGTGCTAGTTGAGGAATTCTTGAGACGTATTCCCCCTTCCGTCCGTTTATATCTAGCAGATAAATAAGAAACCGACTACATAAAATGTGCGAAGTCGGCTGACACCTACAGCCTCATCCACCGGCTGACACCATCACCACCTCCCAGTAAGAAGTCTTGGTACAGTTACGATAAAGTGAGTACAGAAGAAGCGAGCTCACAATTGTATTGTAAGTATTGCAAACTCTATGGACATAACATAGATAGATGTGGGAAGTCTCACTACAAGAGCAATGAATCTACTAAACCCAAACCAACTCCTCCTAAGCCCGGTAAGCCTGTGATGAATGTTGGTGTTCATGTTAATGATCTTTCTCTCTTCAGTAAACACCTGTATCCTGGAACTGTCTCTACCAACGGTACAGATTCGGAGGGACGTTTCAAATTGAAGATCTTGAGGGACACAGCGGCTCTTCAGTCCATCATGTTGAAATCGGCTGTGTCTAACGTCACCTACACCGGAAACCGTCCTTATCACTGACCTCACTGCTACCACTCCATATCCACTCGCCAGAGTCCACCTGGATTGTCCCTTCGTGACCGGTGAAGTCCAAGTCGCCATCAGGGAAAAGCCTTTTCCCATGCCTGGAGTGCAACTTCTTCTGGGCAACGACTTGGCAGAAGATCTGCAACCGCCCAACCTGATCATCACACAAACCCCAGGTGTGTACTTCTGTAATGGATAATCCCATCTTTGAATATGTTCCAGCAGAGGTTCAAGAAAGTGATCAAGTTTCTCCTCCGGTTTTGGTGACCACCCGTGCACAAGCTGCACGACCACAACCAGCTGACTCTACTGCTACCGCTGTCTCTCAAGACCCTCAGAATCTACCCCAAATCTTACCAGTTTGGAGTTCCGTAAGTTACAGAGGGAAGATCAATCATTAACACCATTATTCTTCCAGGCTGAGACTCAACCTGACAGTATCCCTGGGTTCTTCCTAGAGAATGAGTTGCTCTACCGCAGATACAGACCCAGCAAGCTGAAGGAGGATGACGATTGGGCCAATGTCGAACAACTAGTGATTCCCACCAGCCTACGGCCCGATATTCTACACGTGGCCCACGGAGCTCTTTCTCACTATGGTTTCAACAAAACCTACCACGGAATCAGACAAGACTACTACTGGCCAGGTATGGTTAAAGACGTTAAAAAGTATGTACAGCAGTGTCATACATGTCAGATGGCAGGTAAACCTAACATCTCTATTCCCCAGGCTCCACTAAAACCCATCCAGGTGCCTGCGGAACCTTTCACAGACTCATCATAGACTGTGTTGGTCCTTTACCCCGGACCAGTTCTGGCAACGCCTATATATTAACTGTCATGTGTCCTACCACCAGATTACCCATAGCAGTTCCAGTAAAGAACATTACGGCTGCTACTGTGGTGAAACACCTATTGAAGATCTTCACCCAGTATGGATTTCCAAGAGAGGTTCAAAGTGACTGTGGCACCAACTTCACCAGTGATCTCTTCAAGAAGACGCTGGAGGAGTTCAACATCACACAGGTACTGTCCAGCCCCTATCATTCTGCTTCACAGGGTTCTCTTGAGCGTAGTCATCAGACTATTAAAGCACTCCTAAAGAAGTTCTGCAATGACACCTTGAAGGACTGGGATAAACAACTTGATCTTATTATGTGCATTTTCAGAAGTCTCCCCAATGAGTCTCTAGGAGTATCTCCTTATGAGATGCTCTACGGACGTAAGTGCCATACTCCTCTCAAAGCTTTTAAGGACTCTCTACGTAATGCCACCTTCAGTGACCCTCAGAATGTGCCCCAGTTTCTTCAAAACCTAAAACACATTCTAGAGAGAGTACATAAATTTGCTAATGACAATCTATTGAAAGCTCAGGAGAGGATGAAGACTCATTTTGACCAACGTAGCAAACTAAGGAAATTTAACCCAGGAGACTTCGTGTTGGCATATTTTCCTATCCCAGGTTCTCCATTGCAAAAGAAGTTTTCAGGACCCTACCGTATTAAGGAGTGCAGAAACAACAACTACGTTCTTGAGACTCCAGATAGGCGGCGGAAGACCCAGCTGTGCCACGTCAACCTCCTGAAGCAATATCAGGTATTCCCTCCACTGTGTTGGTATCTGTCTCCACACTTAAAGTCAGGAAGCCGTTGAGTCACTTTGCCAGTCTGTACGTGGGTGTGGGTATCTGGCTAATGATTGGCCGAAGTGGGTTTCCAGGCTTATGTGTCTTGACATTTCCATACGCATATCCAGGCATATATTCCCCAATAATCTTTTGAGATGGCCCGGAAAGTGGAGTTGGAGATCCTGTTAGACGATATATTCGACCTCGAGACACAAAAAAAGGTCACCACCAAAGACACCTTACAAGCAGAACTTATTGCGGAAGAAGGAAAGAATCGAGGCAATTACAGAAGCACCATACTGTCCCCTGAGCTCAAAGCGGCAGCTAAGAGCCTTCGTGAGAACAAGGAGATAGTTGTCAGAAGAGGTGACAAGTCGCCAATATATGTCATTCTTAAAAAAGACGAATATATGGCGAAAATGAACTTCATTCTCTCTGACCAAACTAAATTCCAAGGGGTAACGAAGGACACTACAGCCGAATTGAAACCAAAGGTCAACAAATTGATCGAAACTGTTAACGCAAAGAAATCCGGACTCCACCTGCTAAAGATTATTGGGGGGATATAAGCCTGGATATGCGTATGGAAATGTCAAGACACATAAGCCTGGAAACCCACTTCGGCCAATCATTAGCCAGATACCCACACCCACGTACAGACTGGCAAAGCGACTCAACGGCTTGCTGACTCCTTATGTCCCTTGCACCTTCAGCCTGAAGTCTCCAAAGGAATTTGTTGATTTACTGCGGGGAACACAGGCCACAGGGATAAGAGCCTCGTTGGACGTAGAATCACTGTTTACCAACGTACCTGTGGATGAAACAATCGGGATGATAGTGGACATAGTGTATCGTGATCCAGCCTGTACTCCTCTTGACATACCAGAAAACATTCTAAGGAAACTACTCCAAGCTTGTACTAAAGAGGCACCCTTCTTGAGCCCGGATGGGCACATGTATAAGCAAGTAGATGGGGTCGCCATGGGTTCTCCCCTAGGTGTCCTGTTTGCGAACTTTTACATGGGTACCATCGAACAAAAGGTCTTAGTCGATATGAACTTGAAACCGGCCATATACTGCAGGTATGTTGACAAGATTTTTACACAGGTACCTGATGTCAGACATCAGCAAGTGCTGAAGGAAGCATTTGAGCAGAATTCCGTATTGCGTTTCACTTATGAGATGGAGAAGGATGGGAAACTACCCTTTCTAGATGTAACAGTCATGGAAAGGAGCGGAGGTTTCCACACTGCAGTCTACACTAAGGAAACAAACATAGGAATGTGCCTCAATGCCAACAGTGACTGCCCAGACAGGTACAAGAGGAGTGTTGTTAAAGCTTATGTCGACCGTGCTCTCAGCCACAGCTCAGGATGGAAGCAAGTCGATGAAGAACTCTGTAGGATAAGGCAGGTCTTAGACAACAACGGCTTCTCCAATGGTTTCGTTGAAGACATCATAAGAAGGAAGGTGAAATGCCATGCAACCTCTGAAGAGGCAACTAACACAACACCTGTACTCCCTATTAGACTATTTTACAGGAACTTCTTTTCCACATCTCATAAAACGGAGGAAAGGGTCTTGAAAGATATTGTTAATAGAAACGTTATCCCTACAGACAAAAATCAGAAGATACAATTGACGATTTACTATAAAACCAAGAAAACTGCCAACCTACTCATGAGAAACTCTCCAGACACAAAGCAGAACGCTTTGACAGAGACCAATGTCGTCTATGCCTTCAAATGCCCACTTGGGGACTGTAAACCTCAAAGAACTCAGTATATAGGCAAGACAACAACATCTCTTTCCAGGCGATTAACGATGCATAAGCAACAGTGCTCTATCAAGGAACATATAATCTCTTCCAACTTAACTTCCCTTATATCCGACTCATTTAGGGTAAATATCAGATCAAGCAAGGTTGGTTCATCCCCTCCTCTCATTCTTGTCGGTCCCATGACGTGTTGACTTAGAAAATTTCTTGTTGCAACATCCAGCAGCTTAGCTCTCCATGTGTCTGTGCCTCCATGTGGGTCTCTGTTCCCCCAATCTATCATCCCATGGTTGAAGTCTCTCATGATTAGTAGCCTGGATCCGTTCCTGCTTGCCACAGAAGCAGAAGCTATTATATTGATAGTGGCCAAGTTGTTTCTATCATATTCCTGTCTGGGTCTTCTGTCATTCGGTGGGGGGTTATATATGACTACTACTATAATTTTCTGTCCTCCAGTTGCTATTGTGTCTGATATGTAGTCACTGAAACCTTTACAGTTCTGAATTACCATCTCTTCGAAACCCCAACCTTCTCTTAGTAGCAAAGCTACACCACCTCCTCCTCTCCCTTCTCTCTCTTTCCTTACTACATAGTAGCCCTGTGGAAACACTGCGTTTGTTATGGTTTTCGTTAGCTTTGTTTCTGTGAGTGCTATTATGTCTGGGTTTTCTTCTAGTGCCCATTCTCTGAGTTCACTTGTTTGTGTGTGTGTGTGTGTGTGTGTGTGTGTGTGTGTGTGTGTGTGTGTGTGTGTGTGTGTGTGTGTGTGTGTGTGTGTGTGTGTGTGTACTCACCTAGTTGTACTCACCTAGTTGTGCTTGCGGGGGTTGAGCTCTGGCTCTTTGGTCCGGCCTCTCAACCGTCAATCAACAGGTGTACAGTTTCCTGAGCCTAATGGGCTCTATCATATCTACACTTGAAACTGTGTATGGAGTCTATGTGTATGTGTATGTGTGTGTGTGTGTGTGTGTGTGTGTGTGTGTGTGTGTGTGTGTGTGTGTGTGTGTGTGTGTGTGTGTGTGTGTGTGTGTGTGTGTGTGTGTGTGTGTGTACTCATCTAGTTGTACTCACCAAGTTATGTCTGCAGAATCGAGCATTGACTCTTGGATCCCGCCTTTCGAGCATCGGTTGTTTACAGCAATGACTATGCTCCAATTTCCCTATCATACCTTGTTTTAAAATTATGAATAGTATTTCCTTCCACAATCTGTTCCTTAAGTGCATTCCATTTTCCCACTACTCTCACGCTAAAAGAAAATTTCGTAACATCCCAGTGACTCATCTGGGTTTCCAGCTTCCACCCATGTCCCCTCGTTCTGTTACTATTCCGTGTGAACATTTCATTTATGTCCACTCTGTCAATCCCCCTGAGTATTTTATACGTTCCTATCATGTCCCCCCTCTCCCTTCTCCTTTCTAGTGTCGTAAGGCACAGTTCCCTCAGGTGCTCCTCATATCCCCCTCCTTCATAACTCTGGGACGAGTCTCGTTGCAAACCTCTGAACCTTTTCCAGTTTCCATATATGCTTCTTCAGATGGGGACTCCACGATGAGGTGGCATACTCTAAGACTGGCCTCACGTAGGCAGTGTAAAGTGCCCTAAATGCCTCCTTACTTAGGTTTCTGAATTATGTTCTAACTTTTGCCAATGTAGAGTATGCTGCTGTCGTTATCATATTTATATGGGCTTCAGGAGATAGATTAGGTGTTACGTTCACGCCCAGGTCTCTTTCTCGAGTCGTCACAGGTAGGCTGTTCCCGTTCATTGTGTACTGTCCCTTTGGTCTCCTATCTCCTAGTCCCATTTCCATAACTTTACATTTGCTCGTGTTGAACTCCAATAGCCATTTCTCTGACCATCTCTGCAACCTGTTCAGGTCCTCTTGGAGGATCCTGCAATCCTCATATGTCACAACTCTTCTCGTCAAGTTTGCGAAATCCGCAAACATCAACATGTAGGACTCTAATCCTGTAAACATGTCGTTAACATATACTAGAAATAAAATTGGTCCCAGCACCGATCCTTGTGGTACTCTACTTGTTACTGTTCGCCGGTCCGACTTCTCGCCCCTTACCGTAACTCTTTGGATCCTTCCTGTTAGATAGTTTCTTATCCATGCTAGGACCTTTCCTCCCACCCCCGCCTGCCTCTCGAGTTTGAACAGCAGTCTCATGTGCGATACTGTATCAAAGGCTTTTTGACAGTCCAGAAACATGCAGTCCGCCCAACCATCTCTCTCCTGTCTTATCCTCGTTATTTTATCATAGAATTCCAAAAGGTTTGTTTGGCACGGTTTCCGTTTCCTGAACCCATGTTGATGTTTGATCACAAACCTAATGTTCTCCAGATGTGCAACCAGTCGTAGCCTAATTACTCTTTCCAGTATTTTACCGGAATGCTTGTCAGTAATACAGGTCTATAGTTAAGTGCCTCCTCCCTATCGCCTTTCTTGAAGATCGGTACGACATTTGCCTTCTTCCAGCAACTGGGCAATTCTCCTGACATAAGTGACTCATTAAAGATCATTGCCATAGGCACGCTGATGGCCTGTGCTGCTTCTTTTAGTATCCACGGTGATACTTTGTCTGGTCCAACTGCTTTAGATGCATCTAGTGTTGTCAACTGTTTCATTACCTCCCCTGCTGTCACCTCTATATCTGATAGTCTTTCATCTAGGGTAATCATTTCTAACAATGGGAGCTGCTCAGGCTCGGTAGTGAACACTCCATGGAAACTGGCATTCAGTGCTTTGCAGATTTCCTTGTCACTTTCAGTATATGCCCCCTCTGTTTGTCTTTGTCTTGTGTGAGTGTGTGTGTGTATGTGTGTATGTGTGTGTGTGTGTGTGTGTGTATGCGTACCAATAGGCTGGCCGCCGTTGTGACGCCTATAAGAGGCACCAAGAGGGCCAGAGTTCACTCATGGTAAACTCTATGTAAATTGTTAAGAAAATTTTACTGTGGATATTTTTCATAGAAGCATTATCGAAATAGCTCCAGATTTTAATTGGTGATTTTCGACACAAGCTCTGTCATCAGACTTATGAAGTTGCAGCTGCTCATAGTGGTATTAGCAAGTGGGCAACCCACAGTCAAAGATTGTATAGCAATGTTCACCTTATCCTCTGTTATGCTCACCAAATGAATTTGACTTTTGAACAGGTAACATCGCAGAATACTAATGATCGAGTATTTTTTTACAGTTTGTCAGGAAAACCAAATTCTTTCTTCAAAATCTCCACAAGACTATCTGTATTTGAGAATATTTCTGGCCATCGAATTTCAAAGCCTCTACAATATGTTGAATTCGAAGGGAGAAACAGTCAATACTGTACATGAAATGAAAGATGCATTAATTGAATGTTGCAGCATTCTGGAGCATCTAACTCACGAGATACTGGATCTGCAGCAGTTGGTATAAAGAGAATTGTGAGTGATCGTTACGAGTTTTAGTTGGAAATTTCTTCAAAGTGATGCCTCATTTTGACATCATCTTTTCTCAGTATCAGCTAGAAATAATGATGCATATCAGACTATTGGGCTTTAAAAGCTTTCAGTTCTGCAACTCAGAGATTAAGAGATGGATGTGAGGCTTCTGTGCCGCCTCCAGAGCCTAAGAGAAGTAATTTAATACAGATAGATCAGTTGATGCAAAGGAAGTTAGTGACGTAATATTGTTGCAATGCAGAACGAGTTCATGAACAAATCCACAAGGGCCGTGACGAGGATTCAACCTGCGTCCAAGAGCATCCCAGACGCTGCCTTAATCAACTGAGTTACGACATAGTAAAAGAGTTGAAACCGAAGTTCTACTGCACTTACTGGATCCTGCAGCCTCTCTGAGGCACAAACCAGGGTTTTACACCCATCCCCCATGCACTCGAGCTATGTCAATAGGCCGTTCTCCCTCTTCGCCCTACCTCATTACACACAGAATCACAGTAACGTGATGCATCAAAGGAACAAATCCACAAGGGCCGTGACGAGGATTCGAACTCGTCACGGCCCTTGTGGATTTGCTCATTTGATGCATCACGTTATTGTAATTTCTGTGTGTAACGCGGTTCATCTTCATTAAGCATCTGGATTTCAACCCGACCTCCTAAGGTTTCCCAAGTCGGGAAACTGTCATACTAAAGTCCCCTTATCCTAACCTATCAGGGACCCAAAACAGAAAACGGGACAGTGTGCCTATTTCGCGAGCCGCTTGTACGACAATTTTTGACCTTAGGTATAGTATACGTCACAAAACGACGTTATGTTAGGAGGACGGGTAGGGAAGTTAACAAGTTATTTTTAGTGAATCATTTTACATTGTATACCAAAGATATCCTTAATAATGGCTTTGTACAAGCAATTGTAGCCTACCCCATGCCTCGCGAAGACACATTCAGAACCGAACATAATGTACTATATACAAGAGAAGATTTGCATCAATCAGCAAAACTCATTAACCTGTTAGAGATTATGAACGACATTCATTTGCAGTCATCATTTTCAGAAACTGTGAAGCTACTGAAAGTTCTAATAATAACTCTGGCAGAAACAGTTTCTTTTCAACTTTGAACATAATCAAAACATTTCTTGCACAGTATCACGGCGAATGAGACTGTCTGCTATAGCATTGATATCGATTGAAACTATAATGATAGCAGAAATGAAGGATTTTAATGAACAAGTAATAAAGAATTTTGCAATATTAAAGAGCCGACGCACTGATTTTCTTTTCAAGTCATATTAAAGTCACGACCACAGCCATCCATACCTGCACCAACCTGACCATGACGACCCCTATGGACCAACAGGTCGTATAAGGTAAGTAGTTATGTGTTTCTTTTAATTAATTCTACAATTATTTTTCTTATAGTTCTTTTAATTATTATTATTCTCTTGTGGGGAGCTTCAATGACGCCGTCCCTCCATTCTATGTGTTACAGGAGCCTTTACTGTCAACCAGGGATACAGGAGGTGAGACTCCAGTATCTGTAGTGAGACTCCAGTATCTGTAGTGAGACTCCAGTATCTCTAGTGAGACTCCAGTATCTGTAGTGAGACTCCAGTATCTGTAGTGAGACTCCAGTATCTGTAGTGAGACTCCAGTATCTGTAGTGAGCTCCAGTATCTGTAGTGAGACTCCAGTATCTGTAGTGAGACTCCAGTATCTGTAGTGAGACTCCAGTATCTGTAGTGAGACTCCAGTATCTGTAGTGAGACTCCAGTATCTGTAGTGAGACTCCAGTATCTGTAGTGAGACTCCAGTATCTGTAGTGAGACTCCAGTATCTGTAGTGAGACTCCAGTATCTGTAGTGAGGCTCCAGTATCTGTAGTGAGACTCCAGTGTCTGTAGTGATACTCCAGAGACTGTAGTGAGAGAGTCCGTTATCTTTAGTGAGACTCCAGTATCTGTAGTGAGACTTCAGTATCTGCGGTTGTAATCATCACAACCGGTCCAGTATCCCACCTGGGACTTGTATGCTCAATACAGTACCCTGAGAGCGTCAAGTATCCTACCTGGGACATGCTCCAAACATTACCATGCGGGTACTGGATGCTCTCAGGGTAATGTATTGAGCATACAAGTCCCAGGTGGAATATTGCACGCTGGTAGCTAAATCAGTATTCTCGTAGATAATATTTGATGAGTGGGAACCGTGAGGAGAGAGAGAGAGAGAGAGAGAGAGAGAGAGAGAGAGAGAGAGAGAGAGAGAGAGAGAGAGAGAGAGAGAGAGAGAGAGAGAGAGAGAGAGAGAGAGAGAGAGAGAGAGAGAGAGAGAGAGAGAGAGAGACGCGGTAAACACAGGAAATGACAAAATGAAAGATATATGGAGAGAGACGGTTACGATGTAGTTGAGAGTGAGGGTGAGAGAGAGGAAGAAGAAAACAAAACACTACAATTAGTGTGCTCCTGAGTGATTGTATCGTGAGTCAACACAATCAGATGTAAGGAGAAAAATCATTAACATATAAACACAACCATTCATTAAGTATCTTTTACTCTAATTTATCAATCAGTTGTTTAATAATATTCAACAAACAATGTTCTATAAGTAAACACAATATATAATAATAACACCTAAATTAATAAATATGTAGACAAAATTATTTAGGAATAGAAAACCACATACAATTAAAATTTAGTTAACAGTTGAGTAGAGAACGCTGACCTCATCAGCATCACGAGCGGGCAGGACGACGAAGGAGAAGTTCAGGAGCCCAGCAATGGTCTCCAGGATGGTGCAGTCGCGTCCTATGGTGCGGGAGACCTTGCTGCCGTTCGCTGCCGTCTCCTCCACCACCATCCAGTATGGCTCAATGAACATTACGCTCATGTTCAGCCTCGCCCCGTGGTAGCTGGTGGAGGGTGATGTATGGTCAGTATCAGCAGAGAGTGCCAAGTCTGTATGACTGAATTGAACTGTGTATATTATACAGCCCCCATCCCCTTCCCTTCCCGTATTTTCAAGGGGAAAGTGTTGTTTTTTTTGCATCAACCCAGCTGCCTTGGACCTAACCTCAATTACTCGGATCTTGGTTCAATATAGCATCTTAGGCTGCCTTTTCCTATTACTCTCCATGCTACAGTACCTCCTCTAGGACAACACCAGACAGCCATCTCCAACCACACGACTGGAGAGCTCTTCCACTGACTCCCTACCCTGCCACGAGAGCCCATGCCAGGTGTGCACCGGTGACCTGGTCAGCACTCGCTAACTACCCATTACTTCACCGGCTCATCGATACACCTCACCTTGGCGCCAGCTGTATGTTGTTGTTTAAGATTCGCTACATGGAACAAAAAGTTCCAAGTAGTACGGGCTATGGTGAGCCCGTAGTGTGTGCGTATGTGTGTGTGTGTGTGTGTGTATGTCCCGCCAAGTGTAACCTCACATGCTGGCGAATATAATCCCCTACCTGTGACCTCGCCACTCAGACTTGGTTACAAGTGCTGCTTGGAGGTAATACACCCAATAGTTAAAAAGTGTCATATCTGTGGAACAGAAGCAGAGGTGCCACTACTGCATTACTTACTGGAATGTGAAGCTACTGATGCCCTGCACATCAAACTCCACATTAATCCAACGACAGCCGCTGCATTAGATGCACATTCAACAGCGACAAAATGATTAGAAAATCCGTTGGGGAATGGGACTCACTAGTGAGCATTCTACATCTACATCCGCCACCAAGATAACGTTATTAAAACAAGACACTAAAAACAGTGCACTAAAACAGAAGCGAAAAAGAAACAGGGGAAAAAGGAGGAATCCTTACCTCCATTTAAAAAACTTTGACCCAAATATCACAGTAACAAGGTTATCACGAATAACCGAACTCAATTACGGGCTCACCAGTGTCCGTGCTACATGGACATTTCGTTCTGAGTAGCTAAATCTAAAACAACAACAACAATGACCTCGCCAGCAGATTACTCTTGGTGCTCTCTAGGGTTTACACTTTTCCTTCGCTCGATGTGGTCCTGCTACGACGCGTGACGGTGGACATGTGGCCTAGTGTTCATAGTGTAGTTGTAGTAGGCATCCTTCAGTCTCGGGAGACTATGGAGTTGCGCTCTGGTTGTCAATTCTGGTGCAGCGTCTGGTGTGACTGATGAGGCCAACCCGAGAGTGGCAGTCCATCCCACACCGAGCACAAACGAAGTCCGATTCTGGTCTGTCTTCCTGGCTACCGGCTTTCCTTCTCTGTCTCTTTGCCTCCGATTTCTTGGCAAGTGCCTCCTCGAACTTGGAGAGACCTCTTTGAACAGACTGCTCCCAGGCTGAACGGTCTGCGGCCAGTGTTTCCCACGTAGCAAGATCGATGTCCATGGCTTTCAGGCCCATCTTGCATACGTATTTCTACCGTAGCTGGGGCTTGCCTGTTGGACGCTTTCCTTGCGTCAGCTCTCCATACAGGAAATCCTTGGGTATCCTGCCGTCGCCCATTCGCACAACGTGCCCGAGACAGCGCATTCGTCTCTGTTTCAGCATTGCGTACATGCTGGTGATTCTTGCTCTCCCCAAGACGTTGTTGTTTGACACCTTGTCCTGCCAGGTGATGTCCAAGATGTGTCGAAGGCAGCGCATGTGGTAGACATTCAGCTGTCTTTCCTGACGGGCGCGGAGTGTCCAAGACTCACTGCCATAAAGTGGCATAGTGTATAGTCACCCTTATTGTCTCTTTTTGGTAAAGTAAAAATTAAGTTTATTTTCATGTGTCTAAGTTTGTCTCAGGAATTATTTTGTTGTTATGATTGCTATTATAACTAAAATATTTAATTGTTTATGATATTTGATTACTCCTGCAACTTTCACACTCCAAAGGTCATTAGCAGTTTATTTACTTTGTTTAACTTGTTCATTTTTTTTAATGTTCATGAGAGCCTTTGTCATCTGTTAGGTATTAGCTGCACTAGCTAAGCACATCACAGAAGCTATTTGCATATTGAAGTTTATGAAAATTAGGATGGGATGTATATAATGTAAGTGAATAATACATTACTACCTTAAAAAAAATACTATAATTTCGAGGTTATATGGATTATAAACTCCCTAATTATTGTAGGATTAAGCAAAATTGAATTTTGGTAATGTTAAAGATATAGTGAATCATATCCCTTTCTGAAAAATATGATGTAAAACGGAGTTCAGATCCAAGTATATGAGGTTAGGTTAACCTTGGTTAAGTTGAACTGATGTAGAGCAAATGCCCAATAATAACACGTTTCCATTAACCCAGGTAATAGAGGTTAGGTTGGGATGGGTTAGTGGTATTGATGTTCAAAAAATAAAATGGTTAAGAATAGATTCAATATTGAACCAAGATCTAGTATCAGAAGTTAGGTCTAGGGCACTTGTGTTGACGCAAAAAAAAAACATCATTTACCCACAAAATACAATACATTTCACTTTAGGTAAAGGCAGGATAGGCTCAGGGTGGCTGAGTCCATGTCCAAAAACATCTACTTTGCCTGGAATATTGAACAGAGATCTAGGCACGTTAGGAACAGGGTGGCTGAGTTGATGTGAAAAATAAATACTTTCTCAACTAATATAGCTACAATATTGAATGTATATCCATGCAGATTAGGTACAAGTCAGTTAGGTTTATATAAAAAAAACCTTATCTCAGAATATAAATACAATATTCAATAAAAATTCATGCAGGTTAGATATAGGTCTGTTGAGTTTATAACCGAAATAAACACTTTCACAAGACTGTCATATTAAAGGTTAGGTCTGAGGTGGTTAATTTGAGGTAATATGAGGAAAATGCCTTGTAACTATACATTATAAAAAATATTTGCAAAATCATGTAAATTCCAGGGGTGGGTCGTATATTGGAAACGTTTTGACGTTAACAGCACTAACAGTGAAACTTAGCTGTGGTTGTATTATGATTAGTTACAGTTTAGTTAAATTCAGTATTCGTTTGTTATAATTTGGGTAAATTGAGCGGAATTTACTTAAGCAGTGTTAAATTAGTTAAAATTAGCTCTGGCTGTGTTAGGTTAGGTTAAGTCTGGTAGGAGTGATATTAGAAAAAACACATCTGGATATTGGAAAATAGGCCAGAATGAACACAGCACTAACACTATAAAATGGTCTTGGGAATGGGGTATGATATGCGGTGACTGGATGTTGGAAATAAACATTAAATTTAGATGGAATAGGTTAAACTTTAAAAAAAATGGATTTGGTTGTGCTATGATTCGGTAAATTTGGGTAAATTTGTTGGAAATTGTCTTAATTAGATAAAATTTAGGTGGGACAGTTTAAATTTTGTCAACTTAAATCAAATTTAGCTTGGGTCAGGATAAGTAAGGCGGTGTAGGGTAGGATATATGTAATATCTTTCAGGTAATGAACTAGTGTTTAGGAAATAGTGTAAATAAGCCTGGTTTAGGCTTGACTTATAGTTAATTATTATAAGTATGGACAGAGGTCACATAGGGGTTTTATATGAGGTCAGAGGTGTTTATATTTGGTAAGCTTATCTTTTGTTACGTTAAATTGGTAAAATTAGGTTGGGCAAGAGGAATTTTTGCTAGATTTAGATTAAAATTAGATTGTAATAGGATGCTTTTTGGTAGGATATTAAATACGCATCAACTTTAGTTGGATTTAGTACTTGTTGGTTAAATTTAGATGGTGTAAGTAAATTAGGTAAACTCAGCTAGATTTGGGTTCTGTTAAGTTGGATTAGGATGGGATGGACTACCTTAGGCTGCGATAGGAAATTTTAGATTGGGGTTAGGCATTATAAGTTTATATAAA
>WNGS01164437.1:37122564-37134191 GCA_020271785.1 Procambarus virginalis | reverse complement strand
ATTTGATTGGATAAATTTTAGTATGATATAACAATTTGCTTAAATTTAGGTTTACTGATTTAACATAACCCAACCTGTCCAATCAACATTAAACCCAAACCAATCATCCGTAACTTAACATAACTTAGGTTAAATCCAAAAAGACTTCTGGACGGTTACCTAAAATTAATATGAATGACAATTATTAAGTGGGTGCGACAAGGGGGGGTATGTATTTAATATATTAAAACTAGGGATATAAAGTGGGAAATTACTGGTGACAGAACAGTTAAGTATAAATAATGTTTTAGAAATGTTTATTGCAAGTTGATGTAATTATTGTTAAAGTTGGGTGTTAATTGTGCAAGATATGTATTACTTATGCAAGTTTGTATTAACTGAGCATGTTTTGTAATGTATTTGAACAAATTATGTATTGATTGTATTTTGTCAGTTGACGAACATAAATTCCCCTCACTACTATTTAACAAAATATCTCACACATTAACAATTACCTGATAATTGAAAAACTCACTGTAACACTAGTAACTTCCTCTGGGAAAATAAGAACATCTGCCACAACATAGCTACTTTATATAATCACCTAAAACAAATACAAACACTACACCACAAGAAAATACCTCCGGTATCTTCAAAAAATATTACATTTGTTCAATAGTACTTACAATGCCTATAGACACATGCAACTGTGAAATATTCATGAGCAAAGCTATTGTCGGTCACGTTCAGTTACACTGAGGTTCACGACCAGTAACACTGTGGTTCACGACCAGTAACACAGTGGTTCACGACCAGTAACACAGTGGTTCACGACCAGTAACACAGTGGTTCACGACCAGTAACACAGTGGTTCACGACCAGTAACACAGTGGTTCAAGACCAGTAACACTGTGGTTCACGACCAGTAACACTGTGGTTCACGACCAGTAACACTGGTTCACGACCAGTAACACTGTGGTACACGACCAGTAACACAGTGGTTCACTACCAGTAACACTGTGGTTCACAACTAGTAACACTGTGGTTCACGACCAGTAACACTGGTTCACGACCAGTAACACTGTGGTTCACAACTAGTAACACTGGTTCACGACCAGTAACACTGTGGTTCACAACTAGTAACACTGTGGTTCACGAACAGTAACACTCTGGTTCACGACCAGTAACACTGTGGTTCACGACCAGTAACACTGTGGTTCACGACCAGTAACACTGGTTCACGACCAGTAACACTGTGGTTCACAACTAGTAACACTGTGGTTCACGACCAGTAACACTGTGGTTCACGACCAGTAACACTGGTTCACGACCAGTAACACTGGTTCACGACCAGCAACACTGGTTCACGACCAGTAACACTGGTTCACGACCAGTAACACTGGTTCACGACCAGTAACACAGTGGTTCACGACCAGCAACACAGTGGTTCACGAACAGTAGCACTGTGGTTCACGACCAGTAACACTGGTTCACGACCAGTAACACTGTGGTTCACGACCAGTAACACTGTGGTTCACGACCAGTAACACTGGTTCACGACCAGGAACACTAGTTCACGACCAGTAACACAGTGGTTCACGACCAGTAACACTGTGGTTCACGACCAGTAACACAGTGGTTCACGACCAGCAACACAGTGGTTCACGAACAGTAACACTGTGGTTCACGACCAATAACACTGGTTCACGACCAGTAACACTGTGGTTCACGACCAGTAACACTGTGGTTCACGACCAGTAACACTGGTTCACGACCAGCAACACTGGTTCACGACCAGTAACACAGTGGTTCACGACCAGCAACACTGGTTCACGACCAGCAACACTGGTTCACGACCAGTAACACAGTGGTTCACGACCCGTAACACTGTGGTTCACGACCAGTAACACTGTGGTTCAAGACCAGTAACACTGTGGTTCACGACCAGTAACACTGTGGTTCACGACCAGTAACACAGTGGTTCACGACCAGTAACACAGTGGTTCACGACCAGTAACACTGTGGTTCACGACCAGTAACACTGTGGTTCACGACCTGTAACACAGTGGTTCACGACCAGTAACACAGTGGTTCACGACCAGTAACACTGTGGTTCACGACCAGTATCACTGTGGTTCACGACCAGTAACACTGTGGTTCACAACCAGTATCACTGTGGTTCACGACCAGTAACAATGTGGTTCACGACCAGTAACACTGTGGTTCACGACCAGTAACACTGTGGTTCACGACCAGTAACACTGTGGTTCACGACCAGTAACACTGTGGTTCACGACCAGTAACACAGTGGTTCACGACCAGTAACACAGTGGTTCACGACCAGTAACACTGTGGTTCACGACCAGTAACACTGTGGTTCACGACCAGTAACACTGTGGTTCACGACCAGTAACACTGTGGTTGACGACCAGTAACACTGTTGTTCACGACCAGTAACACTGTGGTTCACAACTAGTAACACTGGTTCACGACCAGTAACACAGTGGTTCACGACCAGTAACACTGTGGTTCACGACCAGTAACACTGTGGTTCACGACCAGTAACACTGTGGTTCACGACCAGTTACACTGTGGTTCACGACCAGTAACACTGTGGTTCACAACTAGTAACACTGGTTCACGACCAGTAACACTGTGGTTCACGACCAGTAACACTGTGGTTCACGACCAGTAACACTGTGGTTCACGACCAGTAACACTGTGGTTCACGACCAGTAACACTGTGGTTCACGACCAGTAACACTGTGGTTCACGACCAGTAACACTGTGGTTCACGACCAGTAACACTGTGGTTCACGACCAGTAACACTGTGATTCACGACCAGTAACACTGTTGTTCACGACCAGTAACACAGTGGTTCACGACCAGTAACACTGTGGTTCACGACCAGTAACACTGTGGTTCACGACCAGTAACACTGTGGTTCACGACCAGTAACACTGTGATTCACGACCAGTAACACTGTTGTTCACGACCAGTAACACAGTGGTTCACGACCAGTAACACTGTGGTTCACGACCAGTAACACTGTGGTTCACGACCAGTAACACTGTGGTTCACAACTAGTAACACTGGTTCACGACCAGTAACACAGTGGTTCACGACCAGTAACACTGTGGTTCACGACCAGTAACACTGTGGTTCACGACCAGTAACACTGTGGTTCACGACCAGTTACACTGTGGTTCACGACCAGTAACACTGGTTCACAACTAGTAACACTGGTTCACGACCAGTAACACTGTGGTTCACGACCAGTAACACTGTGGTTCACGACCAGTAACACTGTGGTTCACGACCAGTAACACAGTGGTTCACGACCAGTAACACAGTGGTTCACGACCAGTAACACTGTGGTTCACGACCAGTAACACTGTGGTTCACGACCAGTAACACTGTGGTTCACGACCAGTAACACTGTGGTTCACGACCAGTAACACTGTGGTTCACGACCAGTAACACTGTGGTTCACGACCAGTAACACTGTTGTTCACGACCAAAAACACAGTGGTTCACGACCAGTAACACTGTGGTTCACGACCAGTAACACTGTGGTTCACGACCAGTAACACTGTGGTTCACGACCAGTAACACTGTGGTTCACGACCAGTAACACAGTGGTTCACGACCAGTAACACAGTTGTTCACGACCAGTAACACTGTGGTTCACGACCAGTAACACTGTGGTTCACGACCAGTAACACTGTGGTTCACGACCAGTAACACTGTGGTTCACGACCAGTAACACTGTTGTTCACGACCAGTAACACTGTGGTTCACAACTAGTAACACTGGTTCACGACCAGTAACACAGTGGTTCACGACCAGTAACACTGTGGTTCACGACCAGTAACACTGTGGTTCACGACCAGTAACACAGTGGTTCACGACCAGTAACACTGGTTCACGCGACCAGGAACACAGTGACGTGGCCGAGTTTGGCGAGGGGATGTGGCCATCTTGGCTGCACTAGCACATCTGTATCTATGAGTGGGAATGTCTGTCTCTGGTTGTCTCTCTAAGGTTGGGCGACGGATGCTGCAGCTAGGCTCACACAAATTTATATGGTGATTAATGAATGTATGAGTGTCATAGGGTAGAGAGAACAGGAGAGAAGGAGCGAGGGAGACAGAGACAGTGAGACAGAGAATGAGGCAACACCGGGTATCTGCCTAGTTGTCTGTTAAGAGTGCTGGAATAATTATAAAATTATAATTAGTGTACTTGGTACAAGAATCTCTTTGAATAACTTTATTACTTAAAAAATAATCTGTTATGCACTGTTTATTGCATATTCAGATACGCTGAAACCTCACGGGAATGACTTAACACAACATAATCAACCTGTAATACATTTTATATACTCTCAATCAAACTACATTTTATATACTCACAATCAAACTACATTTTCCTTTACCACAGAAAAACTTTACAATAATATTATCATACTCTTCATCGATTGTGGTTCACCACACGCCAACACCGTCGGCCTCTCCAATATTACCGGAACATAAACGAACCCTCTGTCACGATAAACAGATAATCACATATATACACACCCCTAACATTCCACAGTCACCCAAAGAGTTTTCATGGAGACCAAGCCTGGCGCACACTCACCAGCAGGAGAGTGGGCGGGACTAGGAAGAGAAGGCCGACCACAGCCGCCCACACTTGTCCGGTGAAGGGGTGGTAGAGGCTCCGCCAGCGGGGCGGCAGCAGGGGCTTGGCCGTGGCGAAGGTCAATGTGGCTTCATCGATCACGAAGGTGTAGCTGAACTTGTCTTGTAGGTGAGGAAAGATTGCCAGCCTCGATGGCCTGATGAATCCAATCCGCTTCTGAACTTGCATCATGATCTGTGGGTGGCAGAGTGTTGCTGAGTGAATCTGTGTTGCAGCCCCACACAATCTTGAAATATTTTTAAGCAACGTGACTCCATTTGATAGTTCCTGGTATTACTCTTTTTTGACCATTTGAGTTCAGATGAAAAAAAAACATTAATCTTTGAGTTTATCATTAAATTAATGAACAAAATCTGTAACCAGACAATTTTCTTTACACAGAAGTTACTTTCAAACTGAGCCGACAAATTAAGTGAAAAGCGTTGAATTAATCAATCGAAGAACAGTGGGTGCATTATATTTTTTCTGGTAAACTGAAAAAATACCATTTTGATAGATGGGAAGAAAAAAAGGTTGGTGAGAAGGCAAAGTGACTACCAATTCTAACTTTGAAAATATGTTACGACTGCTTTGTACATGCAAAAAACGACATTTAGGATACTAGTGGAGCTACAAATGGTTACAAACCACCACATTCACTCATAAGAGGTAATCAAGACAACAGCTTGCATGACGCTGCCGTCTTGGCAGGAAAGGGCCCTGCCTCCCTTAGGCTTCCTCAACTTAACGCTGTAAAACACATTCACACTTATCATATCTAATTCCGTCTGACTAACATACACCGGCTCGAATGAATGAACATAAATTTGATGGCTGCTGAATATGAAAACTTTCATACGGCTAGGCTACCTGGAATCATTAGCGTACTTGCTGACAATGTCGGAAAATCCGACACCATTTAATAATATTACATGCATTTGCAGATAATATTGCTGCTGCGTTGTATACACAAGTTAACTCATAGAAAATGTAGCTTGTAGTGGAATTTTCCGTCAATAGAAAACGGGATATACTGCCACATACTATTATAAATTCACCAACTATTGTTGGGAATTATTCTTAAATACATTAGTCTTTGGACTTTTACCATCATAAAAACATCTCATTTTAATTAATTTAATTATCAGTAGCAAAATAGAGTAAATGTGATCCTTCTAATTTGGTATCTACATCCCAGTTATACCAGGTGGACTAAGGCTTGCTGTACAATAAGATAAGGAACCTCCTCAATGTATACTAATATGTGTAGTTAATACTGTAGTTTGATTGGCTGCATATATATAAATTTAATATAAACACCCCCTAATGTGCAAGAATCGATTTGTGAGATTATTGCAGAAATACAGTCCACTTAACATCATACCAATTGCTATCGAAATATATAAATTAACGTAAATATAAATTCTATATAAATTCATATAAATAAATATAAATTCACAGGTCGGTTCCCACAGACAAGTTCAAGTTCAAGTAAGTTTATTGAATATGTTCCTCGTTTGATGAATATGTTCCTCGTTTTTTCCCCGCTTCTGCTAGTAGTTCAGCCTGAAGTGTGTCAGAGGTGATGACTTTTTTGTTGTCTTCTAGCTTATGGATGTCGTCCAGAAGCATTTCGATTTCCAGGCGTTTTTGATGCATCTTTGGTTTGGATATGAATTGACAATTTAGACCAAGATTTAAGAGGTCTCGTTGGTCCTGGGTAAGATCATAAGAAGTCAGGTTAATGTAGCCATCTTTAGGACGAGGGATTTTTAACTGTCCACCGTTTAGGGCTGTTAACTTACGGAGTGTCTTTGTTTCTATGCGAGTTTTATGTTGTTGTTTCAGGTTAAATAGTTCACTGTTGATGGTTTGCTTGAGTTTGCCAATTACACTGGATTAATCTTTGTATGTAGATACCAGTTGCCTCGTATGGGCCAACAGGCCTTCTGCGGTTACCTATATTCCTATGTTCATATGTGTGACCCCACTTATATCCCCTTTGTATCCCCTTTTGTTTTCACATTTATTATCTTATCACTGGACCCAGTGCGGGTATAAAATCAAATCACATTGTAAAATTCATTCACTTGAGAATGAACCATGGAGGTTCGAAACGTTGTGCATATTGTATAAATAAGTGTAATACATTCTATAGTAATTTACCTCTTTTCTTCACCCGGAAATTACGAAAATGAGTTTTGGAGAACTCCTATTTCAGCTAAGCCCTGATGCTAAGAAAATAGTTAGAGGGATAGAAGCCCTAAATCAGAAGTTAGTAAATACAGAATATGCAGTCATATTTAATGAGACATATATATATATATATATATATATATATATATATATATATATATATATATATATATATATATATATACATATATATATATATATATATATATAAATATATATATATATATATATATATATATATATATATATATATATATATATATATATATATATATATATATATATATATATATATATATGTCGTACCTAGTAGCCAGAACGCACTTCTCAGCCTACTATGCAGGGCCCGATTTGCCTAATAAGCCAAGTTTTCATGAATTAATTGTTTTTCGACTACCTAACCTACCTATCCTAACCTAACCTAACTTTTCCGGCTACCTAACCTAACCTAACCTATAAAGATAGGTTAGGTTAGGTAGGGTTGGTTAGGTTCGGTCAAATATTTACGTTAATTTTAACTCCAATAAAAAAAATTGACCTCATACATAATGAAATGGGTAGCTTTATCATTTCATAAGAAAAAAATTAGAAAAAATATATTAATTCAGGAAAATTTGGCTTATTAGGCAAATCGGGCCTTGCATAGTAGGCCGAGAAGTGCGTTCTGGCTACTAGGTACGACATATATATATATATATATATATATATATATATATATATATATATATATATATATATATATATATATATATATATATATATATATATATATTAGTATATTTTGGTAGCAGTCTTTCCTGTAGACATATGTTAATAAATATGACCGAAAAAGTAAGATTAATAATTCTAACACGAATTTTCTCGATTTTTCTTATGTTTCTTTTTACTGGTGACGGTAAATGAAAATCAATTCTCTAAAATTCATTTTTTATTTCTAGTCTGACGCGACACTTGAGTGCGTTTCGTAAAACTTATTACATTTTCAAAGACTTCAGTTTATCCACACACAACTTTATGACTGAAACAGTATTTTGGCTCTTATACCTGCATTTGGGTGAGGTGATGTATACAATAGTGGGGTGAAAAAACAAACTTTCAACAAAACACAGAACACGGAACAATGGATATAGATATGTAGAAGTTGGGTAACAGATAGAAGTTGGGTAACATACTGCAGAAGGCCTATTATCCCATATTTCCTGATGTTTCTACATTGGAGCGGAGTCTTGAAGTGGGTAGAATATAATTGTGCATTAATTGGCTGTTGATTGCTGGTGTTGACTTCTTGATGTGTAGTGCCTCGCAGATGTCAAGCCGCCTGCTGTCGCTGTATCTATCAATGATTTCTGTGTTGTTTGCTAAGATTTCTCTGGTGATGGTTTGGTTGTGGGAAGAGAGTATATGTTCCTTATGGAGCCCTGTTGCTTATGCATCGTTAAACGCCTGGAAAGAGATGTTGTTGTCTTGCCTATATACTGAGTTTTTTGGGGCTTACAGTCCCCAAGAGGGCATTTGAAGGCATAGACGACGTTTGTCTCTTTTAGAGCGTTCTGCTTCGTGTCTGGAGAGTTTCTCATTAGTAGGCTGGCTGTTTTTTTGGTTTTATAGTAAATCGTTAGTTGTATCTTCTGATTTTTGTCTGTAGGGATAACATTTCTATTAACAATATCTTTCAGGACCCTTTCCTCCGTTTTATGATCTGTGGAGAAGAAGTTCCTTTAAATAGTCTAATAGAGGGTATAGGTGTTGTATTAGTTGTCTCTTCAGAGGTTGCATGGCGTTTTACTTTCCTTCTTATGATGTCTTCAATGAAACCATTGGAGAAGCCGTTGTTGACTAGGACCTGCCTTACCCTACAGAGTTCTTCGTCGACTTGCTTCCATTCTGAGCTGTGGCTGAGAGCACGGTCGACATAAGCGTTGACAACACTCCTCTTGTACCTATCTGGGCAGTCACTGTTGGCATTTAAGCACATTCCTATGTTTGTTTCCTTAGTGTAGACTGCAGTGTGGAAACCTCCGCTCCTTTCCATGACTGTTACATCTAGAAAGGGCAGCTTCCCATCCTTCCTCCATCTCGTAAGTGAAACGCAACACAGAATTCTGCTCAAACGCCTCTTTCAGCTCTTGCAGATGTTCTGACATCAGGTACCTGTGTAAACTCTCCCATATACTCTCTTCCCACAACCCAAACCATCACCAGAGAAATCTTAGCAAACACACAGAAATCATTGATAGATACGCGACAGCAGGCGGCTTGACATCTGCGAGCACTACACATCAAGAAGTCAACACCAGCAATCAACAGCCAAAACGCACAACACTTATTTCTACCCACTTCAAGACTCCGCTCCAATGTAGAAACATCAGGAAATATTGGATATAAGGGCCTTCTGCAGTTCTGTTACCCAACTTTACATATCTATATCCATTGTTCCGTGTTCTGTGTTTTGTTTGAAAGTTTGTTTTCACCCCTTATTGTATTACATCACCTCACCCAAATGCAGGTATAAGAGCCAAATTGCTGTTTCAGTCATAAAGTGTGTGTGGATATAACTGAAGTCTTTGAAAATGTAATAAGTTTTACGAAACGCGCTCAAGTGTCGCGTCAGACTAGAAATAAAAAATGAATTTTGGAGAACTGATTTTTTCATTTACCGTCACCAGTAAAAAGAAAACATAAGGAAAATCGAGAAAAATTCGTGGTGGGGGTAGAAATTGAATCTTACTTTTTCGGTCATATGTAATAACATATATATATTATATATATATATATATATATATATATATATATATATATATATAATATATATATATATATATATATAATATATACTATATATGCAAACAGCCTGAATGGTCCCCGGACTAGATACAACTGGTCCTGGGACCATTCAGGCTGTTTGCATTTGTGTTCCTCACGTGCTTGCCCCAAAAAATGAGGGGATTTGATAAAATGCTATGCCCAAGGATACCATCCGAGTTGCCCGGCGGGGGAAGTGGTTCATATAGCCTCGGCTATCACTTCCTTATTGTCCGGTCGTGATGTCAAGTGGTTAAGGCGTCCCTGTACATACCAGTTTGCGTTGCTCCTGGGGAGTATGGGTTCGAGTCACTTCTGGGGTGTGAGTTTTCAGCTACATATAGAATCTATATATATATAGGAATATATATATATATAATATATAATATAGATATATATTATATATATATATATATATATATATATATATATATATATATATATATATGTCGTACCTAGAAGCCAGACGCACTTCTCAGCCTACTATTGCAAGGCCCGATTTGCCTAATAAGCCAAGTTTTTATGAATTAATATCTTTCTCTATTTTTTTTCTTATGAAATGATACCAGCTACCCCTTTCATTATGTATGAGGTCCTTTTATTTATTGGAGTTAAAATTAACGTAGTCTTAGACCGAACCTACCCAACCCTACCTACCCTAACCCTAACCTATCTTTATAAGTTACGTTAGGTTAGGTATCCGAAAAAGTTAGGTTTTAGGTTAGGTTAGGTAGGTTCGGTAGTCGAAAAAACAATTAAGTCATGAAAACTTGGCGTTATTAGGCAAATCGGGCCTTGCATAGTAGGCTGAGAAGGGCGTTCTGGCTACTAGGTACGACAATATATACAGATAAGATATATAGATGGAGAGAGGTAGAGAGGATAGAGAGGAGATAGAGATAGAAGAGATATATATATATATATATATATATATATATATATATATATATATATATATATTGTGACAATAATCTCTACCCAGATATTGAGCCTGCTATTTCCTTCCTTCATCCCGTTCTCAACAATATGCAAGATTCGTTTTATAGTGGCTTAACGTATATATCAAGACAGCCACCCGCACCTGCAACTCCCTCCTTCCCCCACTTCTGCACACCTGGTCGACCTGCGAACTGCTGCTCCAGCCAAACTAGCGACTTGTGGCGTCCTGCATTTTGATTGGCCAATACCAACACACTACTCCCGCTCCACGCCAATCACATACCTCGCCAGTCATTGTTGGAGTCCCTTGCCAGCTCTGCCAGCCAGAATATCTCTTGTGCTCGTGCTGTGAACACCTACTTGACCCACCTTGTGTGATCAAATAGAGGTTTATAGCTAGCGCATATATTCCCAGCACTAATATTATTTTTACTTGTCACTTTTTCCTCCCTTTAACGTAATTCAGTTTTATGTTCAATCATTTTTTCCACTTGTTGTTCGCATCTCCATTAATCCATGATTTTGCCTTTATTTCAATTTGTTCTTAGTGTTATTAAAGAGCATTTTTATATTTTGTGTTTTCGTGTATCTACCTTACCACAGATTATAAGACAAGCGTCACTCTTTTTTTTTCCTTTTTTTTTTATAACTTAAATGTATGGGGCCCAGCATTGACATCTGCTATTTGACAGACTGCCGACCACCATTTCCAACCCGTTACCGGCACAATATAATTTGGGGGCCTGTGCACGGAGCTTCACTAAGGTATTGGTAATTTGTGGTAAGCGTACTTGGCTTGCATTTCCCTTGCTTTCATTATTTACATTAATCATTTTTTTATTTCTATGTTGCTGTGTATATTGTGCATTACGGAATAGTAGCATATGTTGAGTGTGAGACAAGTTTGGATTACGTGGTGACTGTAGGACCGCAGTCAATACTCTTAATTGGTCGTCTCCCCCTTCCGTGTTAATATCCGTGTTTAACATCTTTTGTCCCCAGATATTTGTCACATTTTTGACAGATT
>WNGS01164437.1:37072011-37084499 GCA_020271785.1 Procambarus virginalis | reverse complement strand
CTCCTACCACCCCTATTATTTTTTTGTATGTTTGTTTTATTTATTGCAATGCTACAGTTTACAGAGAACACACACACACACACAATATATAACAATAAACAATCAGCGTTCGAAGACCTCGTCCAGCTCCTCGGAGGTTGGGTGCGTACCCAGGATACAGCACGCATTTCCCCTCTGCACCGCGACACTGAGGCGCTGGAACAGGAAACTGGCTGCTCGTGGGTCTCTAGTTTTTCCAATGAGTTCCTCACCAACCTCCTTTAAAAACTTGAGTGCACATTACCCCAGCACCCAGAGTCTCTGAGCCTATCGGCACGAACCTGTAACAACGCTCTAGGTCTCTGTACTTGTGGATTTTCTGGGTCTCCCTGAAGGTGGCTGCCCCACCTCCCTCCACTGAGCTGTAACGTAAATAGGTATCAGCCAATGTAGATGCACAGGTGTAATCCCACACGACCTGTTTACCTTCCCTCCATGGCTGCAGGGTGACTACATCTGGGCGTTTTTGGCTGTTGTCAGGTCTGCACAACTGGGGTTCCCTTTGTGCTGACCCCCAGCTGTAGCCAAACTTCTCTTGATGATGTCATTGACTGCCTCGTGTTTGTATATATATTATATATATATATATATATATATATATATATATATATATATATATATATATATATATATAATATATATATATATATATATATATATATATCTATATTATAATCTTTAGACAACCCCCACCAGTGGGCCCGTCGAACCCAGAAAGCACACTACCTTCCAGTAGCTGCCATAACTAGTACGCCATAGCTAGTATGCCTTAACCCACTACAGCAAGTCCAGACCTTAAAAGAATAGAAATTTCGAAGTATTTACCTCAAATATCCCACCTCCCAGGGCCTAGATTAGTGACTACCTTCCAGTAGCTTATAGCATAGATACGATTTCTCCCACATTGACAGTGGCTTGATGAAAAACGTATAGAACCTCTCACTAATCTAGTGCCCTTGGGAGGTGGGATATTGAGGTAAATACTTCGAAATCTCTTCTCTTTAAGGGTCTGACTTGGTGTAGTGGGTTAAGGCATACTAGTTATGGCAGCTACTGGAAGGTAGTCATGCTTCTGGGTTCGACGGCCACTGGTGGGTGTTGTGGTGTTGTCTAAAGATTGTTAATCTTCACTTGTGGTTCAAACAAGTATGTGCATATATATATATATATATATATATATATATTAGTATTATATATATATATATAATATATATTATATATATATATATATATCTATATATATATATATATATATATATATATATATATATATATATATATATATATATATATATATATATATATATATATATATATATATATATATATATATATATATTTTAATAGTTTGTGAGGGTACCACCTCTGGTGCCAATGTGGGGACCCATAGCCTCGGAGAAGAAAATAAAACGTATTCAGAGGAGACCTTGTGGTTTCTCACTGAACACTAATATTTTCTTCTCCTACCACCCCCATTCTTTTGTATGTACACATATATATTTGCTTTATTTGAACTTTGTTACAAAAAAGGAGTTACATATAGGTTACAAAGATGGTTATCATAAGTTGTCGAGTTCCTCCAGCTCCTCAGATGGCGGGCAGGAACCCTGGATGCAGTGCGCATTTCCCCTCTGTATCGCCACGCTGAGGCGCTGGAAAAGAAAGCTGGCAGCTCTAGGGTCCCTTGTTGTTTCAATGAGCCTAGAACCCAGTTCCTTCAAAAAACTGGTAGCACTTTTACCCCAGGCGCCGAGTGTCTCAGAAGCAATGGGGACAAAATTGTAGTGGTGATCCAGTTCTCTATACTTACGGGATTTGGCTGCTTCCCTGTGGGTGGCAGCGCCACCTGGTTGTGCAACACTGAGTTCAATGTAGGTGTTAGCCAGGGTTGATACGCACGTGTAGTCCCATACCAACTGCTTGCCATTCTTCCAGGGGTTCACTGTGATACCATCCGGGCGACCAATAAGAGCATCAGAGTTACGGGGCGTTAGGTAACGAGGCTCTCTCAGCTGGGCATCCAGCTGTGGTGAGGCTCCTCTTGATGATGTCGTTAACTTCACTGTGCCTCGAGTGCCATCCTCCTGTACTTTGGCAGAGTAGGCCATGGTGGCCGTACCCGTCAGCCACCACCTCGCCGCAAATACACCTATATCTGGTGTGGATTGGGGCAGCAAGGCGGAGGGCCACAGCAATTCGGAGGGCGTGTGGTGTGAGACGCGTGCCAGTTGCCGACATTGGGGTTGCTAACAGGAAATCCCCTGCATGTGGGGCTGCTACTGCTGTGAGGCGAGCAATGTCGTGCTGTGTTGATGCAGCATCCAGGCACTCTGCAGCAACTTTGTCTACAATGGGGCCATCCCAGCTGGATTGCCTGTGGGCTTTTGGGGATGGTGGTTGAGGTGATGGGCCTGCACGAGAGGCCCACTCTGTGGCACAGCGTGTAAAATTGGGATCATGTACACCTGCCAGCTGATGTAAGTGGGCAGGTAGAATTTCCTTCACAAGGTCGTCGGATGCTGATAAGGAGGACAGGAAGGCTGGAACAGCGATTTGCGTTGCTGTTCGAACTCCGAGGCCCCCAAGTCTTACGGGAAGAGAGGCTTGTTTCCACTGCAGGTCATCAAGAGAGAGGTTAAGGGCTTTTTCTAGCATTGATTTCAGTAACCGGTCATACTCACTTAGTTTTTGGCTACTGTAAGATGGTGAACACCTCAGAAAGTAGGTTAACCTGGGGAGGGACAGACATCTGGTGATGAGGTAGAGTGCATCATGAGCATCAATATCCTCAATCCTCCCATCCATCCTCTTAAGGTCGGCGATTTTCTTATCAAGGACCTCATCGATGGCTTTCAACCCCAGGGGAGCTCCTAGGAGTGTGCTGTCTTCAGGTTTAGTTTTATGGATGTTTGGCAGAAGACCCTCTATTCTCTCTACGATGCCCTGGTTGGAACATATTATTTCACATTTAGAAGGGTTCAGGGTGAGGCCTAAAACTGCACCTTGCTCCTGGATTTTTCTGATGTCCTCCAGGAGGGAGTCTTGGGAACCAGCTAGGGTACCATCATCCAAGAACCAGATGTTAAGCTCGCTGGACAGGACCTCTGTGACTTGTTTGATGACTAAGCAGAAAAGGAGAGGAGCAAGGGGGTCACCCTGTTGGACGCCTTCCCGCGAGTCAATTTCATGTTCGCCAAAAAGTAGCTTAAGATCCATACTGTAGCATGAATGTACGAAAGGGTAGAGGGAAGGGAAATGACTATGAACCGCACGGAGTACAGCATCCCTCCGCACCAAATTGAAGGCATTTTTGAAATCTAGCTTGATAAGGGCCTTTTCGTCTGTGATGTTGGCGATGAAGGCTCGAGCTGCATGGGCTGCCGCCTCACACCCTTGTGGAATGCCAAACCCAAGCTGTTTTGGCTTCAGCATGTTGGCCGCTGCATCACTAACTGTTCTTGCAGCTGCCTTTGCGACGAGACGCCGGAGAGAATTGCCCACAGCTATTGGCCTGATCCCTCCATCCTTTTTCTTTAGAGCACAGAGGGATGCTCCAAAAAAAATAGGTCTTATGGACGGTGGTATGTTGCCAGCTAGACATGTGTTGGTGAATCTGGTTAGTTCCACCAAGAGGTTCTTTGCAATGTCACCCAGTGCAGGGTTGAGCATTTGCTTGAGGTGGTTGGGTTTTAGTCCTGTGAACCCACCTGCTGATCCTGTTGGGAAGGACATGGCTGCTTTATGGACCACAGATTCAGCCACCCAGAGAGGTTCTGCTCCGGTAGCCCCCACTTGTACAATGTCGTCCTCACGCGGAGCCCTGGCAGGGTGTTTCTCCCTTAGGGCTTGAGCTGTTGCGGCATCTCTGTCGGCAATTGAGTCCTCACTGGTGATGACTCTTATTGCGCCAATAGTGTTTCCTTCTTCTATTTTCTTGGTGACTGATGTTCTGATTTTTGATGTCTCGGATATGGCACTGTTGCTCTTCCTGCCGTGGGTGTTTCTCGCGCGAGTGGGAAGGCGCACCTGGTTGTCCTCCCTGGGAAAAACATTTATAGCTTTGATGACTGAGGCAGCTAAGGTTTTGTCTCTCCTTGCAGGGGTGGCTAGACATATGTTGCCAAACAGTAGGAGGTTGTGCCATGCTTGGGTCGTTCCAGGAGAGTCGTTGACCTTTCTCAGGAGGGCAGATAATTTGGCTGCTGCATGGGGCGGGCTGCTTTAGGGATGTGTTGCAAGGTTCTGGCTGATGTATATATATATATATATATATTATATATATATATATATATATATATATATATATATATATATATATATATATATTATATATTATATATATATATATATATATATATATATATATATATTATATATATATATATATATATATATTATATATATATATATATATATATATATATATATATATATATATATATATATATATATATATATATATATATATATTAGTATATTTTGGTAGCAGTCTTTCCTGTAGACATATATTATTAAATATGACCGAAAAAGTAAGATTAATAATTCTAACACGAATTTTCTCTATATTTCTTTTCACTGTCGGTGGTAATTGAAAAATCAGTTCTCCAAAATTAATTTTTATTTCTAGTCTGACGCGACGCTAGAATGCGTTTCGTTATAACTTATTACATTTTCAAAGACTTTAGGTTACTTTAGGACTTTAGGTCCCCACTTGGGGACTGTAAGCCTCAAAGAACTCAGTATATAGGCAAGACAATAACATCTCTTTCCAGGCGATTAACGATGCATAAGCAACAGGGCTCTATCAAGGAACATATAATCTCTTCCCACAACCAGACCATCACCAGAGAAGTTTTAACAGAAAACACGGAAATCATCGATAGATACAGCGATAGCAGGCGGCTTGATATCTGTGAGGCACTACACATTAAGAAGTCAACACCAGCAATCAACAGCCAGTTAATGCACAATAATATTCTACCCACTTCAAGACTCTGCTCCAATATAGAAGCATCAAGAAATAAGGGCCAATAGGCCCTCTGCAGTTACTCCCATTCTTCCCTTTAGCTTATACCCCATTCTGGCTTGTGTTGAAAGTTTGTTTTCACCTCATCCAAAACTATTGTAACATATCACCTCACCGAAATGCAGGTATAAATGAAAGCTGTTTAAACTCTGTTTAGTGTTAGTTGTGTGTGTGTAACCTAAAGTCTTTGAAAATGTAATAAGTTATTACGAAACGCGTTCTAGCGTCGCGTCAGACTAGAAATAAAAATGAGTTTTGGAGAACTGATTTTTCAATTACCACTGACAGTGAAAAGAAATATAAGAAATATAGAGAAAAATCGTGTTAGAATTATTAATCATACTTTTTCGGTCATATATTATATATATATATATATATATATATATATATATATATATATATATATATATATATATATATATATATATATATATATATATATATATATATATATATATATATTTGAGAAAATTCATATTTTAAAGGAACAGTATATTAATTAAAATTGATGAATGCATATTTGGGGTCGACCGCTGGATGAAATGGACTTGGTCTAGGACAGGTTGCTGATTGGAATGCCTTGCTCTAGGGGAACGTCAACAGCCAAGCCAACACTTTCACCAGTCGTATACTGGACCTCCCACATACGCATATCCCTCACCGGCAGTATGGGACCAAGCCCACTGATCCGGCTTGGTTTGGATATTGCTGCCGGATGGCAGCTGAAGCCAAAAACAAGGTTTGGAGGAGATATAAACATCACCCCTCGGTTCATAACAGAAACATTCATAGACGATCTTGTTGTATAATAAAAGAAGTTCAAAAGTGGGCTATATCCAGATATTAATCAGAAACTCGAAGAAAACTTATATCTGGAAGAGTTGGATCCAATGTCTGGTGATCCCTGGTTATAGATCGGCAGAGATTTTCATCTGAAGAAACTATCTCGCCTCTAAACAAGGAGGATGGAACTGTTGCAACTAACAATTAGGAGGAAGGCTGATGTACTGGCAAACCACTTTGCTGCCAGGATGCAATTCCGTGATCCGGAATGTCAGCCTCCACATCTTACCCAAAACACTGTGTCTAGGATGACTGAAGTGGTTATACAGCAGGCTTACGTTCTCCATCTCCTTATAACGCTAGACACAAGCAAAGCTGTGGGGCCAGATAAGGTCAGTCTACGACTACTACGCTGCTGCGCTGACCTGTTGGCTCCACCTCTCACGTGCCTCTTACAACTGTGCCTAGTTCAAGGAATTTAGCCCTCCTTATGGAAGAAGGCAGTTTTTGTTCCAGTACACAAAAAGAAGTGCCGTTCAGTGGTTAGTAACTACAGACCAGTGTCACTGCTCTCCATTACTGCCAAAATTCTCGACTAATTAATCTCCCAGTAAAGATATAATTTTTGCCCATCATCTGTTATTATGTGATCGAAAATATAGTTTTAGAAAAGGCCGATCTGCAGCTGATCTCTTGCTAAATCTCTCCACTAAGTGGCATCAGTCACTGGATGAGTCCAGGATCAGCTGTGTTGTAGCTCTAGACATAGCAGGAGCCTTTGATCGGATTTGGCACTCTGGATTAGTACTAAAGTTTCAAGTACTAGGCATCTCAGTCTCCATCTTAGAGTTAATAAAAGACTATCTTCAAGAACGGACTCTACAGAGTGGAGGGGTCCTTCAATGGAACAGAATAAGAAAGGCACTCAATTGTTGCCAGCATTCCACAGGGTAGTGTGCATAACCCACTGCTGCGGAATTCACTTTTCAACGATCTACCTCATCTCATTCCTAAAGTTTAAGCCTATGCTGATGACTGCACACTAACATTTACATACATACAGAAAGAAATTCCAACTGCTACAAGACTCATCAATCACAACTTTCAGTAATTTCTACAATGGAAAGGAGATGGCAGGTCACATTTGCAAATGAGAAATCACAGGCGATGATGATAACTAAACTGCACTTAGCAAATTTGACAGACCTGAAAATGGGTGGTAAAAACCTAGAGTTCATAGATGAAATTGACATTTTAGGGAATGAAGTTCGACTCTTCAATGACAATGAACAGCCACATGCTTAACCTTGCCCAAAAGGCAGCCAGGGAACTTACAGACCAATGACGCATTTCACACCTACTTAAACACAGAGGCTGCAAAACCTTATGGGAAGCACAATTTCGCTTTCATCTAGAGTATGCGCCCCTCTCCTGGATTGCCTGCCCTCTATTATTCATCAGACTTGCTCAAAGTGGGGACCCATGCAAGAAGCCACATCTCTGGTCTTGACCAAGTCTGTTGGGAATGGTCATCAGACCATTGCATTGGTGTTGCATTAAAGCCTGCAACACTGTCGTGACATGGGTGGATTTACTGTAATGTAAACTGTTTTAAACTGTTTTACATATTTTACTGTTGTGGCCAACATTCTCAAGGTTCTGCACCACATGGTATGGGGAAATCTACCAGTGATTAATGTATTTAATTCTCGATTATTAGAATGGACTGTATTTAATTTTATTTTTTACTAGCTGTACCCGGCCACGCGTTGCTGTGGCTCAGCACTCAACCTTCCCCTGTCTCCCAGTCCACCCCTTCCATTCCCCCCTTCCCGTCCCCTCATCCTCCCAACCATTCCTCACTCCCCTGTCCCTTGTCCTCCCAACTATTCCTCATCCCTCTCCCTCCTCCTCACTCCCCCTCCCGTCCCTAACCATTCCAAACTCCCCGTCCCCTCGTCCTCCTTACTATCCCCCATTCCCTTATCCCCTCGTCCTCCCCACCATCCACCACTCCCGTCCCCTCGTCCTTCCCACCATTCCCCACTCCCTCATCTGATGATCAAATGATCTGATGTTCCCATCAGAAAATTGGGAACATCGAATGATCTGGAGCTAGATTCATGAAGAAGTTACAACAAAAGTTACGCAAACACCTAATAACCTGTACAACTTTTTCCAATCTTGGGCAGCTTTGTTTACAATTATTAAACAGTTAATGAGCTCCGAAGCACCAGGAGGCTGCTTAAAACAATGACAACAGTTGATTTGGCAAGTTTTCATGCTTGTAAACAGTTTAATAAATGTAACCAAAGCCATCAAAGATTGAAGAACGATGTACTGGTTCGTAAGTACTTGCGTAACTGCTTCGTGAATCTGGCCTCAGATGTTCCCATCACTGAAATATAAGAAAAACATTTAAAAAGCAAAATGAAAATAATGAAAAAATAAAAAAATAAACTATACTCACAAAATGAATGGCATGGTAAACAACACAGCTCAATTCCAAGGCAATGCCACACAAAATATTTAAATCAAAATTAAAATAAATCGAAATGTATGAAAATTCAATTTATCAATGAAATTGGAAACATTGAAATGAAATCATAACATATTTAGTATAGCATATGTTGGTCTTATGTGCAACAGATGGTGTTGTTTTTCAAAAACGAATGTTTTTACCTATCACAGGGGTGTCAACCATATAGTAGGTATGTAAAAAGACTCCCCTATTTGAATACAATGTTGTGTCAAAATTTCAAAGCAATCGGTGAAGTTCTTTCGGAGATTACCGCGTGTGTTGCTCTTACGTCCAACAGATGCCGCTGTTTTTCAAAATAGCATGTTTTTTCTTGTCACAGGTGAGGTATGTATAAAATAGATATATACAAAGATGCGCCTATTCGAATACAACGTTGTGTCAAAATTTCAAAGCAATCTGTAAAGAAGTTTCGAAGATTTCCCTCACATGAAAAACACAGTGTTTCAGAAAATGCATTTTTTTTACCGTCACAGACGTGACATCTATATAATATGTATCTTTAAACCTGCTCGGATGCTAATGGAACGTTGTGTGAAAATTTCAAAGCAATCGGAGAAGTACTTTCGGAGATTAGCGATTTTGATCAAACGAACATTTCCATTTTTATTTATATAGACTTATTTATTATTTTTGAGTGGACTTATTATTATTAATTTATTATCACAAGTAAAATTCCTTTCACACATATTTCGGGTTTTTAATTATTAAGTTTGGTTATATCGTATTTAAACGGTTAACATTATTAATTTCATTAAACCATAATTAAACGTTTAGTTTATATTGTTAGTATCAATGAATTATAGCGTTCTTTTCTGACTAGAAGGCTTCGATAGTCATCATGGAAACTGTATAGAACACGTGAGTGGGCTTTCACTATTGGGAGGGGGGGTCATGTATTTTTAATATTGTCTAGGGGAATAAAGGCTTTAACTTAAGCCAAGGGGAATTCAAGGAGTAGAGAAAACAGCCGAGTAGATATGTGACAACAAGATTTATATGTATAAGACACACTATATATTACATGGCATAAATTCACTCCATAAAACTCAAGGTCATTCTGAAGGTAACAACATATAATAATAATAGCCCAAATGGGCTTTGGTCTCCCTATGGCTATTAATCCAAAGCTGGAACTGTGCACACAGCTACCACACCTGTCAAGCAGTGACACACATATATAAATGCCTAGGAAGCCTGGACTCTCTCTCATAAACTGCTCAGTAGACACCCTGAGTACTCTACCCTTTCTTGCAGCCCTATTAATATTATACAATGGCTTAGCTGATTGTACGGCCGGAGAAAACCTCAGAAAACAGCGACTGGTTGTCAACGTTCCTCTTCGCGTCAGGTCAAAAAAGGCGTCTGCCTCTGTTGCGTCATCGTCCCTATATTGACTTCATTTACCACATTCCCGCTCAGGTTTTTTGATTGAGTCCAATTTTCCTTCACATAGCTTTGCTATTGTAATACATGTTATTCCTAAACAATCTGCAGCTGAAGGGTCCAACTTTTACTGGCGGAGTAATAATAGTCACTCGCGACCTCCCAGTTATCAGCCGCAGAATTATTTCAAGAAAACATTTTCCTTTGTGTCCACCAATAATTTATAATACAAACTAACCTCCACGGAAGGTAAGGTTCGTAACATGGGCCCTGCTGTAATGACGTCGTCTTTCCTCAAGTGGCCTCAACATTAATGACAATTCTTCACTAACAGTGTTGTCCCGACTCCAGCTGCAGAGATATTACAATATAGATATGTACAACTACACTAATTATAATTACTATGATTTTATGGCAAATCTATGACTCAGTTTATAAGAATTATGAAGCGAACTCATCTGGCTGAGAATCATGCCATATAACTATCTACCCTAAAATGTCTTCCATTGGCCAATAAAGAACTAGGTCTAGACGGAAACTTAAACACTTCGCTGTTGTTGTCATAGTCGAGTCCGTCTGTCAATTTAGACATTTAGTATTTCAAGTATCGACGATGCGATTCAAGTGACACAGACAAAATTTATGTGTGTTCGCTGGGAAAGCTTGATGTGCAATTAATGGTTATTCTCCTCCTTGGGGATGTGTCCCCTAAAAATGGTTCTCTGAGATTTATTAATAATTATTTTGTAATGCTTCAGTTTTGTAACTGAAGGAAGGAACGATGTATACGTAACTGCTTCGTGAGTCTGGCCCCAGATGTTTCCATCACTAAAATATAAGAAAAATAGTTAAAAAAGAAACGAAAAATTATGAAAAAGGAAAAAAATTAACTATACCCACGAAATGAACAGTATGGTAAACAACACAGTTAAATTCCAATGCAACATCACACATAATAATTAATTCAAAATGAAAATAAATCAAAATTTTTAAAAATTCAATTTATCTATAAAATCGGAAACATTGAAATGGAATTGTAACATATTAAGTATAGCATGTGTGGTCTTATGTGCAACAGATGGCGTTTTTTTTCGAAAACACATGTTTTTACCTATCACAGGGGGTGGCATCTATATAGCAGATAAAAGCACACGAGTATTCGAACGGAACGTTGTGTCAAAATTTCAAAGCAATCGCTGAAGAACTTTCAGAGATTACTGTGTGTGTTGCTCTTATGTCCGACAGATGGAGCTGTTTAAAAAAAGCATGTTTTTTCCTGTCACAGGTGAGGCATGTATATAGTAGGTATATTAAAAGAGAAACAAAGCTCAGTTTCAATGCAATGTCACGCAAAATAATTAAATCAAAGTGAAATAAATCGAAATTAATGACAATTTAATTTGTCAATGCAATCGAAGACATTGAAATGGAATCATAACATATTTAGTATAGTGTGTGTGGTTCTTACATACAACAAATGGTGCTATTTCTTAAAAAAAATATATATATATATTTTTACCTGTCACAGGTGTGTGGCATTTATAGTTATACTTATGAAATGAACGATATGGTAAACAACACAAATCAATTCCAACACAATGTCACATCAAAATAATCCAATAAAAAATCAAAATATTCAGAATCTATGAAAATTAAATTTATCAATGCAATCGGAAGCATTGAAATGGAATTCGTAACATATTTAGCATTGTGTGTGTGTGTTACTATTACGGTCAACAGATGGTGCTGTTTTAAGAAAAAAAACATGTTTTATCTGTCACAGGTGTGGTATCTAAATAGTAAGTATATAAAAACATATACATATTCGAATGAACGTTGTATTAAATTTCAAAGCAATCGGCGAAGAATTTTGGGAGAGTACAGCATGTGTTGATCTTACATCCAATGGCAATGACGATGTTTTTAGCATGTTTTTTTCCTGTCACAGGTAAGGCACTTATATAGTAGGTATATAAAAACACCTTGCCTATTTGAATGCAACGTCTTGTCAAACTTTCAAAGCAATCGGTAAAGAGGTTTCGAAGATTTCTCTCACATGAAAAACACAGTTTTTCATAAAAAAACATATTTTTTTCCATCACAGATGTGACATCAACATAGAATATATATAAAAAGCATGCTCGGATGCGAATGGAACATTGAGTGAAAACTTCAAAGCAATGGGTGAAGAACTTTCAGAGGTTAGCGATTTTGGACAAAGAACATTTCCATTTTTATTTATATTGATTATACTAATAATTAACACGACACTGAAAACTTGCTTGGCCCACAAATTTAACGATAACTTCCCTCAAAAATCGTGAAGCGTTGGTTGATGGTGACTGGGTATAGTGAGAACACTTTTTACTGGTATGGAAACACTGGCACAAATTTTTCCTAGGTCAGTCATGTTCCTAGGAAGCAATTTGAATTAATAGTAGTTATTAATATCTATATAAATAAAAATGGATATGTTCGTTTGTTCATAATCGCTAATCTCCGAAAGTTGTTCAGCGATTACTTTGAAATTTTCACACAACGTTCCATTTGAATCCGAGCAGGTTTTTATTTACATACTATTTTGATGTCACGTCTGTGATGGTAAAAACACTTTATTTTTTTTTAAACTGTGTTTTTCACGTGAGCGAAATCTTCGAAACCTCTTTACCAATTGCTTTGAAATTTTGACACAACGTTGCATTTGAATAGATGTGT
>WNGS01164437.1:37059785-37071011 GCA_020271785.1 Procambarus virginalis | reverse complement strand
TTTTGTGTGTCATTGCGTTGAAATTGAGTGTTTGCTTTACCATACCGTTCATTTTGTGAGTATAGTTTACTTTTTTTATTTTTTCATTATTTTTTCATTTTGTGTTTTAACTTTTTTTCTTATACGTCAATGATGGGAAAGCTGGGGCCAGATTCACGAAGCAGTTATGCAAGTACTTACGAACGTGTATATCGTTCTTCAATCTTTGATGGCTTTGGTACATATAATAAACAGTTTACAAGCGGAAAACTTGCCAACCAACTGTTGTTATTGTTATAAACAGCCTCCTGGTGCTTCGGAGCTCATTAACTATTTAAAAAATGTAAACAAAGCCGCCAAAGATTGAGAAAAGAAGATGTACAAGTTCGTAAGTGTTTGTGTAACTTCTTTGTGAATCTAGCCCCAGATCATTTGATATTCCCTATTTTCTGATGGGAACATCAGATCATTTTATCATCAGACGAGGAAGTGGGGAATGGTGGGAAGGATGAAGGGACAGGAAGGGGGGGGGATGGTGGGGAGGACAAGGGGATGGGGTAGGGGGGGGGGTATGGTAGGAGAAACGATGGGACTGGGGAGTGGGAGATAGTGGGGAGGACGAAGGATGGTGGAGTGGGGAAGGTTAGGAGGACGAGGGGATGATGGGGGGAAAAAGGGACGAGGGAGTGAGGAATGGTTGGGAGAACGAGGGAACGAGGAAGGGGGGAGATGGTGGGGGAGGACTGGGAGACAGGGGAAGGTGCTGTGGCTAGGTACAGCTAGGATTCTATAAAAAGTGAAGTGTTAGAGTTTAGTGCTACTCTGATTAAAATATTTAGGAGAAAAGTGCCAAGTGTTAGTCAACAATGGAGGATCAAGTTGAGTCGTTGTTGGCTGAAGCTGACTTTGAGGGAATTAAAAGCCTAATAAAGTCTGTCTTAATAAATATGTTAAATAAGTTAGTTAGTAGTCAGGAATAGAATGAATAAAGCACAAATTGTGAGAGTCATAGTGATCCATCTAGTAGAAGCTGGTAAACAAGGAGAAGGGGAAGAATTTCTGAATGAGGAAAGTGAAAAGACAAGTGAGCAGATTTCTTTAAAGCGTCTTGAGCTGGAAACTCAAGTAGAATATGCTAGGCTTGAGGCTCGTGAGAAAGAATTTTAATTTGAAAGGCAACAGAAAATATTAGAGACCGAAACAAAACAGATAGAACTTGAAGCTCAAAAACAACAGAAAATATTAGACCTTGAGGCTCAACAGAATCTGAGGCTAAAGAGAGACAACAACAGAGAGAAATTGAGGCACAAAATAATAGACTTATAGCTCAGTTGCAATTAGAGACAACAAAGAAACAACAAGCAGAAGAACAAACTAGGCAGTTAGAAATTAAAAAAACAAATAACTGAGGATAATAATACAGTAGAGGAGAAACACAGAGGCTGGCAGCTGGACATGGAAATACTAGCAATGTTCCTAATAATAATGACAGTACCCAACTAAAAGTAAATAAGTATGTCGATTTACCACAGTTCAATGAGGAGGACCTGGAAGTTTTCTTTTCACATTTCTCTAAAATTGCAGTTAGTATGAACTGGCCAATGGACCACTGGGTAGCTATTTTGCAGAGCCAACTCAGGGGAAAAAGCCAGGAAGTGTTTGCATCCTTGCCTGATGCAAACAGTTTCGATTACAATTTTGTTAAAAACAGCATCCTCAATGCTTACCTGTTGAACCCTGAAGCACACCAGCAGAAGTTTAGAAATTTAAAGAGGTCAAGTGAACAAACAATTGCAGATTTCACCAGGTAAAATACTAATTATTGTAACAGATGGCTGAAATCACTTTCTATTTCAGAGTTTGATGCTCATAAGAATCTTCGTATTACAGAAGAAGTTCTGTCATGTCTTCCAGACAAATTATCTACTTTTATGGCAGAACAGAAAAACTTAACAGATATTTATGAGCTGTCTAAGCTCGCTGACGAGCATGAATTGTTAACTAAGGCGCATTTTGAAGCTCAGTCAACTAATTTCACCAGTCGAGTAAAATACAATGCTCACAGAAATATTTATCCACATAAATCCAGTACTAGTGCTCCAGTTACTCCCATGAACTCTTCTCTTACAAAACCTAACCTTGCTACTCCATTGCCAGAAACATCAAATCCTAGTAATGTTAATTCTAAACCTACAGTTGGATCCACTGAAAGGTACTGTACTCATTGTAAGAGGAAAGAACATGTGATTAATTTTTGTTTTAGTTTGCATCCTGAGTTACGACGTACTGGTCTCATTTATTGTAGAGGTGTGCAGAATAAATTTACTAATGAACATGTCACTGTAGACCCCAATTGTGTAAAACAGTATTCTCCATATATGTTTTCAGGCAAAGTTCTGTGTGTAAATGGGAAGTGGAAGCTAGTGGTTCTTCTTCGTGATACTGGTGCTTCCCAAACATTAATTTCTGCTTGTATACTCTCTAATGTTGCAAAGAGAGATACTAGAAAGTCTGTAGTACTTCAGAGTGTTGCAGGATGTAAAACTGTACCTCTGATAGATGTTAATTTGAGATCCACCATTACCCCAGGATTATGCACTGTAGGTGATAGTACACAGTTGCCAACTGTAGGTGATAGTACACAGGTGTGGATGTTATTTTGGGTAATAATGTGCCAATAAAGCATGTTGTGGGGGAGATTGATCCCAGTTTGTTTAAACAGCCAGTTGCAGAACTTGTCTATCCTGCCTGTGCTGAGTTTAGTTCCATTAATGACCAGTTTGTTGCAGTGGAGAGTGTTAAAATCCCTGCCTGTGCTGAGTTTAGTTCTGTGAATGAACGACCTGTTGTAGTGGATGGTATTGTCCACCCAACCTGTGCTGATGTCAGTACTATTATTGATCCAGTTGTCAGTTCGGATATTACTCAAGTATTTGTTCCAGAAACCAGTTCCCCTTCAGAGGACTAGTAGGATGTGGTTGTTCAAGGTTCAGGCGTGGTCAACCTAGTTGTTGAGAGTAAGCCTGGTGCTATGACCCCGGTTTATTCCAATCCTGTAGATGATTTGGGACAGGACGTCCATGTGCCATTGTCTTGCAAACTCACTATGAACGTTGTGCCAGGAGTTGAGAGAAACGTAGATGCCATGACTCTATTATAAGAAGTCGGGTTGGCAGAAGTTTTTCTGCTTACTCCAAATTTAGAATCAGTTGACCCAGAATCTGATGTCCGGAATGAGTCTGTTGTAGCAGCCCCGCCTCACCCTAGTATTGTTGGTAGTAAAGGGGGAGGAGGCCAAATTACTTGTTACTTGCCCGCTCGCTTTAGATTTCAAATCATTTAATTTTTGTTAGTTGAGTAGAACTGACCCCAAGATTTCAGAGAATAGCCATGTGACAGTCTGTACTGTAGTTCCAGTATTGAAGAGTGTGGGAGAGAAGTCAGAGGATCAGCTTCTAGTGAGTAGATGGAGACCTATTGAGCCTTCCTCTTCAGTTGTCTGTGAGGATGTGACCCAGCTTGGTAGTGTGACGGTGTCCCCCCCCCCTTATATTTCTCCCACGCCAGCTGTAAGAGTCATATCTACTTTACCCGATCGTTCTCTGCATTCCGGGGAACAATTTGACATATGTGGGAGCATGAGGTGTTCTCGCGTTGGCGAGAAATTAGCTAAAGAAGAGTGTTTTGGCCAGTGGTTTAGGCCCTTTTGGACGTCAAGATGGCGTCGGCCCCTACGTTTTCTCGCCAAGACGATATGACGTCAGTGGCACCAGATTGATCAAGAACGGTGACGTGGTACAGGGAGCCAATGAGAAACGCCCCTGGCAAGTATGACGTCATGAGTGTAAGGGGGTCCAGGCAGCGCGCCCCGTGGCGCCAAGGAGTTAGACACGACACGTCAAGGAGGTCGGATATGTGATAAGGGGTCCTGACTGTTTTCGCCCCGCTCTGGTGGATATACGCATCACCAGTGGTCTGCAAGCACCCTGTGAGGTCTTCCTTATCTCCAAGAAGCGGACAGAAGAAGGAATTGACGGGGAAACGAGCAACAAGTGCTCCAGTGACAGGTGCTTTGCAAGAGTGAAGTCTATGCAGTGACGTCCAGGACGACTGTACAGTTTCACCAGTTGGGTGATGACGTAGCGGCTGGGCCAGTCCACCGCGAGGAAGGAGAAGAAGAAACTAGCTGGGAATATGAACGACTGCAGCCGGAGTAAGGACTGCAGACGTAGCTGTGAGGAGAAGTCGACGGCCAGGAGACCGACTCAAACCCTTCAAGAGGTTGTGGAGGAGCACGGAGCCTACAGGGAGAAATAGCTCGGAGAAGACGCGTTTTTGGGTGTTGGTTGGGTTCCTGGAAAGAGTATCAGTGTGTGTGGGGTGTGGTCCCTACGACGATTCGAGAACCGGACCAGGAGCTTCAATTCAACTCTCAACAGAGGACGAGTCCACATCATTGTTGGTGGAAGTAGGTAATTCAGTTTTCCCTCCCATTCCCCTTTAGTTAGCTATTAGCAAGAGTATCTTCTATGTCGTGAGCAGGACTTACCAATGTCTATGTTTCTAGTTAGACACAGTTGTTAAGGGAGATGGTAAAGAGCTCTCACGAGATATATATATATGTGGTGTGTGATTGCACCTGTGGTTTTGGTGAAGAGATTACTGTGACGAGGACATTTATATTTATGTGTCATTTATATAATAAGTTTGTGCCTGAGGATATATATATATATAAATGTACAGTTTAATAGTGTAAGGCTGTGTGCCCAATATTACCTCGTCATTATAAATGTTGATAGAGTGATCTATATACTGGAGTTATTGAATGGTATATTCTTACGTCTAGTGGTTAATGGTGTTTATGCCAGTGCAGTGATGTACTGTGAACATGAAGGAATAATAAGTCGCGTCACGACAATATAATGAGAGTATAGTGAAAGGTGAGGAGAGTGAGGGGGCGTGGCATCTCGCGAGTTGCCAAACGTTCGATAACACTGCATTTGGAGCGTGGGAATGTGCGACAGCTGGAGGAGTGTTGCCGTTTTGAAGTGTTCCAGATTTGTGAAGAGACAGAGAGAGAAGGCTGCTCGTTTTATTCCTTTGCCTTGTTGTTGATCCAGAGTTATAGTGCTTTGATCTTTTAAGTACTTACCTGATCTTACAAATACTTTCTTGTTGCCAAAATTGATTAGTGTTCTCGTGGGCCACTACCACTACTATAGTACTACTATCCCACTGAGGTGTTACTGGACATGGTAAACACCAGTTGGCGACCTTTAGAGAGCGGTTGAGCCCTCTGTCAGGGCGGGCACGTGATCAAGTGAAGAGATCGTGAGAGAGTCAAGGAGGCGGACATAAAATACCTGAGGGCTGCTGCTGATAGAGCTGACATGTTGGAGGAAGCCTTGCGACCACGCAGAGAGGGACCGCACCGACCGCCAGTATACTACAGCTATGGGAGTATTTTAGGAAGACGGATGGATGGAGGACAGGAATGAGTTCTCCCAAGTCCCAGCACCTTGGCGCTGGTGGAAGGTCACCGCCAAGAAGGGTCCGCTGCTTCAACTGTGGATCAAATGGACATTTCGCGCGAGAATGAAAACGCCCTAAGCAGCGGGGGAACGTTGCTTTCATTCGGGTGGAGGACCAAGTGACTGAGAATGTGCAAAGTGAGTCCATACCAAGTGTGGAGAAGGGAATTCACCCATTCGTGTGTGAGGGGACGGTAAGGATGGGGGAGGCAGACCCCGTTCCTGTGAAGATATTGAGAGACACCGGGGCTGATTTTACCCTGGTGAGTAGTACCCTGTTCCACGAGGGTTACGAGAATACCAGTGTGGGGGTGGCTGTTGTGACCACTGTGGGAGGCCCAGTAAGGATGCCCCTGCACAAGGTAACTTTGGATTCTGTTTATGGCTGCCAGACCCTAGTGGTAGGGGTCTGCGCCTCGATGCCCAAGATGGAGGCGCAAGTCATCCTTGGGAATGACGCCTGTGGAGGATGTGTCCTCCCTAACCTCGTGAAAGGCAAGGAATGCTTGAAGCACTACAAAGAGAAAGGCGGAGCATTAGAAGCCTATGGGAACGAAATGGGAATCGCCGAGGTGGCGTTCCCTGTATGCGCTGTGATCCCAAGGCGGTGCAACGAGCACGGAGTGAGTGGATCTGATAGGGCTGTAGAAGAGGCGTCTGACAGCCTGGGAGTCGATCACCTCTTCGTGGAACCCGGAGGACAGGTGGAGGGCGAAGGCAACCCGGATGGTGAGCTGCAGGTGACCCTCGCCAGTTCTCTTGGGGTGGACCGCGCTCGTCTGGGGGAGTTACAGCAGGTGGAGTTCCCAGAGTTGATTCGGGAGGCCAAAGGAGGACGTGTTGGTCCCGAGAGGGCCACTCATTTTTATCTGCAGGATGGGATGCTGATGAGACAATGGAGGCCAGAGAGGAATCACTAGGTACGAGGCACCAGGTAGTGTTGCCGGCCCAGTGCAGAGCGGCAGTGCTGGATCTGTCGCACTCTGTGGACTCTACAGGTCACCTGGGAGTGACCAAGACTCTACGCAAGATCAGGGACCATTTCTACTGGCCGGGTATGGACGCCGATGTGAGGCGTCACTGTAAGACTTGCTTACCTTGCCAGAGGGCAGGAAAGAGTGTACCGGCGATACCAAAGGCCCCGTTAGTCCCTGTTCCTGCATTTGAGCGTCTGTTGATCGACGGGGTAGGACCGTTGCCACGGACGAAAAAGGGAAATACCTACCTGATGACCATCATGTGTGCAGCGACAAGGTTCCCGGAAGCAGTCCCGATGCGACGTTGACGTCAAAAGGTGTAGCCGGGCAGTTGTAGCGTTTTTTCTCTTGGTGGGAATGCCCAGGGAAATCCAGACGGACTGTGGGAGCGTATTCCAGTCCAAGTGGTTCAGACAGACCATGTCAAATTGGGAGTGACTCAGATTCGGTCGACGCCCTACCGACCGCAGTCGCAAGGGGCGATCAAAAGGTTTCACTCCACATTGAAAACCATTCTGAGAGTTTTCTGTGCGGAACAAGGAGCCGAGTGGGATGAGGCAGTGTACCCTGCATTGTTTGTCATATGGAACGCGGTAGTGGAGTCACTAGGTTTCTCACCGTTCCAACTGGTATATGGACATGAGGTACGGAGTCCTCTATCCATGCTGAGAGAGCAATGGGCGCCAGGAGTGACCGTGGGAACGGTCAACGAATATGTACAGAAATTTAAGGAGCGTCTCGCTTTGGCGAAAAAACTAGCAGGGAAGCATTTGAAGGAGGCGCAGCGAAAGATGTCAGAGTGGTATGACAAGAAAGCTATGCCAAGAGAGTTCCAGGTTGGGTCCCAGGTTATGGTGTTACTGCTGGGGAAGAGCCGTGTGACCGAGTCACGATTTGAGGGACCATATAAGGTGCTAACACGATTGGGTCCAGTAAGCTATGAAGTCAGCAAGCCGGACAGTCCCCGCAAGACACAGGTGTGTCATATTGACCGTGTGAACCTTTCTTCCCTGAAGAAAGAGGAGCCGCCGTGCAGGACGGAACAATGCCACGAGAGCTACAATAGAAAGTGGTCCTATGCATGCAGGTGAATCAGGAGATTCCAGCCGAGGAAGGAAAATGGTCCAGGGCGGACGGCACCCATCTCTCCAATGCGGAGAGTTTGGAGAATATCGAAGTCAAGCTTCAACACCAGGAAGGAGGACAGAGAGCGGATCTGGTGGACCTGTTGAGAGAGAATGCATCTCTCTTTACCGACGTGCCCCGACGCCACAAGAGTGTGACGCATGCGGTAGAGGTGAGGGACGCCAGGCCCATTAAACAGAGTCCCTATAGGTTCAGTCCTGAGAAGCGGGAATTGATGAGGAAGGAGGTAGAGTACCTTCTTGAGAATGATCTTGCCGTGCCTAGCAACAGCGAGTGGAGTTCCCCGTGTTTGCTAGTTAAGAAAAGCGACTGTACATACCGCTTTTGTACGGACTACAGGAAGGTGAACTCCATCACTGTGGCAGATTCCCACCCCATGCCCAGGGTGAGTGATTACGTCGATCAGGTGGGTAGTGCCAGATATGTGTCCAAGGTCGACTTTCTCAAGGGGTATTACCAAATCTCGTTAACTCCCGAGGCTAGAGATATTAGCTTTTGTGACGCCGGACGGACTGTATCAGTATAAGGTGTTGCCTTTCGGGATGAAGAACAGCGGGAGTTGTTTCCAACGTATGATGAACGAGTTGCTGAGGGGAGCCGAAGGCTGCACGGTATACATTGATGATATAGTAGTGTACTACGACGATTGAGAGACACACCTAGAGCGACCCAGGGAGCTGTTCAGGAGGCTGGAAGATGCTAACCTGACCGTGAACCTAGCCAAGAGTGAGTTTGGGAAGGCCCATCTAGAATACCTAGGCTTCGTCATCGGTCAAGGAGAGGTTACCCCTGTGGACCACAAGGTATCAGCTATTAGAGAGTACCTTGTACCCAGGACATGGAAGGAATTGCTGAGGTATCTTGGGATGATTGGATACTATCGTGGCTTCTGTAAGAACTTTTCCACGAGAGCGCACCCTCTGACCGAATTACTCTCTAAGAATACAAGATGGAAGTGGGGAGAGGCCTGCCAGGAGTCTTTTGAGAAGACGAAGAACCTGTTGACAGAGGCCCCAGTATTGATATCCCCAGATTTTACAGCCAGGTTCATTCTGTATGTAGATGCCAGTGATGTAGGGATAGGAGCCATGTTGGCCCAGGAAAAGAGCGAGGTACATAGGCCTGTCGCATTTTACTCCAAGAAATTCGTGAAATACCAGCGTGCCTATAGTACCGTCGAAAAGGAGGCTTTGGCTTTAGTAATGGCCCTAAAGCACTTCGACGTGTACGTGGGAGGAGGGGCGAGGTCTGTTCTCGTTTTTACAGATCACAACCCTCTGACCTTCCTGTACAAGATGAGGAACTCCAACCAGAGGCTGACGAGGTGGGCATTACTACTGCAGGAATACTGGTTGGAAATTAAGCACATCAGAGGGAAGGACAACGTGGTAGCGGATGCCCTGTCCCGAGTACACTAAACCGATATAAAAAATAAAATAAAATAAATATGTTTATTCAGGAAAGGTACATACATAGAGAGATTTTACATAAGTTGATCGATTTATAGATAGAGCTAGTACATACAATGCCTAAAGCCACTATTACGCAATGCGTTTCGGGCAAGGTTGACTCTTATTTTAGGGGAGGGGTATGTGACGGTGTTCCGCCTCCTTATATTTCTCCCACACCAGCTGTAAAGTCATATCTACTTTACCCGATCGTTCTCTGCGTTCCAGGGAACAATTTGACATATGTGGGGGCATGAGGTGTTCTCGCATTGGCGAGAAATTAGCTAAAGAAGAGTGTTTAGGCCCTTTTGGACGCCAAGATGGCGTCGGCCCCTACGTTTTCCCGCCAAGAAGTTATGATGACAGTGGCACCAGATTGGTCAAGAATGGTGACGTGGCACAGGGAGCCAATGAGAAAGGCCCCTGGCAAGTATGACGTCATGAGTGTAAGGGGGTCCAGGCAGCGCGCCCCGTGGCGCCAAGGAGTTAGACACGACACGTCAAGGAGGTCGGATATGTGATAAGGGGTCCTGCCAGTCTGACAGTTTTCGCCCCGCTCTGGTGGATATACGCATCACCAGTGGTCTGCAAGCACCCTGTGAGGTCTTCCTTATCTCCGAGAAGCGGACAGAAGAAAGAATTGACGGGAAACAAGCAACAAGTGCTCCAGTGACAGGTGCTTTGCATGAGTGAAGTCTATGCAGTGACGTCCTGGACGACTGTACAGTTTCACCAGTTGGGTGATGACGTAGCGGCTGGGCCAGTCCACCGCGAGGAAGGAGAAGAAGAAACTAGCTGGGAATATGAACGACTGCAGCCGGAGTAAGGACAGCAGACGTAGCTGTGAGGAGAAGTCGACGCCTAGGAGACCGACTCAAACCCTTCAAGATGTTGTGGAGGAGCACGGAGCCTACAGGGAGAAGTAGCTCGGAAAAGACGCGTTTTTGGGTGTTGGTTGGGTTCCTGGAAAGAGCATCAGTGTGTGTGTGGGGGTGATCCCTATGACGAGTCGAGAGCCGGGACCAGGAGCTTCAATTCAACTCTCAACAGAGGACGAGTCCACATCATAGATGGTGGAAGTAGGTAATTCAGTTTTCCCTCCCATTCCCCTTTAGTTAGCTATTAGCAAGAGTATCTTCTATGTCGTGAGCAGGACTTACCAATGTCTATGTTTGTAGTTAGACACAGTTGTTAAGGGAGATGCTAAAGAGCTCTCACGATATATATATATATGTGGTGTGTGATTGCATCTGTGGTTTTGGTGAAGAGATTACTGTGATGAGGACATTTATATTTATGTGTCATTTATATAATAAATTTGTGCCAGAGGATATTATATATATATATATATATATATATATATATATATATATATATATATATATATATGTAAACAAGCCTGAATGGTCCCCAGGACTAGATACAACTGAAAACTCACACCCCAGAAGTGACTCGAACCCATACTCCCAGGAGCAACGCAACTGGTATGTACAGGGACGCCTTAAACCACTTGACCATCACGACCGGACAAAATGAAGTGATAGCCGGAGCTATATGAACCACTTCCCCACCGGCACCCGGATGGTAATCTTGGGCATAGCATTTTATCAAATCACCTCATTTTTGGGGCAACACGTGAGGAACACAAATGCAAACAAGCCTGAATGGTCCCCAGGACTAGATACAACTGAAAACTCACACCCAGAAGTGACTCGAACCCATACTCCCAGGAGCAACGCAACTGGTATGTACAGGGACGCCTTAAACCACTTGACCATCACGACCGGACAAAGGAAGTGATAGCTGCAGCTATATGAACCACTTCCCCGCCGGCACCCGGATGGTAATCTTGGGCATAGCATTTTATCAAATCACCTCATAACGTGTTATAAACATCACCTCACGTGTTGCCCCAAAAATGAGGTGATTTGATAAATGCTATGCCCAAGATTACCATCCGTGCCGGAGGGGAAGTGGTTCATATAGCTCTGGCTATCACTTCGTTTTGTCCGGTCGTGATGGTCAAGTGGTTTAAGGCGTCCCTGTACATACCAGTTGCGTTGCTCCTGGGAGTATGGGTTCGAGTCACTTCTGGGGTGTGAGTTTTCAGTTATATATATATATATATATATATATAATATATAT
>WNGS01164437.1:37020321-37033686 GCA_020271785.1 Procambarus virginalis | reverse complement strand
CAGTCTTTAATTTCTCGCCGTGTTCTACTGATGTTCACAGAAGACACTGGAGAGGTATGTTATGCAGGGACTTGGAGCTCATCCAGCGTGTACCATTAATTAAGGTTAACCTGAATTCTTCTATTACACCAGGTTGGTGCACTGTAGCAGTCAGTGAGCAGTTGCCCATTCCTGGGATTGATATATTGTAGGTAATGACTTCGATAAATGTAAATTTAGTGGGACCGATTGTCCTGTTATGTATACTAAACCTAATGCAGTACTGGCTCAACCAGATGAGGATGATGGTGTCATTTATCCAGCCTGTGTTGTGACCAGATCCATGGAAGCAGAATGTGGTAAGTCCTGCTACTACCAGTGGATGTTCTCGAGGCATGACCCCTTCAGACAGGGAGGTGGAGGTGGACCTTGAAGATACTTTATAGCTCACGTGGATGTCGAGAGTGAGGCCGGTGCCAAAGCCCTAATTTATTCTGACCCAGATGGTCTGGAAGATGTGGCCCAGGTACCACTTCCTTGCCCGCTCGCTCCAGTTGTAGAGTTCCAGACCTTGCGTAAGTTACAGAGTACTGATCCCTCTAGCTGAGTGTTATGCAGAAGCAGCCGACTCCATCGATACTTTGGAGGAGAGTACGGTTGTTATTTCAAGGATCAATGTCTGATGAGAAGATGGAGACCATCAGGAACTCCCTCATCAGAGGATTGTGAGTTTAACACCCAGCTCGTTGTGCCAACAGAGTATCGGGAGCAGGTATTGCAAGCTGCTCATGATGACCTGATGGGAGGCCATCAAGGTATTACCAGTATGTATCATAAGATCTGTAAACTTTTTTATTGGCCGAAACTTAAAAAATGTGGTCAGATATTGCCACAACTGTGTTGTGTGTCAGACTGTTGGTAAGCCTAATCAGACTGTGCCACGAGCACCATTATATCCTATTGTATGCCAGAGGAGCCATTTACTCATGTGGTACTGGATTGTGTCGGACCTTTACCCCGTACAAAATCCGGAAATATGTATATGTTCACTTTCTTATGTATGACCACCAGGTTCCCTGAAGCGTATGCTTTACGTAATATTAGAGCTTCTACTATTATCAGGCAGTTGGAACGATTTTTTCACTTTTTGGGATGCCCCGTGTAATTCAAACTGATAATGGGAGTAATTTTTGTTCGTTCCACCATCTTTAAAAATTTCTGTAGCAGTTTGGTATAAAACACAATTTTTCAAGTCCTTACCATCCTCAGAGTCAAGGGGAATCGAGCGGTTCCACCAAACTCTCAAGAAAATGTTGAAGGCGACTGGGGAAGATTCACCAGACATTGGGATGAGAATCTGCCATTTGTTTTATTTGCGGCTAGAGATGGATTGCACAGTGCACTAGGTTGTTCTCCATTCGAACTTGTATTCGGACATCAGGTGAGAGGACCTTTAAAGATGTTATATGAGCACATGTTAGATGATGTTACAGCCAGGCAGAGTGAGCGTTACCTGACGGATGTCAAGAGCAAGCTGTCCAGAACGAGGGAGTTGGCCTTACGACATCTAGGTGAACAACAGCAGGTAATGAAGCAGAAACATGACCAGAGGTTCAAGGCCAAACTCAGAGTTTTTGAGCCAGGAGATTTGGTATTGGTCTTGAAGCCTCGTATGGGTACGTCTATGTCTAACAAATTCGCAGGACCGTATCAAGTAGTCAAACGTCTTGGGGAGGTTACTTACAAGGTCTGCCATCCCAAGCAGAAACGACAGACCATGAGTGTACATGTAAACCGGTTGAAGGCTTATTGTGGGCCTAGTATTGTGGCTTGTTGTGTTGCTGAGGAGGAAATTCCTGAAGAGTCGAGTGTTGCTGAGGAAGATAGTAATATTTGTTTGTCTAATTCCAGTAGTTCCGGGGAAGAATTGTTGAGTCATTTGCAGGAGGAGGAGAGAGCAGAGTTCCAGGATCTTTTGGAGGTGTCTTCTAGCTTGTTTGGGGAGGTTCCCACTCAAACTTCTCTCATTACTCATGATATCACCCTGACAAATGTGACTCCAATTCGGTTGCACCTTTATCGAGTGACACCCGAGAAACGTCGTATCATCCAGGAGGAGGTTGATTATCTTCTTCGACATGGGTTCATTAGACCCAGTCAGAGTTCCTGGAGTTCGCCATGCCTATTAGTACCAAAGCCAGAAGATAAGTGGAGATTAGTAGTGGATTATAGAAAACTCAACCAGGTTACTATCGTTGATGTTTATCCGTTACCTTTATTAGAAGAATGTGTTGATACTATAGGTCATGCCAACTTTGTATCTAAATTAGACTTATCTAAGGGTTATCATCAGATACCTCTTACAGATTTTGCCAGGGAAGTGACAGCATTTATCACTCCTGATGGAGCTTACGAGTTTAACGTGATGCCTTTTGGGTTACGGAATGCTCCAGCCACGTTTCAGAAATTAATGAACTCTTTGTTGAAGGATGTGCCAGACTGTAGGGCATATCTGGATGACATTGTGATTTTCAGTAAGAATTGGGTAGATCATATGTCTAGTTTAAAGAAATTTTTTCATATATTGCAACATGCTAATTTGACTGTCAATATGAAGAAATGTAGTTGGGCTAAAGGAACCATAGTGTATTTAGGACATGAGGTCGGACAAGGAAGGATAGTCCCATTGCACGATAAGATTCAGGCAATTGTGGAGTACCCAGTCCTAACTAATAAGAAGTCTGTGCAAAGATTTATTGGAATGTGTGCGTATTATAGGAGGTATTGTAAAAACTTTTCTATTGTTGCTGCACCCATAACAAATCTTTTAAGGAAACAGGTAAAATTTAAGTGGACGCAGGAGTGTCAGAACTCTTTTCAGAAGTTGAAAGGAATTCTCTCTACTTCACCTGTGTTAGCTAGTCCACAGTATAATAAACCTTTTATTCTTCACATAGACGCTTCAGATGTAGGAGCAGGTGCTGTTTTGTTCCAAGTAGGACCAGATGAGTTAGAACATCCTGTTTATTATTTTTCACGTAAGTTTGACAGAACACAAATTAATTACTCTGTAGTTGAGAAAGAAGCACTTTGTTTAATACTAGCAGTGAAGAAATTTGAGACATATTTGTCAGGAAATGAAGTAGTAGTATATACAGATCATAATCCATTGACATTCATCAACTCTATGAAGTGTAAAAACCAGAGAATACTAAGATGGTCTTTGATTCTGCAAGAATTCAATATTGTAATTCGGCATATTCCTGGGAGGCAAAATGTTATTGCTGATGCCTTATCCAGAGGTTTTCCTGTTGCAGTGCCATAATCTGTAGTGTTCTTTATTCATAAGATGTATGTAATTTTGTATTTTTTTACTGTGTGAAATTTCATTGCTTTGTACTTGATTTAGTTTAAGTATTTTCATGTGGTGAAAATTTTTCATGTGTTAATTCATGCAGTCAAAAAATGAAATCAACCTTCAGTTAATTTCATTTTTTCTTAGGGGACGGGAGGGATGTTACGAATCTTGTTAAGATCCTCTCATTACTCTTAATTATTGTATTACTGTATTGTCTTATTCTCTAATTATTATAGCATCCAGTTGTATGATATGAGATTTTGTATGTTATATGATATATATTATAGAATGTATTAGTGTGCTTGAGTTGCATATTATTGTATGAGGCTTTCGTGTTACAATTCTCACGTGTTTCTCTGTGGGGGTTGATCAGGTTGGATATGTGAGTAGCGTGGTAGCTGTGGTCGAGTGAAGACATGTATTAAGTTAAGTCCTTGATTTGTATATTTAGTCATTCAAAGTTTTTATTTCCTGGTCAGATGATATTGTATTCTCTCATTTAAGTTGCTCATTGCTCGATAAGGATTTTATTTTAATTTGCATGCTGATAAATATTTCTGGCTATATTTGCGTACCATTTAATTGTTATGTTTGTCCCCCTTAGCATAAATATATTGTTCCCCATTTTATGCAGTGCTTTATCTTATACCCCCTAGACTTGTTTTATAAAGGCCTATTTTAAATCTTTATGTACACTGCTGGGAGAAGAACCTTATTTAGTCTCAAGGGTGGTAACAGAGAGCTGCGGGTAAAATCCAAAAGAATGAAAAACTTTAAATATTTGATATAACAAAAATGGCTATAACAACAAATACAACAATTCCCATATTCTACTTGGCATTACCACAATATGAAATGCAAAAGAAATATAAACAAACATATGACAGTTACGTTAATGGCAAAGAAAGGTGCAAAACACAATATACAATAGCTGTACGCATATACTGGTTCATGGGAATGTTATGGCTGTGAGAGCACGAAGGGTATTCTGAGGTCTGGCCGGTGGTGATCTGCTTATATATGCAGCCAGGCCTAGTGTAGATGGCGCTAATGTGCAGGTAACTATCGCCAACAGTCTTAAACAAGCGGTTCAGTATTTTGTTTTTTTTACATGCAAGGCAAATACAATAAATACAATAAAATAACAAAAGAAACATAATAACCAGCAAAAAAAAAAAAACACCAGCCAGAAGGACAGACAGCACAGTAAAAACAACAAGCAACATCAAGACAAAACAGAACACAAGAGAAAACAATGTAACCAGGCTAGCAATACACAAAACACAATAAAACATGAAACAAAACAAACATAATCATCATGACATACTGGTAAGGCATAAAGATAACAACATAAAATATAACAAGAAAAGCAAAATATACAACAAACCAAGAAAAACAAACACAAGCCACACATGGCACAATAACAACACAAACATTTAACAAGAACACACACAACTAACTACCGGCCCCGCAATAAACAAAAATAGAGCCACAAGCACAGAACACAATAGGGCAAACATCATAGCCAGAGGGGCACACAGTACAACATAATCAGAGGCACAGATAATCAGTGAACATACTTGCCTGGGAACCAGGCCCGCGGAAACCGCACATTGAACGCTTCTCAGAGCAACCACCACTGAGGGTCCAGCATATCTACAGGGGAAGCCATAACCTCCGGAACCCCGGAAACAAACACCCGCACACAGGGGATCCAGATGGTAGCACTAACAAGGCGCATAGTTGCCACGCGTCCCCACATGACAGGAACCCGCCCAGCATGAAAGCAGTCCGGATCATCCGACAGCATTAACCCGGCAATCTCACGCCCAGTGATCCGGCGGCATCACAGATGCCAGCAACATGTCCCCCAGGCCCCCAACACACATCCGAACAGGAATGGGCCTGGCAAAGGGTACCACCACAGGGGCATCGGCCCAGGCAGAAGACGAAAGCTGGGAATGCTTGGGCTCCGGGCGGACATCGTCCGAGCCGGATGAGGACCCAGAAACACAGGCACCACCAGCCGGACGAGCCGCCACCTGACGCAGAACAGCAGCAGCCTCAACCACAGGTGGAACCGGACTGCACACAGCAGGCGGCGGCACCGCCACCCCAGCACCCATCACATTTTTAACACCAGACGAGGGCGCAAGGCCAGGTGCAGGAGCAGAAGACGAGGAAAATGATAGCGCCGACGACGCACAGAGAACACCCGGAAGGTCACTGGGAGCAGCGGGAACAGGGACGGGAACAGGAAGCACCTCCGTCGGCACGGCATCGCCCGGAGAAGGGTCCTCAACAACCAAAGGCAGAACAGGCGATGCTGAGGGAGCCGCAGCATCCAATGGGTCACTCACCCCCGTAGTCCTCCTCCAGAGGGAGCGGCGGGATATCGTCTTCTTTAAACATGTTCCCGGGAGCATCCGCATCCGCAGTACACCCGGCAGCTTGAAGGCCCAACAGGCCACAACGAAAACACGTCCACGGTTGCCGTGCATAGTACACCAGTACGTAGTACCCTAAAAGCTGGACAGAGGAGGGAATGTCCGACCGCAGGCGCATCCCTAGGGTACGAATATTGGTCTTCACCCCCACATACTGGCCAGAAGACAGCGAGTGCATCCTCACACTGACGACGGTGCCAAACCCCTGGAAGAAACGCTGGAAGAGTGTCTCGGGAAACTCCACGGTGGCCCATGGACACTCACATATGTCATAGCACCACTGCGATCCGATATAGACACAGATCCGTGCCATTCGACAGTTGCAAGGTACGTCCCTTGTACCGCTGGAGAAAGTCACGGTACGCCGCGTCCCCCACAATCTTGATAACCACACGGTGAGCAGTTACTATGCTCAACACGGTAGATATCCATAACCAGGACACGGAGCATGTCACACATGAGCACCTCCACTACAGGATAACCTGCACGCACCGTAAACTCCAAACCCACGGAGTTTGCCCTCACAACAGGGGGAAGATGGGCACCCATGTCAAAAGCGCCACGTCCACACCAGATAGGAACAGCTGGGAGGGTAGAGACACCCATACCCCTTGCCGGCGAAAACGGGAAACACCCCAAACTACCAGAGAGGTTAGGCGATACGTCCTCACCTCACGGCAGCTAGAGCGCAGCTCACAAGTGGTTCAGCTGGTCGACCAGCTAGTGGAGTTGGCCCCAGACAGGTGTCTCCGGTACTTGAGGATGGAGGAGGGGTTGGTGTCTAGACACAGGCTTCTGAGTAAGTATTGTTGTTGTTGATTTCTTATACTTGAGTATGCAGATATGCTGTTGAATAGGCGATAAAGGAATAGGCAGGATCTCCTTGCCTAAGCAAGAGATTAGCGTAACAATATATCATCTATCTATATAATCTTCTATCGATGATTTCTGTGTTGTATGTTTGTTTGTTCTTAACAAACAACACAGAAATCATCGATAGATACAGCGATATCAGGCGGCTTGATATCTGTGAAGCACTACACATCAAGAAGTCAACACCAGCAATCAACAGCCAATTAACGCACAACTATATTCAACCCACTTCAAGACTCCACACCAATATAGAAGCATCAAGAAATATGGGCCAATAGGACCTTTGCAATTACCTCCATTCTTCCCTTTAATTTATCCAATTTTACCCAATGTACTGTCTTGTGTTGAAAGTTTGCTCTGTCAAATGCGGGTATATAAGATAAATGCTGTTTAAATGATAGTATAGTAAAACTCTTTTTAGTGTTTGCAGGTTATAGTTGTGCATGTGTAAACTAAAGTCTTCGAAAATGGAATAAGTTATTACGAAACGCGTTCAAGTGTCGCGTCAGACTATAAATAAAAAAATAATTTTGGAGAATTGATTTTTCAATTGCCATCGACAGTGAAAAGAAACTTAAGAAATATTGAAAAAATTCGTGTTAGAATTATTAATCTTACTTTTTCGGTCATATTTAATAACATACGTTTACAAGAAAGACTACTACCAAAATATACTAGTATATATATATATATATATATATATATATATATATATATATATATATATATATATATATATATATATATATATATATACATATATATATATATATATATATATATAATATACATATATATATATATATATATATATATATATATATATATATATATATATATATATATAATATATATATATATATATATATATATATATATATATATATATATATATTATATATATATATATATATATATATATATATATATATATATATATATATATATATATATATATATATATATATATATATATATATATATATATATATATATATTATTAATATGACCGAAAAGTAAGATTAATAATTCTAACACGAATTTTCCCAATCTTCCTTATGTTTCTTTTTACTGTTGATGGTAATGAAAAATCAATTCTCCAAAATTCATTTTTATTTCTAGTCTGAAATTTTCCAAAATCATTTTTATTTCTAGTCTGAATTCTCCAAAATCATTTTTATTTCTAGTCTGATTGGAGATCATTTTGGAGAATTGATTTTTCATTTACCATCAACAGTAAAAAGAAACACAAGGAAGATCGAGAAAATTTGTGTTAGAATTATTAATCTTACTTTTTCGGTCATATTTAATATATATGTCTACAGGAAAGACTGCTACCAAAATATACTAATATATATATATATATATATATATTATATATATATATATATATATATATATGCAAACAAGCCTGAATGGTCCCCAGGACTATATGCGAATGAAAACTCACACCCCAGAAGTGACTCGAACCCATACTCCCAGGAGCAACGCAACTGGTATGTACAAGACGCCTTAAGCCACTTGACCATCACGACCGGACAAAATGAGGTGATAGCCGAAGCTATTTGAACCACCTCACCGCCGGCACTCGGATGGTTATATATATATATATATATATATATATATATAATATATATATATATATATATTATATATATATATACTAATATATAAATATACTAATATATATATTATATATATATATATATATATATATATATATATATAGATATATATATAAATATACTAATATATATATATATATATATATATATATATATATATATATATATATATATATATATATATATATATATATATATATATATATATATATATATATATATATATATAATATATATATATATATATGGGTGGTAGGAGAAGAAAATATCAAAGTGTTCAGTGAGGATCCACAAGGTCTTCTCTGAGTACTCTTTATTTTCTTCTCCGAGGCTATGGGTTCCTACACTTGCACCAGAGGTGGTACCCCTTCTAGGTTTAAAAAAAAAAAAAATATATATATATATATATATATATATATATATATATATATATATATATATATATATATATTAAATATGACCGAAAAAGGAGGATTAATAATTCTAACACGAATTTTCTCGATTTTCCTTATGTTTCTTTTTACTGGTGACGGTAAATGAAAATCAATTCTCCAAAATCATTTTTATTTCTAGTCTGACGCGACACTTGAGCGCGTTTCGTAAAACTTATTACATTTTCAAAGACTTTACCCGCCAAACACACACCGAAACTACGACGTTGGTACAACGTTTGAACAAGTTTTAACACTTCCTAACCAGTTATAACAACCAATATAGCCAGTTGTAACAACGTTCTAATACGTCATAAACACGTTAAGCCAAGATGTAACAACTTTATTACAATTTGTAACAAGCGGAAAATAGACACAGTTTCGGTTTGTGTTTCCGGGTAGTTTATCCACACACAACTTATGCCTGAAACAGCATTGGCTCTTATACCTGCATTTGGGTGAGGTGATGTAATACAATAGTGGGGTGAAAAACAAACTTTCAACAAAACACAGAACACGGAACAATGGGTATAGATTTGCAGAGTTGGGTAAAAAATAGAACTGCAGAAGGCCTATTGGCCATATTTCTTGATGTTCTTATTGGAGCGGGAGTCTTGAAGTGGGTTAGAAATCGTGGAATTGCATAGGTCCTCCATATATGTATATGGAGGACCATATATATCTTCCAGGCGTTTAACGATGCATAAGCAACAGGGCTCCATTAAGGAACATATATTCTCTTCCCACAACCAAACCATCACCAGAGAAATCTTAGCAAACAACACAGAAATCATTGATAGATACAGCGACAGCAGGCGGTTGACATCTGCGAGGCACTACACATCAAGAAGTCAACACCAGCAATCAACAGCCAATTAACGCACAACTATATTCTACCCACTTCAAGACTCCGCTCCAATATAGAACATCAAGAAATATGGCCAATAGGCCTTCTGCAGTTCTATTTTTTACCCAACTTCTGCAAATCTATACCATTGTTCCGTGTTCTGTGTTTTGTTGAAAGTTTGTTTTTCACCCCACTATTGTATTACATCACCTCACCCAAATGCAGGTATAAGAGCCAATGCTGTTTCAGGCATAAGTTGTGTGTGGATAAACTAAAGTCTTTGGAAATGTAATAAGTTTTACGAAACGCGCTCAGGTGTTGCGTCAGACTAGAAATAAAAATGAATTTTGGAGAATTGATTTTTCATTTACCATTACCAGTAAAAGAAACATAAGGAAAATCGAGAAAATTCGTGTTAGAATTATTAATCTTACTTTTTCGGTCATATTTAATAATATATGTCTACAGGAAAGACTGCTACCAAAATATACTAATATATATATATATATATATATATATATATATATATATATATATATATATATATATATATATATATATATATATGAAGGACACATGTGGTGTGGTCAAGAGAGGGGGTCACCAGTGTGCCAATAAGTGCTTGAAAAAGATAAGTTGAGTCCAGTCCTGTGGTGACTGGACCATTGTGAGTATCGTGTTGAGTGCACCACACCCAGTGAGCCAGGGCACCAGTGTTTAGTGAGTGACAAAAGGAAATTTTCCAAGTGTTAAGTGCCAACCCAACCCCCCCCCCCCCCCCCACCCCCTGAGATTAGTGCCTCCCCCTCTTCCCCAGTGAGTTTAGTGTCTCCCGCTCCCCCACTCCTTGTGTAGTGTCTCCCGCCCCCCGCAGTGAGGTGCAGTATCTTCCGCTCCCCCGCCCCCACCTCCCACGATCAGGAGGACGCGTCTTCCCCTCCCCCCGCCCCCTCCCAGGCCGGGCCAGCGCAGCCTCCCAACCCCCACCCACCACCTCCGAGCCCACCCACCACCAGACATCTGCCCAGACATGACGCATGGTATAGGGACAACCTCGTTCCCCCCAGCCAGGAGGGAGAGACAAATACTCCAGTGCAAGGTGACAGTCACTTTACCTAAGGGGATGGCAGAAGAGGCCGCTGCCAGCCAGCTCACCCCTCCCGAAGCCAATCAAAGGAGAGGCACCTGCAGTGTTTGTGGGAGCAACATCAGCATCAACTCAGTCTCCAGAGTCATACGCCAGCATGGTGACTGTCCTGGGTCAGGGAGGCCTCCCGTGGGAGGAGGCAGCACTCAGGAGCCTGTTGCACCAGCACAAATCGCAACAGATTACATTGCAACAGACGACCTGCTAGAGGCAATTAAAGCAACGTCAACCAGGACACTCACTCACATCCCAAAGGCCTCTCGCCCATTTGCTGCCGGGAAATACACGGACCTCATCGGAAAAGTCAACAGAGGGTCAAATAACCTTGATGCACCTGATACCATCAAAGCCTGGCACAATCTGTTACTTTTTGGCAATGCATGCTTAGGTGTACCAGACAGAGGAGGCAAGACACTGGCCTCATCCGTCAATAAAGCAATTAGGGATTTTCCTAGGGCTGACAACCTAGTCCGCCTCCCCAAACACACCAAACACCGCCGAGGCAGACCAAGTACGACAATCAGCGACAGCAGAAAATTAGGTACCCAAGTCAGCAAGAAAATTGAAGAGGGCAATACAGTCGGGGCACTCAGGTTGATCACAAGTGAGGACAAAATTTTGCCCAGGGATGAAACCACAGCCCAAGCACTGAGAGAAAAACACCCCCTCAGGGCCGTAGGTGGACCTCCCCGCAGGTCAGGGTCCCCCCAACCAGGAACCTCTCGTCCTCCGGGAGTCAGAGGTTTATAAAGCTATCGTTTCATTTCCCCGGGCTCCTCAGGAGGCTACACAGGGGTAAGACCTCAACATGTGAAGGAAATGGTGAACCCTGTTCTTGGTCCAGCTGCAGAAGCGCTCCTGACAGAAATCACAACGTTTGTCAACAACTGCCTCGCCGGGTTAATCCCTGATGAAATCAAACCATTCTTCTTTGGTGCATCCCTATGTGCCCTGAAAAAGAAGGGGGGAGGGATCAGACCCATTGCCGTTGGTAATACCCTTCGCCGCCTAGTTGCAAGGGCTGCTGTCAGAAGTATCCGAGTGGAAGCAGCCACCATGCTGCAACCCAACCAGCTGGGGTTTGGAGTCCCCCAAGGCTGTGAAGCAGCGGCCCATGCTGCACGAGCCTACATTAGCTCTCTTACTGAAGACCAGGCAGTAGTAAAATTAGATTTTAAAAACGCTTTCAACTCGGTCAAAAGGGAAGCAATCCTCACTGCAGTCCAGGAACATTGCCCAAGCATTCTCCGTTTGTGTCAGCAGGCTACAGCAAAGACTCAACCCTCCTGTTTGGCAAACATGAAGTCACCTCAGCAGAGGGAATTCAACAGGGAGACCCACTTGCACCCTTCCTCTTTTGCATAGCGGTTCGAGAAATTACAACCAGACTGTCCAGTGAGCTCAACATCTGGTTCCTGGATGATGGCACTCTGGCAGGCACACAAGACTCCCTTCTGGAAGACCTGCAGCTGGTGAAGACACGGGGGAGACCATGGGTCTCGTTCTTAACCCCTCCAAGTGCGAAATTATTGCATCGGTGAGGTAATTATTAGAGCAGTGAAATCAGTTTTACCAGAAGCCTCAGTCATTAAACCCACCGACAGCACACTACTTGGAGCACCTCTGGGCCACAATGCCATTGCTGCAGTCCTTGATGAAAAGTTTAGAGACCTAAAGAGGATGGAAGCGAGAATAGGGGACTTGAACTCCCATGATGCCCTCTACCTTCTCACAAAGTGCCTTACCTTGCCCAGGCTAACATACTTCTTAAGGTGTGCACCCACTTTTGGCAACCCACTTCTTAATCAATATGATGAGCTCCTCAGGTCAATATTCAGAAAGGCGCTCAACCTAGATTTAGATGACAGTCAGTGGGACCAAGCACACTACCAGTGAGATTCGGGGGGATAGGCATACGAAAGGCAACTGAGGTAGCACTTCCAGCATTCTTATCCTCATGTACAGCAGCCAACGAATTGGTAGGGCAGATCCTACCAGAGCGTATGAGAGAGACAGCGGGAACTCATGATCAAACGTTCATCGAAGCAGCCAGACAATGGGACACCATTGCACACCCTCAACCCCGACCACAAGTCCAAAAGACCACAAGCAGGCCCACTGGCATAGCCCCATAATGGAAAAGACTGTCACAGCAATGATTGACAACGCTGATGCTGAAAACAAAGCCCGCCTCCTAGCGGTAACAGCACCCTACGCCGGGGATTTTTTATTTGCTGTGCCCATGCAGCCCTGGGAACTCGCCAGTCATGACGCTCTCCGCATTGGAGTTGCCCTTCGCCTTGCCGCCCCCATCCTCCCGAACATAGGTGCATCTGCGGAACTGCGATGGCAGACCAATATGGTCGTCATGGTCTGTATGTCGTAAATCACAGGGTAAGAGCAAGACATGAAGAAGTCAACGACATCATCAAGAGGAGCCTCGCCACGGCCCGCTTCCCGGCACAAAGAGAACCACACTTATCCAGACCTAACGACCCTCAGAAGCGCCAGATGGGTCACCTTGCTCCTTGAAGGATGGTAACAAGCGTGTGTGGGCTACAGGCGCTGCCACACTGGCCAGTACCTACCTCCACTACAGCACACGTGAAAGCGGTGGTGCTGCCTCTTTCAGGAATCTCAGAAATTATTAATACAGGG
>WNGS01164437.1:36982495-37000402 GCA_020271785.1 Procambarus virginalis | reverse complement strand
GTTCCCTTAACATGCTCGGGGTCTAATATACTGCTATCCGCACAGGCGCATGTCATTTTGAAAAAAAAAAAATTTTTTTTTTTGCTAATCTGTTAAGTTTCGTTCACTGATCACGGGAAAAATAAAAAAAAAATTCTATTGTACTTACTTTTGTTGCAATAGAGCCGTAAAGTTGCGTGGTGACGTCACACTCTGCATGTTCGCTCATGCAGTACACGCCCCAGAGGCGTTGCGCGGCGTCCCGCAACAGCCAGAGTTGCCACAAATATATTTTCGCGCTATTTATTTACAATGTCTAGGCGCATTTTATCCATTTATTTTGCACTAAATTTGTTTCAAATAATGTTTGAACATATTTTGTATCAATAATTGTTGCATATTTGAGTATACACAGGCGCACACATCTGTTTTCAATTACGGCAATATAATATGTCATTACAGTCTATTATATTGTATGTTCTGCTTATATTTCTATATATTTACACACACGCACACGCTAACTGCTTATATGTTTACATATTTACACACTCGCACACGCTGTACACACTTTGCAGCACACTTAGAAGTTTTCTAGACTGTGGTAGTCATTGAAGCACTTGACAGCACATAATGGGATACCACACGTTTCACACCATGTTTGTACAAGCTTCCGTTTCTGGTCTCTACGTGTCGTTGTTTTACACACCAAGCAATCACGTTGGCCTATTGCACGCTTCCCAGCTGGTGGCAAATACTCGAGTCTGTGAGCTAGGAAGCCTTCAGTGTGAGCGAGGCGTGGAGTACCAGCATGCTGCAACAGTGGGTTTATGATGGGCCGCTGAATCCCTGGGACATCTTTGCAAACTTTCCTAATAACTGTATTGCAGCATCAAATACAAAGTCACGGAAAGTGGGCTTACGTCCAGTCCTCACAAGGTACATGTTGAAACAGTTCAGCATGCTCATGTCCACAAGATGGAAGAACACTTTTTTCGTCCACCTACATGTCTTCCGCACACACTCTGCAGTGCCAATCATCATGTCTGATTTATCAATCACCTGCATGTTGATATTATAGTCTAAAACACAGTTTGGCTTATATAGTGGTGCGTTTGTTTTATGGCTCACTTTCCCACTGTTCACCATTGTTCCATCATGAATTGTTGTCAACAAGTTCACCTCTCGTTTGTCTTTCCACCGAACTGACAGAATTTGATCACATTTCCTTCTCTGACACTCACCAACTGCAATGTCGGTGTCATACACAGGCATTTCCCTTCGTTGTGGCTTTACTGTACCAACCAATCCGGTTCTATTTTCTAGTAAGAACCGAGCTAGCAAGGGACTTGTATAGTAATTATCCGTGTATAAAATGTGTCCCTTGTTCATCCACGGAGCCATGATGGTCTTCACTACACTACCCGAGAATCCATGTTCGTCGTTACCGGGAATGTCTACATCACTAGCCGAGTACAAAATCATGTGTAACACGTATCCTGTCTCACAATCACAAAGAACAAAAAATTTCAGGCCAAATCGGTTTCGTTTTGAGGGAATGTACTGTTTGAATGGAACACGTCCCTTGAAAAGTACGAGAGATTCATCAACCACCAGCTTCTGTGCTGGTACGTAAAAATCTCAGAATTTTCCAATAACATCATTCATGTAGTGCCTCGCTCGCCACAGTCTATCATCAGGTGTTCGGTCCTGAACACTTCCAAAATGTAAACACCTGAGGAGTATCTGAAACCTGTCTCGTGACATATATTTACCGAATAAAGGTGTTGGCACTGTATGGTCCTTGCTCCAATAGTCACTTATTGCATGTTTGTGACAGTGCTTCATCAACAAACAGAGTGCCAAGAACACATACATTTCCGCAACTGTGGTATTTTTCCAACGCTGCAGTCGTGAAAATTCTGTGATTTCCCTCTCAATCAGGTAAGCAGCATGCAGGTTCGTTTGGTGTACAATGTATTCCATGAGTGGTTCATCATAGAATGCTGTAAAATATTCCATCTCAGCCATGTCCTCACCTTGATTAGGGAAAAGGTTTGTAATCCCTACATCTGTATCGTCAAAGTGAGGAATATTAGGAATAAAATCGTCACCATCACTCCACTCAAGTACACCAGGCGTCCTGCGAGATGCAGATGAAAGACGGCGAGGAAGCGATGCATACCGGCGACCAGGAGCTGAACACCGTCTGCGAGAAGCACGGCGGCTACGTGCACGTGAGGTGGGTGCACGTAAGGTGGGTTCTGGTGAGGTGGATGCACGTGAGGTGGATGCGGGTGAGGTGGGTGCACGTGAGGTGGGTGCACGTGAGGTGGATGCACGTGAGGTGGGTGCACGTGAGGTGGATGCACGTAAACACGAGGGTCTTGGTCCCTCATGTGCTGCCATGCGGTAGCGCTTGGCTGGGCGAGATGCTGCTGACGCGACAATTTCTCGCCCAGTTACACCACTGGTACCAGCCACAGGCTCAATAAAACTGTGATCTGAGTCACTAAACCCAGAAAAGGAGTCACCTCCCTCTGACTCGTCATCCTCAAACAGATAATATCTACAGGAACTGTGAGGTCGTGGTAGAACTGGGGTAGAAACTGGGCGAGGAGGCAAGGGTGAGGGTAGAGGCCTCGCCTTGGCATGGCGAGAATTCTCACTCTCACTGCTGCTGCTACTATCACCCGACAACTGTGTATAATCCTCGTCGTTGTCAGAATCATCAAACACACTTTCCTCACCTTCAGAAAATAATTCGTGGGCTATTTGCTCTGGGGTGAGGGATTGCGTGGTGCGTGCCCGTGAGGCGTTTGACCTTGCGCTCGCCATGGTGACCGTCGCTAAACTGAGGCCTCCCAGGCCTTCGGAGCGTGAGCGGGAATTTTTTTCAAAATGGGCGCTGTTTACTATAGCCCGTGGGCAGCGTATGGGAACCCCAGATACCCGGCGGGACATTCAAATCGTGCGCGGTACCCATACACGTCATTTGATGTGAGGAGCAGTTTACTGGTAAAACGCCTAGCACATCATATGACGTGAGGCGCACTTCAAGGGTTAATGTGTTGCGTAAGAAAGCAATCGTCAATTAATTCTAGAAAATCTTCTGCTTCACTATTCCCTGTTTTGTTCAACCAGTTTATTCCACTAAAATTAAAGTCACACATGACATAAATACTGTTAGATCTAGATGCCCTAGATATTTCATCCCATAGATGCTTTGCTTCCATTCTGTCTAAATTTGGTGGCCTATATATAACTCCTATTATAATATTATTTGCTTTTTCGTTTAATTCTATCCAAATAGTTTCTGTGTGTGGCTCAGTTTTGATTCCCTCTTTGAGACTACATTTCAAATTGTCCCTAACGTATATGGCGACTCCACCTCCTCGTCTAATATATCTATCTGTGTGAAATAGTTTAAATCCATTTATTTGATATTCAGCTAATAGTTCTCTATTATCTACATTCATCCACGTTTCGGTAAGTGCAATAATATCTATTTTTTCTGTGCAGACAAGAGCATTTAATTCGTTAATTTTATTTCTTAGACTTCTACTGTTAGTGTAATATACCCTAAGTGAATAGTTATTTTGAGGCCCTTCTCTTTCCCTGATCATTTTGCCAATTCCTTTCTCCCACAAACACATACTTTTATTACCTCCTTCCTCCAAATCAATTCCCATACCTCTATCTACTAACAGTTTAAACCCAAACACCTCTAACCACTTCTTCCAACGAGTTCACAACAGCAACAACCCCAGCTCTCGATAGATGCACCCCATCACGAGCATACATTTCATTCCTTCCATAGAAGTGTTCCCAGTTGTCTGTGAAAGATATTGCATTTGATTTGCAATATCTTTCCAGCCGGCAATTGACACCAAGTGCCCTCGACATCCATTCATTTCCCACTCCCTTTCTTGGAAGAATGCCACATATGATCGGGATTCCTCCATTGCTCCTAACTAATTCAATGGCTGTCCTTAATCTCTGTATTAGTTCCTCACTCCTAACTCTTCCAACATCATTACCCCCTGCATTAATACAAATAATGGGTTTGTTCCCATTTCCCATCATAATATCATTCATGTTTCTAACAATATCACCAATTCCTGCTCCCGGATAGCACACCCTTAATCTGTTCCCCCTATCTCTGGCACAAAACGTTCTAAAATATCTAAATATCTCACCTGGGAATCTCCCACAACCAAAATTCGTTTCGATTCTCCCTTTTCCTTTCGAGCAGTTTGAGGGACCTGCAAGTCAATGCTCCTCGTTGCTTTGCCTTTGGCCAGGGACGGGCCAAAGGATGAAAAAATTTGGAATGGGACGGGGGGAAAAAATGGTGCCAAACCACTTGGACGGTCGGGGATTGAACGCCGACCTGCAGGAAGCGAGACCGTCGGTCTACCGTCCAGCCCAAGTGGTTGGACGTGAGGGTGGGTGAGACCGCCCTGATGACTCCTACTGGGGCTCGTGAGGCTGGGTTGGGGTGCCCGCTTCTCCAATAAACTTTGGATATTTATTTGAAACTACAAAAAAAAATCCAAGATAATTGTTAAGTACTAAAAATAATATATATTTTCAAGTTAAAGTTAACATTTTAGTTAAAGTAATATTTAACTGGTAATTAATTTATGTATGCACCTCCGGTATATGGTGAATGTACCTCCGATACCTCCGTGTATCCACCGCCTCCCCGGTGGAGGAGGAGACAAATGGGCAAAATGTTTCTTTCACCCTGTTGCCCCTGTTACCTAGCAGTAAATAGATACCTGGGAGTTAGACAGCTGCTACAGGCTGCTTCCTGGGGTTGAGTAACAAAAAGGAGGCTTGGTCGATGACCGGGCTGCGGGGACACTAAGCCCCGAAATCATCTCAAGATAACCCTGATTGGGAACCATTATTGGCACTTGTATTGATATAGCAGTCTCACTGTTCTATAGGAGCACATGGCGTGGATCTGAAGATATCCAGACATGGACCATGTACTCCATTGTTCTACAATACAATTATAGGCCATGACTAAATTAGACTTAAGCGAGTCATTTCCCACACCTTACTCGGGGAATGATTTAGGTCTTTTTTTACTTTAATATAAAATCTCCCTGATGCATTTAAAAAACACTTCATCAAAACTTTGAATAAGGTCTTACATGTGAAGTGTGGTTTTCTGTCACTCTAATCTCATCTGAGTGTTCGTTACTACTAAATTGTTTGATGTCTTACCCCAGCTGCGGGTGTTGGCGTGGTGCACGGTGGTCGTGGTGGCGAGCGACGACCCGGCCTTCCTGGTCGCCTTCGCCCAGTCGTCTGACAGAGGCCGCCTGCTGGTGTGGTCGACCAGACTGTTGGTGGTGACGAGGGCGCCTCTCCAGGAGGTCATTCATCTCCTGCGCCAGTACTGGACCTTCTCCATGATGAACACCATGTTCCTGACCCCAAGAGTCCCAGGGTCTGGTCACAGGTAATGTTCTTGACCCCAGGAGTCCCAGCGTCTGGTCACAGGTAATGTTCCTGACCACAGGAGTCCCAGCGTCTGGTCACAGGTAATGTTCCTGACCCCAGGAGTCCCAGCGTCTGGTCACAGGTAATGTTCCTGACCACAGGAGTCCCAGCGTCTGGTCACAAGTAATGTTCCTGACCGCAGGATTCCCATCATCTGTGTCATGACCTCATGCTCCACAGCATCGCTGGAATCCATAGCCTGTACAAAAATCAATATTTGTCTAGGGCCAAGTGAAAGACTATCAAAAATACTCCAGTTTACTGGGGTATATAACATAGGTCACCGTAAAACAATAAGAAAACCACAATCTCTAACTCACATTCTATCGCACTGACCAGCTTCTTAAAGCTTTGCAAGATCATCAACAGGCCTCAAAACTGCATACCCTCAGCACTAGCTGACACCAGGCATGATCCTGGCACAGTTGCACACTAGCACCTATTATTCTGATGATATAATTACAGAATGGTGGTGTCACTCATTAATTAGTGAGGTTGAGGATTCCATATCATAACACAGCACAATGGCATCACTAAGATCCTCAGGTATCCACCTCAAGATATACATATAAAACAGCACCTACCACCTGGCATAAATGATGTACATCGGTAGAATTGAACTATGGCAACTACTACTGCATAATCTTAAATATCTAGTAGTCAATAAACACAAAAAGGCCACTAAAACCAGAGCTGGGCAACGACACGTCCACCCGTCTGGGAAGCTCGAAGAGTAGTGACCGCCAAGGGGCCAAGCAGGCTGGGAGCGACACTGTTTCCACATCTGCAAGTCAGTCGACTCTCCTCTTTTAAATATCACAAGCTCATATCCAGACATTTCTCAATCAATAATTTCTAATAACTAAACAAGGTTATAATACACAACCTTACATATGAATACAGATCAATAAATCAATACATAAGAGAATATGTATCCATAAGAGAATATATATCAAGATATTGTGACGTAAAAGTGAAAGAACAGAGCAGTGGCTATTTTGGCTGGAGGTTATGCCAATCACATTAAATAAAAAAAAGTAAATAAAACTGCTTTTGACCTCTTTACGGTGTGAGAGCTGCGGATAAAATCCAAAGAATGAAAAACTTTAAATAGTTGATATAACAAAAATGCCTTTAAAACAAATAAAGCAATTCCCATATTCTACTTGGCATTACCACAATATAAAATGCAAAAGAAATATAAACAAACATATGACAGTTATGTTAATGGCAAAGAAAGGTGCAAAACACAATATACAATAGCTGTACGCATATACTGGTTCATGGGAAGGCGACAGTAACTGTTATGGCTGTGAGAGCACGAAGGGTATTCTGAGGTCTGGCCGGTGGTGATCTGCTTATATATGCAGCCAGGCCAAGTGTAGATGGCGCTAATGTGCAGGTTACTATCGCCAACAGTCTTAAACAAGCGGTTCAGCTGGTCGACCGGCGAGTGGCGTTGGCCCCAGACAGGTGTCTCGGCTACTTGAGGGTGGAGGGGTGGGGGTCTAGACACAGGCTTCAGAGAACGTATTGTTGTTGTTGATTTCTTTTACTCGAGTATGCAGTTATGTTGTCAAATAGGCAGTAAAGGAATAGGCAGGATCTCCTTGGCTTAGCAAGAGATTACTGTAGCAGCTCTCCTAGAGCTCTCCTACTCTCTCTCAAACAGCTTTATGGGACCTGATAGCTGAGTGGACAGCACTTCGGATTCGTAGTACTGAGGTTCCGGGTTCGATCCCCGGTGGAGGCAGAAACAAATGGGCAGTGTTTCTTTCACCCTGATGCTCTGTTACCTAGCAGTAAATAGGTACCTGGGAGTTAGACAGCTGCTATGGGCTGCTGTCCATAGCACCTAACACCCCCAGTCTAACTTTTTTTTTTTTATTTTTAAGTTTACATGCAAGCATGCTTATAAATACAATAAAACAAAACAAACCCACAGACATTACAAGAAATCATATACGTGCAAAAAAAACAGAAAGGACATACGTACAGAAACACAAGACAAAACGCCGGCCGGAAGGGCCGACCACAAAATAACAAAATTTACAAAAAAACAAATGTCAACAATAAGTACAAAAACAAATTCACAACAATGAAGACAAAACACATCGGAATACAACACAGAAGTGACTCTAAAACAGTAAAAAAAAACAGAACAAGGCTACCATCACCGTAAACACACACGGAGAGGCAACAACATGAACAAACAACAATAATAAGAATAATAACAATAATAAAAAGACAGGAATATAAAAGTATAAACAAAACATACACAGGAATATAAAAGTACAAACAAACCATACACGCCACAAGCCTGAAGGGCACTCAGCACTACACAAACAACAACATTAAACCAAATAAACCACAAAACATAATAAAGGAAACATACCAACCACAACCAGACACACTCACACAGGAACCGGACACATACGCACACTGCACAACCCCACATAATAGAAACCCACAACCACAAACCGGAGCACGCAGGGACCGGGAAACAAACCCTCCCCACCCACTCACACACCCGACCCACACCACACAACCATGCACACTAATGGCAAGAACCCACAACCCACAATACATAAAGGAATCATGGGTCAAGCAAAGCCACCTCCTCGGGAGTAAGATACTTTTCAGGGAACGACTTCCAAGGATACTTTAGTTTATAGCCCTCCCAAATCAGATACTCCTGGTCGGTGGGGCGACGACCCCCCATCCGCCGCGGACCCGGCATAAACTCTGGAATCTCCAGATCAGGCGGAAACGGGTACTCCCGAAGTTCATGGGCGTAAGCCGCATAACGAGGCTGGGGAGCACAAGCCACGCCCTCCGACGTAGCAGACGACATCAATGAAACGTGCGAGGGCTGCCGAGACGGCCGCGTCTCCGGACGCGCAGGAGCAGGGGACAAGCGACGAGAAGGCAATGCCTCCACCGAGACCGCAGGAGACACTGAAGAGATGGCCGCAGAAGGAGGAGGCGGCGAAACCGTAGTCGAGGAACCGGGGACCGAGGCAGGAGTCACAGAATCACCAGAGCGAGCAGTCTTCTTCAACAGCAGCACTAGGCCACCCCGCTCACCACGGACCTCAGCAGGGGGCACCACCCCCCACGAAGAACCGGAGCCATCCGAGGCAGGCGACGCACCCGAAGCAGGAACCGCGGCCACGAGATCGGAAGTGGAGGCCGAAAGACCGTCACAGGCATTCTCTGGCAAATGCACCTCCACCGCCACCGTAGTACACAATGCAGCCGTAGCCACCCCGCCGTCGCCTGCAGACTCACAAGCGTCGAATTCGCCAACTTCCACCCATGCAGACGACGAACGCCTGGAACGCTTAGACATGGGCCGCACATCATCAGACCCGGAGGCCGACTCAGACACACGCTCAACACAAGCCGGGCGAACCGACGCATGTCGCAGGACTGCAGCATCCTCAACCACATGGGGCACCAGGCCAGACACATGGGGAAGCGCCAGAACCACCCCACCACCCAGCACATCCGGAACAGACGTCGAGGGTGCAGGGACCGGGACAGATGCAGCAGAGGAAGACGGGGGATTCGAACAGAGTGTCGGCCGAAGAATCCCAGAGACACTGGGCGGAGCAGGAGAAACACCAGGCGATGACACAACCTCCGGAGGAGAAGTCACCACCACAGGGGGCGCATCAGGCGACACAGAGGGCATATCCGCGGCCAGAGAATCGTCCATAGCCACAGAAACCTCCTCCACAGAAAGCGGTGGAAAATCCTCCTCACTGAAGAGGTTCACAGGCGCAGAGGCCGGCGCAGAACATCCAGCAGCCTGATGGCCCAACAGGCCACAACGATAACACGTCCGAGGCTGGCGGGCGTAAAACACACGAACTGTGTACCCCATCAGACGCACAGAGGACGGAATATCCTCCCGGAGTCTCATGCCCAGGGTGCGAATGTTCGTCCTCACACCCTTAAGTGGGCTCGAAGATACCACGTTCACCCGCACACTAACGACGGCGCCAAAACGGCCGAAGTACCGCCGGAGCAGACCCTCCGGAAACTCCAACTGAGCCCCATGCACGCTGACGTAGGTGAGGGCACCACTCCGATCAGATATGGAAACAGTGCCCACACCATCCTGCTGAGGTAGTGTCCGCCCCTCGTATCAACGTAGAAATTCACGGTACGCCAACTCCTCTGTGAATTTAATTATCACTCGACGTGCCGTCACCAGCTCGACACCGTAAATATCCATCACAGGTATATGCAGCTGCTCACACATCCGCGCAATCTCTGGGTACCCAGCCCGGCTTGAAAATTCCAAGCCCACAGACTGAGCCCTCAGTATTGGTGGGAGGGGGACCCCCATCTTGAAGTCCACGTCAGCACTGTCCGAGCAGAGACACCAAACGGCCAAAATTGTCAATCACCAAACCGCCGAAGCGACCAGCGGACACGTCCACTCGCCACGACAGCTAGTCGAGCACTCCTCCCCCAGTCTAACTGGGGGTGTGTAACAAAAAGGAGGCTTGGTCGAGGACCTGGCTGTGGGGACGCTAAGCCTTGAAATCATCTCAAGATAACCTCAAGATAACCACTGAAACCTGTTCCTATCACCTATGATACTGCTGTGGAGTGGTGAGTTGAAGTGGGAGGCTCCACCTCATGGACTTGGGAGAGCACGTTGGCGACGACGTTTTTCGAGCCTATGATGTGGAAGATGTTGAGATTGTAGTTCTGCAGATACAAGGCCCAACAAAATAAGTGCTGGTGCTAATTGGTGCTAATTGGTCTGCTGCATGAACTGAAGAGGATGATGATTGTAGATGTTTATGTAGTACTGCAGGGCTCAGTGAATTACAAATCGGTTGGAGAACTGAGTCAGCTGAATGGATCAAAGGGAATGGTGATCCAAGAAGATGTTGAGGAGATGGTTCGGCAGGTGCAAGGCCCAGCGAAGCAAGTGCTTGATGGAGAACTGCAACTGGGCCTGCTGCGTTGACTGAAGAATATTGAGGTCCGAGGAGCTTTTGATGAGGTAACCTTGTTGATTGAATGGTTCTTTGTCTTGCACGCTGGATAGGATGTTGAGTGGCTCCTTTATGACGGTAGTAGCTGGGCAGCATGATCTGATCTTGCTGTGGTGTTGTGGTGTTCCTAACACCAGTGTTGCTGGTGTCGACATGGAAGAGGAAAGGTTTCGTAACACCTGGCAAGGCGAGAATGAAATTAGTACAAGATAATGGTTTAAGTCTTTCAAATAAAATGGAGTGTGATGTGGTTTTGAGGTATTTTAACGAAAGGCTGGTCATGTTGTCGAGAGGAGCACATTTATTTGGTTCGTAGGTAGGAAGATCTTTCCTGGTGCTGGAGGTAGCTATCAAAGAGTTGGAACCATGGCAGTCAGGAGAAGCAAAATAACAGGGGGCTAGACTGTACCTGGGAGATGCTGATTGTCTTACACAGGTCGTTGGAGAAGATGGTGTCACAACTGCTCTGACTCTCTTGGGGATGTCCGCACTGCGGGCACTATTTCACGAGGTGCTTCACAACGTTAGCAGCTGTACTATTCTTGAAGGAAACTGCTGTAGGAAACCTGGTGATAGATCATGTGAAAATATTGATATGTAAGTTACCTGAGCTTGTCTTTGACAGAGGCTCGATATTGTTGTTGTTGAGATGGCTGAACTGCTCAGAAGACACTGGTACCTGAATCAGAGGTGCCTTGGGAATAGGAACGTTCGGCTTGCCTGTCCTTTGACCTGTGTGGCATTTATTTACAAAGGTCTTGATATCACGAACCATACCTGGCCTGTAGTAGTCCTGTTTCAGGGCGTCGTTGGTTTTGTTGAAGCCGTAGTGTGAGAGGGGGCCATGGGCCAGACGCATGATATCTGGACGTAGATTGGTAGGGTCTACCAGCTAGTTGACGTTAGCCCAATCGTCGTCCAACTTCAATTTAATGGGTCTATAGCGGCGATAGAGTACATGGTTGTCCACAAAAAAAAACAGGGATAGATTCTGATTGTGTCTCAGCCTGAAAGAATAAAGATGTTAGGGACTGATCTTTCCTCTGCAACTTACGGAACTCCAACAGGTTCAGATTCAATGGGAGGCCCTGAGAATCTTCAGGGACAGCTGGAGCAGCTGGTTGCGGTTGAGCAGCTTGGGCACGTGTCATCACCATGACAGGCTGGGAGAGGTCCTCAGAATTGTCGGTTGATCGGACTTACTCTGCAACATATTTCAGAACAGGATTTTCCACCGATGAGTCACATACCTGGGACTTGTCTCTGATAATGATGTTCGTGGGTATTTGTTCTTCTGCAAAGTCGTTGCCCAAGAGAAGCAAGGTTTTTTGGCCTGGCATGGGGTAAGGCTTTTTCCTGGATGGCGACTTGGGCGTCACCATGAACGAATGAACAATCCAGGTGGACTCTTGCGAGTGGGTGTGGAGTACTTGCAGTGAGGTCTGTGATGAGGACGGTTTCTCCAGTGTAGGTGACCTTGGGTGCAGCCGATTTGAGGAGTATCGATTGTAGAGCAGCTGTGTCCCTCAAGATGTTCACTTGGATCTTTCCCTACGAATCCCTACCACTGGAAGAGACAGTTCCGGGGTATAGATGTCTGTTGAAGAGAGAAAGATCAGAGAATGGAACGAAAATATTCATTACAGGATTATGAATTTTAGGAGGTGATTTGGGTTTTTGGGTTTCGTTGCTGACCTTACATTGAGACTTGGCACACTTTTCTATGGTATGTATATAGAGTTTTACAATAGCGACAGTACAGTGAAGAGTTCCCATTACTAGTACTTACTTTATCAGGACCGGACCAAGATGATTTACTGGGCGGTGTGTTGGATGGCACTTTGTGAATGAGATAGTAGGTGTCAGCCAACTGCTCACACTTAGTAAGGTTGGTCTCTTCCTTGTCTGAAAGGTAGAGACATATAGGAGTACAGGAACTCGACGAAGGAGTTCTTTCACCAAGATGATGTTGATGAGATCTGCAAAGGTGGTGACTTGGGCTGATTCCAGCCACTTCATATAATCTTTTCTTACTGTGAGCGAATTCTAGGTAAGTAAAAGCACTGGATTTGAGGTAGTCCCTAAACCTACGTCTATAACTCTCTACGGATAGGAGGTAGGCATCAAGCACTGCCTGTTTCAACACATTGTAGTCTGTTTCTGAAGCCAGAGAACCGAGGGTCAAGGCAACTCTACCAGTCAAATGAGAGCTGAGAAGTATAGACCACTGATCCTGAGGCCAGCTGAGTTGATTAGCTAGAGCCTCAAACGTATTAAAGAATATATCTACCTCAGTCTCTACAAAAGATGGCATTACCTTAATTGCTTGAGAAACATTGATTACAGAGAGAGTTTGGCTTCTGCTTCCTTGCACTGAATGACGTGGACGGTTTCAAGGTCAAGCTCCTTACGTCGGTGCTCCAGAGTGATGGCGGCTTGTTCCCTCTCATGTTCACAGTTATGGCCACTATGGGTTGCAACCGGGTTCTTTGATGGTAGAACCAAAATGATAGTATCCGACTCCAAGTCGGTAGTACGCTTTCAAGAAAGTGGCTATGTAGTGCATAAAAAAGGGGGGATGAACAAAACTCTGTTCCTTTCGTCAATGTATTAAATATCTTTCCACCACCGTTAAGTATATATATGTACACCATCACCATAAATAATATATAAAGAACAGATAGGCTATTACTACACCTATATGCAATCCTTTCGCTCAGGATATCAAACGTGCTCACATGCAGAGTTCATCAATCCCCAATATTTCTTCACTGTCCAGTAGCGTAACCAACCTTACTGGGAAGAACACCGGTGAGTTCACCTAAACGTGGGCCAGCCCACTGACAGTGTCATGAGGTGCCTGTACCACAACGACCGCTCACCAGCAACTCGCTGGCAGAGTACCTCAGCCACACGCTGAGCGGGGTCACAAACCAATACAGGGGTAGCGATCCCCTGGGAGTAGTCTCTAGCTACCAGCTAGCAGCACTACTCAACAGGCACCTCCCTGTCGACAGTCTCTCCCCTAAGCCAGTCCCAAAGGTACGCTGATCTTTTCAACACTAAAGCACTAGCAGCTACCACACTGCTTCATCGGCGGCGGCTTACTTGGTCGTTTCCAGAACCATGTAGGGAAACTCTGGACTGCCCTCTCCAGTACCGCTGCCCACAGACGTCACCTCTGTGGACACAAAAACGTCATCAATGACCTAGTCGATACTGGCGATACTAGGAAATACCACTAACCCACTGGGGAGTTAACATTGTGCTCTGTACCACACACTAGGTACACTAGTTTCCCATCCATGCACACTCCCTCGTGTAACGAGTTTCTCACGATCAGGGACTGGGCTGCTCCACTATCTCTGAGCACTACAACCGATATACCAGTATGATCACTCGTTACATACCCGCCTCAAGTGTGAGGGGCAAAACAATCCTGGTCCTTCTCTACTCGTCATTAGAGACTGGGTTCCGGCTGGTGGTGTCACACAACCCATCAGCATTACTTCCCTATGTGGGTCGTTACTTCTTCTGCCTCGGCACTTAGAAGCAATGTGCCCCCTCTGCCCACAAGTCCAACAAACTACGTTCCTCCTTGGACTACGGTGTTTTGGACTGCTAGGACTAGTCCTTCGGGGACTACCTGGGGGCGTCTTTATAACACTTTGTGGGATGGGTCTCTCTTCTTCTGGACGAGATTTACCAAACAGTCGTGGGTAACTCTTCGGGACATACCTGGTAGAGGGCCGATGCGTTAAGATGTACTCCTCAGCCATGGTGGCTGCTGCACTCAAGGTCTCTACCTACTGTTCCGCTAGGTATGTCTTGAGATCTCCACATAGGCAATCCTTGAAGTCCTCCAGTTGTATGAGCTGCTCGAGTTGTTCCTTCGTCTCCACCTTACGAGACTCACACCATTCGTGGAATAGCCGTTCCTTGATACTTGCAAACTCTGTGAAGGTGTGCTCTGAGGTCTTCTTCAGGTTCCGGAACTTCTGTCTGTAAGCTTCCAGTACCAGCTGGTAGGCCATCAGCACTACCTTCACAGCGTCGTAATCACTGGAGTCATCCACCGACAATGTGGAGTATGCAATTTGGGCCTTCCCTGTCAGGACGGATTGGATCATGATGGCCCAATTCTCCTTTGGCCAATCTAATGAAGCGGCTACCTTCTCGAAGGCAGCGAAGAACTCGGAGACTTCTTTTTCATTGAATTTGGGAACCATCTTAATGTTCCTCACTGGATCGAATCTACTCTTTTCCTTTGTTTCCTTCCGACCACCTAATCGTAGCACTTCTAACTCATGTAGTCTTCCCTTCTCTTTTTTCTTCTCTTTCTCGCTCTAATTCCAAACGTTTCATTTCCATTTCCTTCTCTTTCATTTCCATTTTCCTCTCTTTCAGAACCATTTCCTTTTCTTTCATTTCTCGTTCTATTTCTAATTTTTTCTGCTCTATCTCGCGATTGACCTCCAATGCACGCATTTTCACGGTGAGAAGGCTGATATTAAATTCACTAGTATCACTCTCACCATCTCTGCCTTTGTCTTCCTTTTCAGTGGGAGTCATTACATTTTTCTTTGTACCTGGTGCCTTGCTTTCCTGCTTCTCCTCTGCCTTTAAGTGCTTATGAACCTTCGAAAAGATTTCAACACGGGAATCACTTTCACGTACTTTGATTCCTAAATAGGCACTTATTAGCACAAGTTCCTGCTTTCCCAGATACTTTAATCTAGCAAGACAGTCCTCTTTGTTCAGAAATTCCTGAACATCGTCTAGATTGTTAATGGTTTCTCTCTCTGCCATATTGTCACTATACACTGTGCACGAGCACTCAACACTGCACTTAACACTTAACTCTTTACCTGGAGCACCGCACAGGACACTTAACGTCCTAACAAATAACGAACAGGGGAATTATTCACAGGGGGTTGCACTAATTCACCACCTCTATCAAACGCACTGAACAAGAGGTCGGATCTCGCTGGAGACGCCAATTATGTTACGGCCACTATGGGTTGCAACCGGGTTCTTTGATGGTAGAACCAAAATGATGGAGTCCAACCCCAAGTCGGTAGTACGCTTTCAAGAAAGTGGCTATGTAGTGCATAAAAAAGGGGGGGGGTGAACAAAACACTGTTCCTTTCTTCAATGTATTAAATATCTTTCCACCACCGTTAAGTATATATATGTACACCGTCACCATACATAATATATAATAAACAGATAGGCTATTACTAAACCGATGTACAATCCTTTCGCTCAGGACATCAAACGTGCTCACGTACAGAGTTCATCAATCCCCAGTATTTCTTCACTGTCCAGTAACGTAACCAACCTTACTGGGAAGAACACCGGCGAGTTCATCTATACGTGGGCCAGCCCACTGACAGGGTCATGAGGTGCCTGTACCCCAATGACCGCTCACCAGCATCTCGCTGGAAGAGTACCTCAGCCACACGCTAAGTGGGGTCACAGTACAGGGGTAGCAATCCCCTGGCAGCAGTCTCTAGCTACCAGCTAGCAGCACTGCTCAACAGGCACCTCCCTGTCGACAGTCTCTCCCCTAAGCCAGTCCCAAAGGTATGCCGATCTTTTCAACACTAAAGCACTAGCAGCTACCACACCGCTTCATCGGCGGCGGCTTACTTGGTCGTTTCCAGGACCATGTAGGGAAACTCTGGACTGGCCAAGCTGAACTGCTCTCTCCAGTACCGCTGCCCCCAGATGTCACCTCTGTGGACAGAAAAACGTAAACAATGACCTAGCCGATACTGGCGAAACTAGGAAATATAACTAACCCACTGGGGAGTTATTGTGCTCTGTAGCATGTTACGTCTTGCTCACACCGCTCATTGAACTACAGGGGAAAGTAATGGCATGTCTAGGGGTATTCTACAACAACTCCTGTCTATTAATGTTCAATCAGAGTGCCTCATCAGTACGTCACATATATAATAATAGTTATCAGGTTATAGAAATAAAACATGCATATAAACAAGTTGTATAAAATAAAAATGTACATATATATCAAAATAATATTATCCTTCAGGTATAACAGTAATCAGATGGCCTACTAAGTATTATAATATAATAACGTATGCTCGCCAGATAATTGTAACTACTAAGACAAAATACAGAATATAAAACAGACAAAACTTATCAGACCAATTGACTCTAGGAACGGCTCTCGGATACTAACTCAAACTGGCGTCGGAGCCGCTCTCGCCCTCTCCACAACATAACGAATGGTAAATTTATATAAAATTATCTTTCTTAAATAAGAAATATAACTGGGCTAAGGCAAGCATTAAAATAACTTAAATATGAATGGTCAGGTTGACAACATCAACAGAGGAAACATATTTTATATAAAACAAATATATTTATATATAATAATAAAGAGGAAACTCCTGGCAACTACACAACTGAACAAGATCAAAATTTATAATCACGAAACTCATAGGTCCTGGATGTGTGACTAGATCGCGCACTACACTCCTGTTCAACTGTGTTGCCAAGATATACGACATTACAAAAATATACATACATGCCCCCATGCAAGTAAGTAAGTAATTATCAAAAGAAGGCTCCAAACCAGGAAGGCTATGTAGCACCATCAAATGTGCGGAATAATCAGAGGGCGCTAAATATCACCAAGGATGCCAATACGAGAACAAAACAGCATAAGGCGAACGATATCAAAAGTATCCGAGTCACCAAGAATTGCAGGCGATGAGTCACAATAACGTGGCTGAAGTATGTTGACCAGACCACACCAGAACATTTGTAAACAAATGTTCCGCTAGATGACGTTCTCTCTTTCCTTAGACGGAAGGCGTCAGAGGGCCTTCTTCCTCTCCCTCTTCCCACTGACGTTTTCCTCGATCTCATTAGACTCTGTGTGGAATCTAATTCTTTCTCTTTTAACGGTAAATATTACACTCAAACTTTCGGTGTCGCTATGGGTTCCCCTCTCTCCCCTGTTCTTGCTAATTTCTACATGGAATACTTCGAAACTGTTCTTCTTCCTTCTATTGATACTCGTCCCTCTCTCTGGCTTCGCTATGTTGATGACATTTTTGCTTTATGGCCTCATGACCTTAATCTTTTCCAGCCTTTCCTCGCCTCTCTTAACAATCTAGCTCCTTCTATCCATTTCAAAGTTGAGTGGGAATCTAATTACCTCCTTCCTTTTCTTGATGTTCATGTTCACAGCTCTGTGTCTGGGTTCTCTTTCTCTGTCTACCGTAAACCCATGCACAGTGGCATGTACATTCATTTCTTTTCCTACCATCCTCCTTCTGTTAAGAAAAATGTCCTCGTCTCTCTCTTCCTCCGCGCTCTACGCATCAGCGACCCTCAGTTTCTTGATTCTGAAATTTCCTTTATC
>WNGS01164437.1:36941323-36980299 GCA_020271785.1 Procambarus virginalis | reverse complement strand
GGGGGGAAGGGAGGTAAGGGGTCGGTCCATCTAACTACCCAAAACTTCCTAGTATCACGTAATTAATGAAGACTGTATCATTGGGTCACTGTATGGCTGTAACACGGGTCACTGTATGACTGTATCACTGGGTCACTGTATGGCTGTATCACTGGGTCACTGTATGGCTGTATCACGGGTCACTGTATGGCTGTATCACGGGTCACTGTATGGCTGTATCACTGGTCACTGTATGACTGTATCACGGGTCACTGTATGACTGTATCATTGGGTCACTGTATGGCTGTACCACTGTCACTGTATGACTGTATCACTGGGTCAATGTATGACTGTATCATTGGGTCACTATATGGCTGTATCACTGGGTCACTGTATGACTGTATCATTGGGTCACTGTATGGCTGTAACATGGGTCACTGTATGACTGTATCATTGGGTCACTGTATGGCTGTAACACGGGTCACTGTATGACTGTATCACTGGGTCACTGTATGGCTGTATCACTGGGTCACTGTATGACTGTATCACTGGGTCACTGTATGACTATCATTGGGTCACTGTATGACTGTAACACGGGTCACTGTATGACTGTATCACTGGGTCACTGTATGGCTGTATCATTGGGTCACTGTATCACTGGGTCACTGTGTGGCTGTATCACTGGGTCACTGTATGACTGTATCACTGGGTCACTGTATGACTGAATCACTGGGTCACTGTATGGCTGTAACACGGGTCACTGTATGACTGAATCACTGGGTCACTCTATGGCTGTAACACGGGTCACTGTATGACTGTATCACTGGGTCACTGTATGGCTGTAACACGGGTCACTGTATGACTGTATCACTGGGTCACTGTATGACTGAATCACTGGGTCACTGTATGACTGTAACGGGTCACTGTATGGCTGTATCACTGGGTCACTGTATGGCTGTATCACTGGGTCACTGTATGGCTGTAACACGGGTCAATGTATGGCTGTATCACTGGGTCACTGTATGGCTGTAACACGGGTCACTGTATGGCTGTATCACTGGGTCACTGTATGGCTGTATCACTGGGTCACTGTATGGCTGTAACACGGGTCACTGTATGGCTGTACACGGGTCACTGTATGGCTGTATCACTGGGTCACTGTATGGCTGTAACACGGGTCACTGTATGACTGTATCACTGGGTCACTGTATGGCTGTAACACGGGTCAATGTATGGCTGTATCACTGGTCACTGTATGGCTGTATCACTGGGTCACTGTATGGCTGTAACACGGGTCACTGTATGGCTGTAACACGGGTCACTGTATGGCTGTATCACTGGGTCACTGTATGGCTGTAACACGGGTCACTGTATGGCTGTATCACTGGGTCACTGTATGGCTGTATCACTGTGTCACTGTATGGCTGTATCACTGGTCACTGTATGGCTGTAACACGGGTCACTGTATGACTGTATCACTGGGTCACTGTATGGCTGTATCACTGGGTCACTGTATGGCTGTATCACTGGGTCACTGTATGGCTGTATCACTGGGTCACTGTATGGCTGTATCACTGGGTCACTGTATGGGTGTATCACTGGGTCACTGTATGGCTGTATCACTGGGTCACTGTATGGCTGCATCACTGGGTCACTGTATGGCTGTATCACTGGGTCACTGTATGGCTGTATCACTGGGTCACTGTATGGCTGTATCACTGGGTCACTGTATGGCTGTATCACTGGGTCACTGTATGGCTCTATCACTTGGTCACTGTATGGCTGTATCACTGGGTCACTGTATGGCTGGATCACTGGGTCACTGCATGGCTTTATCACTGGGTAACTGTATGGTTGTATCACGGGTCACTGTATGGCTGTATCACATGGGGTCACAGCTTGATGTATCACTTGGGGGTCACAGTATGATGTATCACTGGGGTCACAGTATGATGTATCACTGGGGTCACTGTATGATGTATCACTGCAAATACAGTGATACAGTGTTACTGTATCACTGGGGTTACAGTATGATGTATCACTGGGGGTCACAGTATGATGTATCACTGGGGGTCACAGTATGATGTATCACTGGGGGTCACAGTATGATGTATCACTGGGGGTCACAGTATGATGTATCACTGGGGTCACAGTATGATGTATCACTGGGGGTCACAGTATGATGTATCACTGGGGGTCACAGTATGATGTATCACTGGGGGTCACAGTATGATGTATCACTGGGGTCACAGTATGATGTATCACTGGGGGTCACAGTATGATGTATCACTGGGGGTCACAGTATGATGTAACACTGGGGGTCACAGTATGATGTATCACTGGGGTTAGAGTATGATGTATCACTGTGGGTCACAGTATGATGTTTCACTGGGGGTCATAGTATGATGTATCACTGTGGGTCACAGTATGATGTATCACTGTGGGTCACAGTATGATGTATCACTGTGGGTCACAGTATGATGTATCACTGTGGGTCACAGTATGATGTATCACTGGGGGTCACAGTATGATGTATCACTTTGGGTCACAGTATGATGTATCAATGGGGGGTCACAGTATGATGTATCACTGTGGGCCACAGTGTGATGTATCACTGTGGGTCAAAGTATGATGTATCACTGTGGGTCAAAGTGTGATGTATCACTGTGGGTCACAGTATGATGTATCACTGGGGGTCACAGTATGATGTATCACTGTGGGTCACAGTATGATGTATCACTGTGGGTCACAGTGTGATGTATCACTGTGGGTCACAGTGTGATGTATCACTGTCGGTCACAGTGTGATGTATCACTGTGGGTCACAGTGTGATGTATCACTGTGGGTCACAGTGTGATGTATCACTGTGGGTCACAGTGTGATGTATCACTGTGGGTCACAGTGTGATGTATCACTGGGGTCTCAGTATTGTGGGAAAATCCTAGCAGCTCAATTCCTTTTTAATTGACTTTAATAAGATAATTTTTTATCTGATTAATTTTCTTAGTTCTTAGTAATAAGATATTTAATTAAGCAAGTAAATTATTGAGTAAGTTAGTGAGTGGACTGTATGTACTGATTCAGCTGCTTGAATTTATTTCACATAATTGGGGGGGGGGGTACAATTTGCTGCTTAAACCACTTTGATATGGCTCCTTCATAAACCACAAATTGTTTACCTTATATTCAAAATATAATTATAAATCATACCACATATGGTGGTCTAATCTACTATATTTATAGAAATACAGTATTATACAAAAAGGAGGGCTTAGCTGTTCCTGTTGAAGGTGCCTGCTAAGGCTATGTAATTGTAGCATCAAAGATGGGTGTGGCCCTGTGCCTCTGAGTGCCACGTAATGGCGGCTGTCTGGAAGTTACAAAGCTTGATGTACAGCTAAGTATTAAATTATATATAAGACCCAACTGTCTGCTCAGCTTCTTGTTACACCAAATCACCATTACCTGCCGAGTTTAAAGAATTAATAATGTTTCTCTAAACATATAAGTACAGGTAAGACATGGAATATGAGGGTGTTAAGCTGTGTAAACGTTCTTGTTAATGGGGGGTCTTCATGCATCATAACAGCCCACCTATTTATGAATAAACTGTGCACAATTAAACGTAAATATTTGGTAAGATGGATACTGTTGTTTCTGTGGTTGTTGAGAGGCTGTTTTGCTGGTTGCTTGCTTGTTGACACGTAGTCTGGGTGTCTAACGAGTTAAATCAGCTTATATGGAAAGACTCTCTACAGTGTGTTCTGATGTTATTGTCTCAGTGTGTACGTGACGCTCCCGGGGAAGACGAAGGCAAATTTCTATTTATTTTTAAGAAATAGAGTATTAAGCTATATTCCCAGTGTTGAAAATTATATTCAGTCTTAGTGAACACTTTTTTATTAAATTTAAACACTAGACTGTAGTATAAAAAGATTTAGGAGTATTGTAATTACGTGACTTCAATGACGTCACAGAATCACCCATGCTCTTTTCTTTAAGGGGATACTCATGTTATTATGTGTGTGTCGGATTTCCAACATAATTCCAGGGTGGAGGGAAGAACACGGGTCGAAGTCCCGGTAAGGACTGCAATCTCTTTATTCTTCTCTTTCAGAATTATAGTGCTGCTTTAATTTGAGTTTACATTGTTGTGATGCAGTCCTTTGGGGACTTATGTCCCGTACTGGCGTGTCAGGTGTTGGAAGTCGTTGAACGTCTTCTTTTCCTGCCAGTTCTAAAGGAACTAATTTCTCTAATGTTTTGAGAATAGTGTTGCTTTGGCATTTTACTTTCACTATTCTCAAGATGCCCTGCCTTTCTGGATGAACAGAGACTATTTGGTCTATAGGCCACTCTGAGCGTGGCCCATCGCTGTCCACCAGAACTATGTCACCAGGCTTCAAGTTAATTCTGTTGTAGGGGTTGTTTGCCCCATAATGATACTCCCTCAGAGCTGTAAGGTATTCTCGAGTCCATACATCATTCCACCGACTTATCACCCCTGATAGATGTTTGAAACATTGAACCAAATCACTCTCTTGGACATATGAAGGATCCTCTGGTTCCTCGTCCGTAAGGGACACAAGTGTTTTGAGAGGTCTCCCATACATCAGATGAGCTGGACTTAATGGTTCACGCTGCAAAACATCATCAGAGAGGTAGGTAAGTGGTCGGTTATTAACTCGTGCTTCTATCTCTATGACTACGATTTGGAACTCCTGTAGATCAATCTTTTGGCAGTGTAGGGTTTTCTGTAGAGAGCGTTTCACCGTACCAATCATGCGTTCATAGAAGCCTTTGTGCCATGGTGCTCTGGGAGGTATGAGTTTCCAGTGGCACTGCCGTTGATTTAGGGCCATGCGTTCCTTTGGATGTTGCCAGATTTTTCTCAGACATGCTTCTCCTGCCACTAAATTGGACCCATTGTTTGAGATCATTAACTTAGGAGAGGATCTACGTGAAGGAAACCTGCGGAAAGCCTGTAAGAATGCTTCGGCACTCATATCGGGAGTCACTTCTAGATGGACTGCCCTTGTTGTGGCACAAGTAAAAAGACAGATATAGGCCTTAACTGGTTTTTGTCCTTGGTGCCTGTTAGTGTAAGTGCTCCTGTGAAATCTACTCCTGTAGTCTCAAAGGGACGAATATGTATAACTCGTTTCTTCGGAAGTGGAGGAGGGCCGGGATATGGACAGCCTCTGGCATCGTATCTCCGGCAAATAACACAGGATTTAATTATTGATTTTACTGTCTGCTTACCTTGGGGTAGCCAGTACTGTTGTCTTAAGTCCGTGAGAGTATCTAATACCCCACCATGCAGAGTGTTGTATTTGTGTATGTGTAACACAATTAGTTTGCTTACTATGTGGTCACGAGGAAGCAATATTGGATTTTTTGCTTCCAGATCTATGTCAGCATGCTGTAAGCGGCCTCTGCATCTGATTAGGTTATAATTGTCGGTGTCTAACCAGAGACCCAGATCATTTTGTAGCTTCTTTGGAACAATGTCAAATTCTGTCCCGAATGTGCCTGTCTGAGCTTTTTTGACCCAGTACCCTAGGGCACTAGGGAATTTATGCTTGACTCCTATTTTCTTTAGAAAATCAAACACTACTTGGGTGACACCTATTAGTTTGTTCAGTTCAGACTACCGAGTAGGATCAATTACCAAAGTCCGAGGTAGTTCTGGGTTCTCAGTGGGAACAGTGACATTGGTCACAATGACTTGTGGCTTTTGTTCAGGCCACTGGTCGCTGATTAGCCAGTGAGGTCCATTGAACCACATCTCTGCCTTTGTTAATTGCCATAATGTCAGGCCTCAGGAGAGATAGTCAGCTGGATTCTCTTTAGTTGGTACATATCTTAGTTTATACCCTGCCGACAACTCTCGTATTTCCTTAACGCGGTTACTCACGAAAGGATTCTTACTGTTATTGTTTTTATCCCACTGTAGCACTGCCTCATTATCTGACCATACAACTGTTTCTTCAAAGTGTATGTTGCTTAAGGCCTCGATCAGATAATGAGTCAATCTAACACCTAGCAGTAAGACTGTTAATTCCAGTTGTGACAATGATCTTTTCTTTATAGGTGCCACTCTGGCCACTGATGTGAGCAAATTGGCTTGCCCATTTGAGACCAGGTAAGCTACTGTGCCATAAGCCTTTCCTGAGGCATCACAAAATACATGTAGCTTAATTGGTTACTTTTCATTTACTACTGTGTTCCGAGGGAACTTGACAGACTCTAGGATACTGAAATCTTTCACTAGCCCTCGCCATTTTTCTTGTAAGGTAGGTGTTAGAAGATCATCACAGTCTATCCTTTGTTGCCCACATTTCTGCATTATCAACTTTCCATTAATTAAGATTGGACTTAATAGTCCTAATGGGTCGAAGGGTTTGCTGACTTGTGAGAGTAATTTTCTCATTGTTAAGTTAGTGGTATCTGGCTCCACCGACTTGATTGTCAACTGATCTGTTGTCGTATTCCAATCGACGCCTAGTACTTTTGTCCTCTCGGGTACCTGGTAGTCGGGAAATTCAGTTGCAATCAGTTGATTTAATTTGTCATTGTTGGAGACCCACGACTGGAGATACATATTGGCTCCTATTAATTCTCCATTGGCCTCATGGTATATGTTCAACAGTTTACTCTCACTGCTGGTTGTTCCTTGAAAATTATCCACATACAAGTTTTTACTAATTTCTGTTTTGTTTGGGCTATTAGACTTCTTCAAGTGTGTATCTAAGGTAGCTTGAAGCAGAAACGGTGAGGAAGTGGCCCCAAACAAAACAGACGCAAACCTGTAAGTGGCCCCAACTGTTTCACTGTTTGGATCGTTAGGATCCTTGATTCATAGGAACTTTGTGTAGTTCCGGTCTTCTTCTTGGAAACCTACCCTAAGGAAAGCCTTGTTGATGTTGGCCGTGTATGCGTAAGTTCCAATACTTAACTTTAACAGCATGTCGTATAGCCTTTGTGTCAGGCTAGGGCCAGTTTGAAGGCAGTTCTTTAATGATACACTACTCTGCCTTGTCTTAGCGCTGCAATTAAATACTATCCGTAGTTGGGTAGTAGCAGAATTTTTCAGTACAGGATGGTGTGGCAGGTAGTGCCCTACCTTTGGGTTATCATTAGTGACAACTTCGATAAATTTATCATCGAGTTGCTTCTGTATTATTTCATGATACAACTTCAAGTTCTCAGGCTGTCTTTGTAAGCGCAACACCTGTGATCTTAATTGGTTTCGTGCCATAAAATGGTTGACGGGTAGCTGAGGGAGATTCAGCTTCCATGGTAACCTAACCCAGTATTGATTATCTCTGTAGATAACCGAGTCCAGGTATTACTTGTAAGTCCAGTCGTCATCTGGGCTAGGTTGTTCAGGGACAATGCTGAGAGTTGCCAAGTCCCATAGCTTATGTACAGGTGGATCAAGCTCATCCTCAGACATGTCTCTGAATTGCAGTGGAGACTGTTCTCCTAGTCATGCAACCATTACTGGGTTTGCATGTTGTTGGTCTACAGGTGCGGGTTGCTTCAGTCATAATACTGGGCCTGTGAGCAAATAGCCACCTGGTAACAAGTTCATTCCTTGTTTTTCTTCCTTTCCTTTGATAAAGCTATGGCAGACATCTGATCCCATAAGGATTCCAATATTGGAAAGGTTGTCTGATGTGATTTTATAAGCCAAATGGATTCTCTTTTCTTTCAGGAATTTGGCTGTTGTCCCTAGACCATATACATACAGGTCTGTTGGGAATCTATCTACTACCAGAGCTTGTATCATTTGGACATAACCTCCTAAACGTACTTTAGGTTGTACTACCTTGAACACTCGGGCTCCTGTGTTAGTCAGGAATCCTGCTATGTCTATTCATGTCTCTCTTACAGGTGTGAGTTTCAGGGCATCTACCAACTTCTTTGATATAAAAGTCATTTGGGATCCTTGGTCAAATAATTCATGTACGGTGGCTTTGGACTTTCCATTTTTAATGATCAATTGAGCAGTAGGTAGAGCTGATTTATGATCAGACCTTGTTGAGAAGACACTTATGTCAGGTAACATAGTACAAAGCTGTACTGAAGTGGTAGTTCCTTCCTCCTCCTGTGGTTTGGCTGACTTTGTACTTGAGTTCCCACAAAGTGCTGTATGGTGTTGACCCTTATAGCACCTATTACAGGTGCGTATTTGAGTTGTACAGGTGTCAGGATTATGTGCCCTTATACACTTGGTACATCTATGTAACTCCTTGAGTCGTTTTATGCGTGTAGCACGATCGGGGTAAACTTTGCAATAGTATATGGAATGTGGTTGTTCACAGATCACGCATGGTTTCCAGACATTAACAGCATCTTGGGGAGTCACCGATTTGGGTGACGCATTAACTGTAGGTTTGGAGGGTCCAACTGTGTATGTGCCCACACTGCCTTGTTTCCACTTTGGGGAGGGGAAGTCGTTTTAGATTTGTTTGGAGTACTGTTTGTACTCTGTTGTTTACTATTAGTGGTAGACGAAGGTTTAGATGTCGCTTTTCCATCTGGGTTATCTCTTTGTCTTTCTATGATTGAACGCAAACCTTCTGAAATCTCCTTTACTGTCAGAGAAGATTTGTTATATAAGAAAAACAACTTATCCAGTACGTCACTGGGTAATTTGCGTTTCATATGTACTTGGATTATCCAGTCGGATTCGTCCAAATTAACCTTGTTCTAAAGTGCCTTGAGCAAGGACTCAAGCTCCAATCTAAAGGCTTGGAGTGAGTCAGCTGTACTATTTGGAGGATTAATATCTAACAGCTTCTGGGTTAGAATTCTGATAGTCCTTTCTGGCTTAGCATAATTATCCTTAAGGAGCTGCACGGCATTGTCATAACCATCATCAGTGAATGTCATATTACAGACAACCTGTAACGTTTCATTCTTTAAGACATCCTGTAAATATGTAAATTTTGTCGTCCTTGCTACATTGGTATTAGAATCCACAGAATCGACAAATTTGTTTCAGAAGTTGTCCCAATTCTCGTCTTCTCTACCAGAGAAAGTTGGGAGATTGAGTAATGGTAATTTGACTTCTGGTTGTGTCTGGTTTTGGGAAGCTGTGGCTGCAATATTTGTATTGGCCTTATGTATGCTTATTAAATTGTCAAAGTGTTGTAACTTTGTATGCATTGCATCTTCGTAATCTTCATTTTCTTGTATTACATTGTCCATTGCCTCTTCCTTGATGTTGGTGGTTGCGAGGATATCCTGATATTTCAGGATTTGTAAGAGCACATGCTCATATTTGGTCTGTGAAACCTTATAATGGCTATCCAGTTCTACATAATTAAGTGGAGTTTGATTACTTAAATCCTCACATTTTTTGATCTGACGGGTTAAGTGGCCCTTCATAACAGTGAGGGTCACTTTTACATTTTTGGCAGTAGACATCATGGCAGTATTTGCTAGCCTAGTTGGACTGTGATTTGGAGTGTTTCTGGCACTTGAGTTAGTAGAACCACTAGTTTCCGAACTAGAGTTGTTTACCATTTAAAAAAAACACACTGTAATCATACACTCCATAATTTGAATGGTAAGCCTACATCAATGCTGGAATTCCTCAAGTTAGCCCTTCATTATCACTCTTGGTTGGTACAGAAACACAGATTAGAACTCAAAGGTGAAATGATTATAGGTAAATTATTACTATAGTTAAGGTAATATTATGTAGACAACATAACTTGGGTTGTCATGAATACTGCATAAAAAATATGTGTTTGCTAGGTTGTAATATATGTTCAACTCTAGACAAGTGTAAAATTCTTACCTTTACACCAGGTTAGCACAATAAATTAGACAAGGTTGCTGTACAACACCAGCCTAAAATGTCCTAACCTTGTGCAAGAATTAGTTGTAAATAATGTGGCATGCAGTAATTGTTACAGTAATGGTGCAATATTAAAAAGTAATGTTTATATAAACACTTAAAATTATAAGATGCATATACATTTATGAGTAAATTAGCCTCTTATCAACCTCTTGTAATGAAAAAGCACAATTGTTCTTTTGGTCCAGGCCTCGGAACAATAATACTGCTTGTTGTAAGTTCTGTTTGCTATTTGCAGAGATCGAAAATGTTGGGCTAGAAAAATGTAAAATGTATAGCAGTGTCCTCCTGCTATAATTAAATAATGTGGAAATATTGCACTAATGTTATATATATTTAGATCCTAATCAGGATCTTGAATCTGCTTCGTTGTGGACCGTAAATGTGTGGGAAAATCCTAGCAGCTCAATTCCTGTTTAATTGACTTTAATAAGATTTTTTTTCTGATTAATTTTCTTAGTTAGTTCTTAGTAATAAGTTAGTAAATTAAGCAAGTAAATAATTAGGTCAGTATGTAAGTAAGTGAGTGGACTGTATGTACTGTTTCAGCTGCCTGAATTATCTCACATAATTGGGGGGACAATTTGCAGCTTAAACCACTTTGATATGGCTCCTTCATAAACCACAAATTGTTTACCTTATATTCAAAATATAATTATAAATCATACCACATATGGTGGTCTATCTACTATTATTATAGAAATAATGAATTAATTTCTTATACTATGTCTACAGTATTATACAAAAAAGAGGGCTTAGCTGTTCCTGTTGAAGGGGCCTGCTAAGGCTGTGTAATTGTAGATCAAAGATGGGTGTGGCCCTGTGCCTCTGAGTGCCACGTAATGGCGGCTGTCTGGAGGCTACAAAGCTTGGTGTACAGCTAAGTAATAATTTATATGTAAGGCCCAACTATCTGCTCAGCTTCTTGTTACACCAAATCACCATTACCTGCCGAGTTTAAAGAATTAATAATGTTTCTCTAAACATATAAGTACAGGTAAGACATGGAATATGAGGATGTTAAGCTGTGTAAACGTTCTTGTTAATGGGGGGTCTTCATGCATCATAACAACCCACCTATTTATGAATAAACTGTGCACAATTAAACGTAAATACTTGGTAAGATGGATACTGTTGTTGCTGTGGCTGTTGAGAGGCTGTTTTGCTGGTTGCTTGCTTGTTGATACGTAGTCTGGGTGTCTAATGAGTTAAATCAGCTTATATGGAAAGACTCCCTACAGCGTGTTCTGATGATATTGTTGTTGTTGTTGATTTAAGGGCGATGACGATCGTGGGATTGGATGCGCCCCGGCGTACCCATTAAGGGTGAATTGCGAAGCCAGGAAAGGTGAAACGCCAAGCCAAAACGTGAAATGAGTGACGCCAATCACTAGAAACTAATATGACATATGACAAATAAACGCACATTCAGGCAGATGATTGGGGAGTCCCAGGAGTCCCTCAGGGTGACAAGCACCGGACCCGCTCCACACAGAGAACACCAGGTAGCAAAACCAAAAACCCAGCCCCCAACTAAAACGCAAAAAGTCATACAGTGTCCTCCGGCAGAGCAGAAGCCGGCCGCCCACCACGACTGCGGGCGCACCAGGAACCCACCAAGACCCGCCAACCCCCTACACCTCTCGGCCAAGCCGGCCCCCAAACACCGTCACACCGCCTGGAGAACCAGCCAGAACACGCAAAAAAAAATCTATCAACAATCCCGTGACCCAAGACGATATGTGCGCCAGGCGTCGGACAACCGGACCGTTGAAGAGGGATGCCAAACGGCAGTACCAATGCCAAAACGTGAAAACAGGACGTAACCCGGCAGCTTCCAGGTGGAGGTGGTGTCCAGACATCCTCTGTCAAGATTGAACCAGGACCCTGATGTTATTGTCTCAGTGTGTACGTGACAGGGAGACGAACGCAAATGTTTTGATGGTTCTATTTATGTTTAAGAAATAGAGTATTAAGTTATATTCCCAGTGTTGAAAATTATATTCCGTCTTAGTGAACACTTTTTAATAAATTTAAACAATAGACTGTAGTATAAAAAGATTTAGGAGTATTGTAAGTACGTGACGTCGATGACGTCACAGAATCACCCATGCTCTTTTCTTTAAGGGAATACTCATGTTATTATGTGTATGTCGAATTTCCGACAAGTATGATGTATCACTGGGGGTCACAGTATGATGTATCACTGTGGGTCACAGTATGATGTATCACTGTGGGTCACAGTATGATGTATCACTGTGGGTCACAGTATGATGTATCACTGTGGGTCACAGTATGATGTATCACTGTGGGTCACAGTATGATGTATCACTGTGGGTCACAGTATGATGTATCACTGTGGGTCACAGTATGATGTATCACTGTGGGTCACAGTATGATGTATCACTGTGGGTTACAGTATGATGTATCACTGTGGGTCCCAGTATGATGTATCACTGTGGGTCACAGTATGATGTATCACTGTGGGTCACAGTATGATGTATCACTGTGGGTCACAGTATGATGTATCACTGTGGGTCACAGTATGATGTATCACTGTGGGTCACAGTATGATGTATCACTGTGGGTCACAGTATGATGTATCATTGGGGGTAACAGTATGATGTATCACTGGGGGTCACAGTATGATGTATCACTGGGGTCACAGTATGATGTATCACTGGGGTCACAGTATGATGTATCACTGGGGGTAACAATATGATGTATCACTGGGGTCACAGTATGATGTATCACTGGGGTCACAGTATGATGTATCACTGGGGTCACAGTATGATGTATCACTGGGGTCACAGTATGATGTATCACTGGGGGTCACAGTATGATGTATCACTGGGGGTAACAATATGATGTATCACTGGGGTCACAGTATGATGTATCACTGGGGGTCACAGTATGATGTATCACTGGGGTCACAGTATGATGTATCACTGGGGGTCATAGTGTGATGTATCACTGGGGTCACAGTATGATGTATCACTGGGGTCACAGTATGATGTATCACTGGGGTCACAGTATGATGTATCACTGGGGTCACAGTATGATGTATCACTGGGGTCACAGTATGATGTATCACTGGGGTCACAGAATGATGATCACTGGGGGTCACAGTATGATGTATCACTGGGGTCACATTATGATGTATCACTGGGGGTCACAGTATGATGTATCACTGGGGTCACAGTATGTGTATCACTGGGGTCACTGTATGATGTATCACTGGGGTCACAGTATGATGTATCACTGGGGGTCACAGTATGATGTATCACTGTGGGTCACAGTATGATGTATCACTGTGGGTCACAGTATGATGTATCACTGGGGGTCACAGTATGATGTATCACTGTGGGTCACAGTATGATGTATCACTGGGGTCACAGTATGATGTATCACTGGGGGTCACAGTATGATGTATCACTGTGGGTCACAGTATGATGTATCACTGTGGGTCACAGTATGATGTATCACTGGGGGTCACAGTATGATGTATCACTGTGGGTCACAGTATGATGTATCATGGGGTCACAGTATGATGTATCACTGGTGGGGTCACAGTGTGATGTATCACTGGGGGTCACAGTATGATGTATCACTGTGGGTCACAGTGTGATGTATCACTGGGGTCACAGTATGATGTATCACTGTGGGTCACAGTATGATGTATCACTGGGGGTCACAGTATGCTGGGATAATGTGACAGTGACACAGTGATGTATGGTGACCAACAGGCGGAGTGGGTGACGGAGGCGGCGGGTGTGGGCGTGATGGTGGTGACCTTCCCCGCCCAGGACGCCCTCACCACACTCTCCCACACACGTGAGGTAAGACCAGGACCACCCTACCACATTCTCCCACACACGTGATGGAAGACCAGGACACCCTCACCACACCCTCCCACACACGTGAGGTAAGGCCAGGAACCCTCACCACACTCTCACACACACGTGAGGTAAGACCAGGACACCTCACCACACCCTCCCACACACGTGAGGTAAGACCAGGACACCCTCACCACCTCTCCCACACACGTGAGGTAAGACCAGGACACCCTCACACACCTCCCACACACGTGAGGTAAGACCAGGACACCCTCACCACACCCTCCCACACACGTGAGGTAAGACCAGGACACCCTCACCACACTCTCCCACACACGTGAGGTAAGACCAGGACACCCTCACCATACACGTGAGGTAAGACCAGGACACCCTCACCACACTCTCCCACACACGTGAGGTAAGACCAGGACGCCTCACCACACTCTCCCACACACGTGAGGTAAGACCAGGACACCCTCACCACACCCTCCCACACACGTGAGGTAAGACCAGGACACCCTCACCACACACTCACCACACACGTGAGGTAAGACCAGGACAACCTCACCACACTCTCCACACACGTGAGGTAAGACCAGGACACCCTCACCACATTCTCCACACACGTGAGGTAAGGCCAGGACACCCTCACCACACTCTCCCACACACGTGAGGTAAGACCAGGACACCCTCACCACACTCTCCACACACGTGAGGTAAGACCAGGACATCCTCACCACACTCTCCCACACAGTGAGGTAAGACCAGGACACCCTCACCACACTCTCCACACATGTGAGGTAAGGCCAGGACACCCTCACCACACACGTGAGGTAAGACCAGGACATCCTCACCACACACGTGAGGTAAGACCAGGACACCCTCACCACACTCTCCCACACACGTGAGGAGTAAGACCAGGACACCCTCACCACACACGTGAGGTAAGACCAGGACACCCTCACCACACACGTGAGGTAAGGCCAGGACACCCTCACCACACTCTCCCACACACGTGAGGTAAGACCAGGACACCCTCACCACACTCTCCCACACACGTGAGGTAAGACCAGGACACCCTCACCACACTCTCCCACACACGTGAGGTAAGACCAGGACACCCTCACCACACTCTCCCACACACGTGAGGTAAGACCAGGACACCCTCACCACACTCTCCCACACACGTGAGGTAAGGCCAGGACGCCCTCACCCACACTCTCCCACACGTGAGGTAAGACCAGGACACCCTCACCACACACGTGAGGTAAGACCAGGACACCCTCACACACTCTCCCACACACGTGAGGTAAGACCAGGACACCCTCACCACACTCTCCCACACATGTGAGGTAAGACCAGGACACCCTCACCACACACGTGAGGTAAGACNCCTCACCACACTCTCCCACACACGTGAGGTAAGACCAGGACACCCTCACCACACCTCCCACACACGTGAGGTAAGACCAGGACACCCTCACCACACTCTCCCACACACGTGAGGTAAGACCAGGACATCCCCCACACACACGTGAGGTAAGACCAGGACACCCTCACCACACTCCACACACGTGAGGTAAGACCAGGACACCCACACACACACGTGAGGTAAGACCAGGACACCCTCACCACACACGTGAGGTAAGACCAGGACACCCTCACCACACTCTCCCACACACGTGAGGTAAGACCAGGACACCACACCACACACGTGAGGTAAGACCAGGACACCCTCACCACCACACGTGAGGTAAGACCAGGACACCCTCACCACACACGTGAGGTAAGACCAGGACACCCTCACCACACTCTCCCACACACGTGAGGTAAGACCAGGACACCCTCACCACACTCTCCCACACACGTGAGGTAAGACCAGGACACCCTCACCACACACGTGAGGTAAGACCAGGACACCCTCACCACACTCTCCCACACACGTGAGGTAAGACCAGGACACCCTCACCACACTCTCCCACACACGTGAGGTAAGACCAGGACACCCTCACCACACACGTGAGGTAAGACCAGGACACCCTCACCACACTCTCCCACCACGTGAGGTAAGACCAGGACACCCTCACCACACTCCCCCACACGTGAGGTAAGACCAGGACACCCTCACCACACACGTGAGGTAAGACCAGGACACCCTCACCACACTCTCCCACACACGTGAGGTAAGACCAGGACACCCTCACCACACTCTCCCACACACGTGAGGTAAGAACAGGACACCCTCACCACACTCTCCCACACACGTGAGGTAAGACCAGGACACCCTCACCACACACGTGAGGTAAGACCAGGACACCCTCACCAACACACGTGAGGTAAGACCAGGACACCCTCACACCACACACGTGAGGTAAGACCAGGACACCCTCACCACACTCTCCCACACACGTGAGGTAAGACCAGGACACCCTCACCACACTCTCCCACACACGTGAGGTAAGACCAGGACACCCTCACCACACACGTGAGGTAAGACCAGGACACCCTCACCACACACGTGAGGTAAGACCAGGACACCCTCACCACACACGTGAGGTAAGACCAGGACACCCTCACCACACTCTCCCACACACGTGAGGTAAGACCAGGACACCCTCACCACACTCTCCCACACACGTGAGGTAAGACCAGGACACCCTCACCACACTCTCCCACACACGTGAGGTAAGACCAGGTCACCCTCACCACACTCCCACACACGTGAGGTAAGACCAGGACACCCTCACCACACTCTCCCACACACGTGAGGTAAGACCAGGACACCCTCACCACACCCTTCCCACACAGTGAGGTAAGACCAGGACACCCTCACCACACTCTCCACACACGTGAGGTAAGACCAGGACACCCTCACCACACTCTCCCACACACGTGAGGTAAGACCAGGACACCCTCACCACACTCTCACCACACACGTGAGGTAAGACCAGGACACCCTCACCACACTCTCCCACACACGTGAGGTAAGACCAGGACACCCTCCACCACACACGTGAGGTAAGACCAGGACACCCTCACCACCACTCCCACACACGTGAGGTAAGACCAGGACACCCACACACACACGTGAGGTAAGACCAGGACACCCTCACCACACACGTGAGGTAAGACCAGGACACCCTCACCACATCTCCCACACACGTGAGGTAAGACCAGGACACCCACACACACACGTGAGGTAAGACCAGGACACCCTCACCACACACGTGAGGTAAGACCAGGACACCCTCACCACACACGTGAGGTAAGACCAGACACCCTCACCACACTCTCCCACACACGTGAGGTAAGACCAGGACACCTCACCACACTCTCCCACACACGTGAGGTAAGACCAGGACACCCTCACCACACACGTGAGGTAAGACCAGGACACCCTCACCACACTCTCCCACACACGTGAGGTAAGACCAGGACACCCTCACCACACTCTCCCACACACGTGAGGTAAGACCAGGACACCCTCACCACACACGTGAGGTAAGACCAGGACACCCTCACCACACTCACCCCACAACGTGAGGTAAGACCAGGACACCCTCACACACTCTCCCACACACGTGAGGTAAGACCAGGACACCCTCACCACACACGTGAGGTAAGACCAGGACACCCTCACCACACTCTCCCACACACGTGAGGTAAGACAGGACACCCTCACCACACTCTCCCACACACGTGAGGTAAGACCAGGACACCCTCACCACACTCTCCCACACACGTGAGGTAAGACCAGGACACCCTCACCACACACGTGAGGTAAGACCAGGACACCCTCACCACACACGTGAGGTAAGACCAGGACACCCTCACCACACACGTGAGGTAAGACCAGGACACCCTCACCACACTCTCCCACACACGTGAGGTAAGACCAGGACACCCTCACCACACTCTCCCACACACGTGAGGTAAGACCAGGACACCCTCACCACACACGTGAGGTAAGACCAGGACACCCTCACCACACTCTCCCACACACGTGAGGTAAGACCAGGACACCCTCACCACACTCTCCCACACACGTGAGGTAAGACCAGGACACCCTCACCACACTCTCCCACACACGTGAGGTAAGACCAGGACACCCTCACCACACACGTGAGGTAAGACCAGGACACCCTCACCACACACGTGAGGTAAGACCAGGACACCCTCACCACACACTCCCACACACGTGAGGTAAGACCAGGACACCCTCACCACACTCTCCCACACACGTGAGGTAAGACCAGGACACCCTCACCACACTCTCCCCACACGTGAGGTAAGACCAGGACACCCTCACCACACTCTCCCACACACGTGAGGTAAGACCAGGACACCCTCACCACACTCTCCCACACACGTGAGGTAAGACCAGGACACCCTCACCACACTCTCCCACACACGTGAGGTAAGACCAGGACACCCTCACCACACACGTGAGGTAAGACCAGGACACCCTCACCACACTCTCCCACACACGTGAGGTAAGACCAGGACACCCTCACCACACTCTCCCACACACGTGAGGTAAGACCAGGACACCCTCACCACACTCTCCCACACACGTGAGGTAAGACCAGGACACCCTCACCACACACGTGAGGTAAGACCAGGACACCCTCACCACACACGTGAGGTAAGACCAGGACACCCTCACCACACTCTCCCACACACGTGAGGTAAGACCAGGACACCCTCACCACACTCTCCCACACACGTGAGGTAAGACCAGGACACCCTCACCACACTCTCCACACACGTGAGGTAAGACCAGGACACCCTCACCACACTCTCCCACACACGTGAGGTAAGACCAGGACACCCTCACCACACTCTCCCACACACGTGAGGTAAGACCAGGACACCCTCACCACACTCTCCCACACACGTGAGGTAAGACCAGGACACCCTCACCACACTCTCCCACACACGTGAGGTAAGACCAGGACACCCTCACCACACTCTCCCACACACGTGAGGTAAGACCAGGACACCCTCACCACACCCTCCCACACACGTGAGGTAAGACCAGGACACCTCACCACACTCTCCACACACGTGAGGTAAGACCAGGACACCCTCACCACACACGTGAGGTAAGACCAGGACACCCTCACCACACTCCCACACACGTGAGGTAAGACCAGGACACCCACACCACACACGTGAGGTAAGACCAGGACACCCTCACCACACACGTGAGGTAAGACCAGGACACCCTCACCACACTCTCCCACACACGTGAGGTAAGACCAGGACACCCACACACACACACGTGAGGTAAGACCAGGACACCCTCACCACACACGTGAGGTAAGACCAGGACACCCTCACCACACACGTGAGGTAAGACCAGGACACCCTCACCACACTCTCCCACACACGTGAGGTAAGACCAGGACACCCTCACCACACTCTCCCACACACGTGAGGTAAGACCAGGACACCCTCACCACACACGTGAGGTAAGACCAGGACACCCTCACCACACTCTCCCACACACGTGAGGTAAGCCAGGACACCCTCACACACTCTCCCACACACGTGAGGTAAGACCAGGACACCCTCACCACACACGTGAGGTAAGACCAGGACACCCTCACCACACTCTCCCACACGTGAGGTAAGACCAGGACACCCTCACCACACTCTCCCACACACGTGAGGTAAGACCAGGACACCCTCACCACACTCTCCCACACACGTGAGGTAAGACCAGGACACCCTCACCACACTCTCCCACACACGTGAGGTAAGACCAGGACACCCTCACCACACACGTGAGGTAAGACCAGGACACCCTCACCACACACGTGAGGTAAGACCAGGACACCCTCACCACACACGTGAGGTAAGACCAGGACACCCTCACCACACTCTCCCACACACGTGAGGTAAGACCAGGACACCCTCACCACACTCTCCCACACACGTGAGGTAAGACCAGGACACCCTCACCACACTCTCCCACACACGTGAGGTAAGACCAGGACACCCTCACCACACTCTCCCACACACGTGAGGTAAGACCAGGACACCTCACCACCACACGTGAGGTAAGACCAGGACACCTCACCCACTCTCCCACACACGTGAGGTAAGACCAGGACACCCTCACCACACACGTGAGGTAAGGCCAGGACACTCCACCACAACACGTGAGGTAAGACCAGGACNCCAGGACACCCTCACCACACACGTGAGGTAAGACCAGGACACCTCACCACACACGTGAGGTAAGACCAGGACACCCTCCCACACACGTGAGGTAAGACCAGGACACCCTCACCACACTCTCCCACACACGTGAGGTAAGACCAGGACACCCACACCCACACACGTGAGGTAAGACCAGGACACCCTCACCACACACGTGAGTAAGGTAAGACCAGGACACCCTCACCACACTCTCCCACACACGTGAGGTAAGACCAGGACACCCTCACCACACACGTGAGGTAAGACCAGGACACCCTCACCACACTCTCCCACACACGTGAGGTAAGACCAGGACACCCTCACCACACATCCCACACACGTGAGGTAAGACCAGGACACCCTCACCACACTCCCCACACGTGAGGTAAGACCAGGACACCCTCACCACACACGTGAGGTAAGACCAGGAGGACACCCTCACCACACTCTCCCACACACGTGAGGTAAGACCAGGACACCCTCACCACACTCTCCCACACACGTGAGGTAAGACCAGGACACCCTCACCACACTCTCCACACACGTGAGGTAAGACCAGGACACCCTCACACACACGTGAGGTAAGACCAGGACACCCTCACCACACACGTGAGGTAAGACCAGGACACCCTCACACACACGTGAGGTACACGTGAGTAAGACCAGGACACCCTCACCACCACACGTGAGGTAAGACCAGGACACCCTCACCACACACGTGAGGTAAGACCAGGACACCCTCACACACTCTCCCACACACGTGAGGTAAGACCAGGACACCCTCACCACACTCTCACACACGTGAGGTAAGACCAGGACACCCTCACCACACTCTCCCACACACGTGAGGTAAGACCAGGACACCCTCACCACACTCTCCCACACACGTGAGGTAAGACCAGGACACCCTCACCACACTCTCCCACACACGTGAGGTAAGACCAGGACACCCTCACCACACTCTCCCACACACGTGAGGTAAGACCAGGACACCCTCACCACACACGTGAGGTAAGACCAGGACACCCTCACCACACACGTGAGGTAAGACCAGGACACCCTCACCACACTCTCCCACACACGTGAGGTAAGACCAGGACACCCTCACCACACTCTCCCACACACGTGAGGTAAGACCAGGACACCCTCACCACACTCTCCCACACACGTGAGGTAAGACCAGGACACCCTCACCACACACGTGAGGTAAGACCAGGACACCCTCACCACACTCTCCCACACACGTGAGGTAAGACCAGGACACCCTCACCACACTCTCCCACACACGTGAGGTAAGACCAGGACACCCTCACCACACTCTCCCACACACGTGAGGTAAGACCAGGACACCCTCACCACACACGTGAGGTAAGACCAGGACACCCTCACCACACACGTGAGGTAAGACCAGGACACCCTCACCACACACGTGAGGTAAGACCAGGACACCCTCACCACACTCTCCCACACACGTGAGGTAAGACCAGGACACCCTCACCACACTCTCCCACACACGTGAGGTAAGACCAGGACACCCTCACCACACTCTCCCACACACGTGAGGTAAGACCAGGACACCCTCACCACACTCTCCCACACACGTGAGGTAAGACCAGGACACCCTCACCACACACGTGAGGTAAGACCAGGACACCCTCACCACACACGTGAGGTAAGACCAGGACACCCTCACCACACACGTGAGGTAAGACCAGGACACCCTCACCACACACGTGAGGTAAGACCAGGACACCCTCACCACACACGTGAGGTAAGACCAGGACACCCTCACCACACACGTGAGGTAAGACCAGGACACCCTCACCACACTCTCCCACACACGTGAGGTAAGACCAGGACACCCTCACCACACTCTCCCACACACGTGAGGTAAGACCAGGACACCCTCACCACACTCTCCCACACACGTGAGGTAAGACCAGGACACCTCACCACACTCTCCCACACACGTGAGGTAAGACCAGGACACCCTCACCACACACGTGAGGTAAGACCAGGACACCCTCACCACACTCTCCCACACACGTGAGGTAAGACCAGGACACCCTCACCACACACGTGAGGTAAGACCAGGACACCCTCACCACACTCTCCCACACACGTGAGGTAAGACCAGGACACCCTCACCACACACTCCCACACACGTGAGGTAAGACCAGGACACCCTCACCACACTCTCCCACACACGTGAGGTAAGACCAGGACACCCTCACCACACTCTCCCACACACGTGAGGTAAGACCAGAACACCCTCACCACACACGTGAGGTAAGACCAGGACACCCTCACCACACTCTCCCACACACGTGAGGTAAGACCAGGACACCCTCACCACACTCTCACCACACACGTGAGGTAAGACCAGGACACCCTCACCACACTCTCCCACACACGTGAGGTAAGACCAGGACACCCTCACCACACCCTCACCACACACGTGAGGTAAGACCAGGACACCCTCACCACACACGTGAGGTAAGCCAGGACACCCTCACCACACTCTCCCACACACGTGAGGTAAGACCAGGACACCCTCACCACACTCTCCCACACACGTGAGGTAAGACCAGGACACCCTCACCACACTCTCCCACACACGTGAGGTAAGACCAGGACACCCTCACCACACACGTGAGGTAAGACCAGGACACCCTCACCACACACGTGAGGTAAGACCAGGACACCCTCACCACACTCTCCCACACACGTGAGGTAAGACCAGGACACCCTCTCCACACACGTGAGGTAAGACCAGGACACCCTCACCACACACGTGAGGTAAGACCAGGACACCCTCACCACACACGTGAGGTAAGACCAGACACCCTCACCACACACGTGAGGTAAGACCAGGACACCCTCACCACACACGTGAGGTAAGACCAGGACACCCTCACCACACTCTCCCACACACGTGAGGTAAGACCAGGACACCCTCACCACACTCTCCCACACACGTGAGGTAAGACCAGGACACCCTCACCACACTCTCCCACACACGTGAGGTAAGACCAGGACACCCTCACCACACTCTCCCACACACGTGAGGTAAGACCAGGACACCCTCACCACACTCTCCCACACACGTGAGGTAAGACCAGGACACCCTCACCACACGTGAGGTAAGACCAGGACACCCTCACCACACACTCCCACACAAGTGAGGTAAGGCCAGGACACCCTCACCACACTCTCCCACACACGTGAGGTAAGACCAGGACACCCTCACCACACTCTCCCACACACGTGAGGTAAGACCAGGACACCCTCACCACACACGTGAGGTAAGACCAGGACACCCTCACCACACACGTGAGGTAAGACCAGGACACCCTCACCACACACGTGAGGTAAGCCAGGACACCCTCACCACACTCTCCCACACACGTGAGGTAAGACCAGGACACCCTCACCACACACGTGAGGTAAGACCAGGACACCCTAACCACACTCTCCCACACACGTGAGATTAGACCAAGACACCCTCACCACACTCTCCCACACACGTGAGGTAAGACCAGGACACCCTCACCACACTCTCCACACACGTGAGGTAAGGCCAGGACGCCCTCACCACACACGTGAGGTAAGACCAGGACACCCTCACCACACTCTCCCACACACGTGAGGTAAGACCAGGACACCCTCACCACACTCTCCCACACACGTGAGGTAAGACCAGGACACCCTCACAACACACGTGAGGTAAGACCAGGACACCCTCACCACACACGTGAGGTAAGACCAGGACACCCTCACCACACTCTCCCACACACGTGAGGTAAGACCAGGACACCCTCACCACACTCTCCCACACACGTGAGGTAAGACCAGGACACCCTCACCACACTCTCCCACACACGTGAGGTAAGACCAGGACACCCTCACCACACTCTCCCACACACGTGAGGTAAGACCAGGACACCCTCACCACACACGTGAGGTAAGACCAGGACACCCTCACCACACTCTCCCACACACGTGAGGTAAGACCAGGACACCCTCACCACACACGTGAGGTAAGACCAGGACACCCTCACCACACACGTGAGGTAAGGCCAGGACACCCTCACCATCCTCTCCCACACACGTGAGGTAAGACCAGAACACCCTCACCACACTCTCCCACACACGTGAGGTAAGACCAGGACACCCTCACCACACTCTCCACACACGTGAGGTAAGACCAGGACACCCTCACCACACACGTGAGGTAAGACCAGGACACCCTCACCACACACGTGAGGTAAGACCAGGACACCCTCACCACACTCTCCCACACACGTGAGGTAAGACCAGGATACCCACACCACACACGTGAGGTAAGACCAGGACACCCTCACCACACACGTGAGGTAAGACCAGGACACCCTCACCACACACGTGAGGTAAGACCAGGACACCCTCACACACTCTCCACACACGTGAGGTAAGACCAGGACACCCACCACACTCTCCCCACACGTGAGGTAAGACCAGGACACCCTCACCACACTCTCCCACACACGTGAGGTAGACCAGGACACCCTCACCACACTCTCCCACACACGTGAGGTAAGACCAGGACACCCTCACCACACTCTCCCACACACACGTGAGGTAAGCCCAGGACACCCTCACCACACACGTGAGTAAGACCAGGACACCCTCACCACACTCTCCCACACACGTGAGGTAAGACCAGGACACCCTCACCACACTCTCCCACACACGTGAGGTAAGGCCAGGACACCCTCACCACACTCTCCCACACACGTGAGGTAAGACCAGGACACCCTCACCACACACGTGAGGTAAGACCAGGACACCCTCACCACACTCTCACACACGTGAGGTAAGACCAGGACACCCTCACCACACTCTCCCACACACGTGAGGTAAGACCAGGACACCCTCACCACACTCTCCCACACCGTGAGGTAAGACCAGGACACCCTCACCACACACGTGAGGTAAGACCAGGACACCCTCACCACACACGTGAGGTAAGACCAGGACACCCTCACCACACACGTGAGGTAAGACCAGGACACCCTCACCACACTCTCTCTCACCCACACGTGAGTAAGACCAGGACACCCTCACACCTTCCCACACACGTGAGGTAAGACCAGGACACCCTCACCACACTCTCCCACACACGTGAGGTAAGACCAGGACACCCTCACCACACTCTCCCACCACGTGAGGTAAGACCAGGACACCTCACCACACTCTCCCACACACGTGAGGTAAGACCAGGACACCCTCACCACACACGTGAGGTAAGACCAGGACACCCTCACCACACTCTCCCACACACGTGAGGTAAGACCAGGACACCCTCACCACACACGTGAGGTAAGACCAGACACCCTCACCACACTCACTCTCCACACACGTGAGGTAAGACCAGGACACCCTCACCACACACGTGAGGTAAGACCAGGACACCTCACCACACTCTCCCACACACGTGAGGTAAGAACAGGACACCCTCACCACACGTGAGGTAAGACCAGGACACCCTCACCACACTCTCCACCAACGTGAGGTAAGACCAGGACACCCTCACCACACTCTCCCACACACGTGAGGTAAGACCAGGACACCCTCACCACACTCTCCCACACACGTGAGGTAAGACCAGGACACCCTCACCACACACGTGAGGTAAGACCAGGACACCCTCACCACACACGTGAGGTAAGACCAGGACACCCTCACCACACACGTGAGGTAAGCCAGGACACCCTCACAACACTCTCCCACACACGTGAGGTAAGACCAGGACACCCTCACCACACTCTCCCACACACGTGAGGTAAGACCAGGACACCCTCACCACACTCTCCCACACACGTGAGGTAAGACCAGGACACCCTCACCACACTCTCCCACACACGTGAGGTAAGACCAGGACACCCTCACCACACACGTGAGGTAAGACCAGGACACCCTCACCACACACGTGAGGTAAGACCAGNTTGATCATGAGCATTTCATTTTGCTCTTGGCTAGTGCATCCTTCTGAGCGAGACGTTTATCCGTTACCTTGGCTGGCATGACAGGTAATGCGATCCTCATAGGACGTCCAAATAAAAGTTCGCCAGGCGACTTGCCCAGTGTTCCATGCGGTGTTGCACGGTAGTTCCTGAGAAAAGCATACATAGCTTGTTTCCAGGATCGTCCTTCGGCATGAGCACAGCGTACAGCTTTCATGAGAGGTTGCATGAATCTCTTACTTCTCCATTTGCTTGTGGATGTAGTGGCATCACACGGCGGTGTTTGAATCCAATATGCTCAGCAAAGTTGACAAAGTCTTGTCCATTAAATGGCGGTCCATTGTCCGTCTTGACAACTTCAGGAATGCCAAAGTTTGAAAAGATCTTGTCGAGCTTCGGGATGACAGCCTTTGCAGATGTGGAAGTGATGATTTCTACTTCTGGATAACGTGAGTGATCATCAATGACTACCATCAAGTACTCTCCAGTTGGTAGCGGTCCACAGAAATCCATCGATACTTCCATCCATGGTGCAGCAGGTAGTGGTGAAGGTTGTAGAGGTGTTGGTCTTGAAGTATCCACTGCAGCTTGGCAAGGGACACAGGCATCATGCATGTCCTTAGCTTGACGATCAATGCCAGGAAACCACACCTTTTCTCGTAGCAGCTGTTTGGTCCTTACAAGACCTTGGTGTCCTTGATGTGCAAGCTTCAGAGCACGTTGCTGGAGAACAGCTGGAATGACGATACGAGTACCTCGCAGCACGGTGTCGCGTTGTTGCGTAACACTTAATTCTGTCTGGATGCGTTCAAGTGCTTTGAATGCATCTTGGTCAACTCCTGAGGGTGGGATGCGTGGAAACTTTTTCTTAGTCAATGCATCCACTGTTGCTTGCAGAGTTGGGTCCTCTAGGGTTGCAGTACGGATTTCATCAAGAGTGAGAGCCTTAGGGACTGCATCACAGGTTACAGAGTGTACATATTCCTCGGCAACTTGCTGATGCTTGGTGATGGTGAAACTGTTGGCAGGATGTCGACTGATGTAATCAGCGGGATTGCCTGCACCTGGCTTGTATTTCACCGTAAAGTTGTATGGTTGCAGACGAAGAGCCCATCTCTCAATGCGAGCTGGTGGTTTGGACTTTGGATTATTGAAGATGGTCTCCAACGGTTTGTGGTCAGTGACTATCGTGGTAAAGGGTGCACCAAGCAGATACACATTGAAGTGTTCACAGCCCCATACAAGAGCAAGAGCTTCCTTCTCTGTCTGACTGTATCGTTGCTCAACATCTGTGAGAGAACGGCTGGCATAGGCAATTACTACTCTTGAATCTGGTTGACCAGGTTTGTGTTGGGCTAACACAGCACCTAAACCAACAGGACTAGCATCCACCGTTAACTCAGTGTCCATTGATGGATCAAAGTATGCAGCAGTCGCATTTCTACTAATGCATCTTTCACAGCATCAAATGCATTTTGCTCGACATCGCTCCAGTACCATGATGCATTTTCTTCAGGAGCTCACGTAGAGGCTTCGTAATGGTAGCAAAATCTGGAATGAAGCGAGAACAGTAGTTTGCCATTCCCAGAAAACTATGTACTTCAGTGGATGTTGAAGGAGGTGCAGCATTCTTGATATCTGCAACTTTCTTAGGATCTGGAGACAGACCTTTGTCACTAAGTACATGTCCAAAGAATTCAATTTTATGTTGATTGAACTCACACTTTGCTCGGCTTAGCGTCAAATTCTTTTCTCGTAAGCGTTGCAATGTTGCACGAAGAGCTTTGTCGTGTTCAGCTTGGGTACGGCCATAAACAATGATGTCATCAGACATGTTGTCAGCATTAGGTATATCTTGCAATACCTGGCTGATGATGTGCTGGAATACTTCAGCAGCACTGTTAATACCAAAACTCAGGCGCTTGTACCTATACAGACCTCGATGTGTCGTAAACGTTGTGATGAATCGACTCTCATCATCAAGTTCAAGCTGATGATAGCCCTTGTTTAAATCTAACTTGCTGAATACAGTTGCACCATTCAAGCGGTAGATCATATCATCTACAGTGGGTGTAGGATGGCGTTCACGCATTATTGCCTTGTTGGGAACACGCATGTCTACACAAATGCGTATCTCATCTGGATTCTTCGGCTTTGGTGGAGTGACAATTGGGCTTACCCATGGTGTTGGGCCTGTTACCGGTTCAATGATATCTAGTTCTATCAGCCTATCCAGTTCGGCATCGACTTTCTTGCGAGTATGGAATGGTTGTCGGCGATGTGGTTGGGCAACTGGAATTACATCTGGGTTGATATGCAGATGTACCTTGCTATCAGTATAACAACCTATGGATTTAAACCGATCAGAAAATTCAGCAACAATAGCATCAACATTGTTTGCAGATTCCACTGCTACAGCATTAGAAAGCTGAAGTAGCCCCAATTTGGTTGAAGTCTTGTAACTGAGTAAAGACTCCTTTGCATTCCTAACAACATGGAATGTAGTAATGAGCATTGCATTCTTTGACTTAATCTCTGCAGTGAAAGTTCCAATCACTGGTAAGGCTACCTTTGAAGTATAGGCAGTGGCTTTACCATTGTATTTTTCAAGCTTTGGTAACTGTTTTTTAAATTTCTCATATTGGCACTCAGCAATAGTGTCAATGTTTGATCCAGTGTCAATGAGAATTTTGAGACAAATGCCAGCAATGTATACTATAGTCTCTGGGTTGTTTGGAAGATCATTCCATTTTGTGATTGATTGTACTCCATAAATATAATCACATTCACTGTCATCTGAGACTGGTTGTAATGAAATGTTGTCTTGTATATTATTAACATTCTTGATTTGAGGTGCAATATTGTGTTTGCCACCTCGACTCCTATGACTTGATCCTCGTACAATGCTTTTATTTATTGATTGTGGTTTCTTTAGTGCGGAACGACACATAGCACCAAAATGATTTAGTTTTCTACACTCATAGCACTTCTTACCTTGTGCAGGACAAACATTATCTTGGTGTGGGTAGTCTCCTCCACAATTGTAACATTTATTATTGACACCCTCTGATGTGAGTCGTTGTGAGTGCTTGAGTCTTGTTCCATGACTCCAGTTGTGATGTGGTTCTCGGCTCAATTTAATGTTAGGTTTGGCATGATATCTTCTACGATCATGGTGTACTCCCTGAACCTTACATACTTCATGACTGTTAGTAACAGTGGCAGAACCGTTGTTGGCACTGCACTCCATGGCACGAGCATCACGTGCAGCATCTTCCATTCGACGAGCCATATCCAGTATCTTGGTAAGAGAACTTTCATCATCAACAAGTTCTAGAGCTCTTCGACGAAGATGTGTAGATGTGCATGTTTCAATTATTTGCCGTTTGATTTCGTTGTCAACATCAGCAAACTCACAGTGGGCTGCTAAACCCTGCAGACGTGTATGGTATTGATCAACAGTTTCATTAGAGAGTTGTTTCGCTCTCCTGAAATGCATAATTTCCATAGCAGTATTTTGCCTTGGTTTGAAATGCTCAGTTAATTTGGCCTTGGCAGTGTCATAATCTTTGGCACCACCAGTGTCTTTCAGTGTATCAAAGATATCACAAACTCTATCACCTGCATAATGAAGCAGAAAGGCACGCTTTCTTTCAGCACTTTTGATGTCAGAAACTATCAACAAATTTTCAAACCTTTTAAGCCATTTGACCCACCTCTGTGACAGGTTTGTCTGGTCACAGTCAGGATCAAATGCAGGAAACTGAGGTATATTTACCATTTTTACTGAATAAATTTAAACTTATCACTTAAAATGTTCCTCAGAATATATAACACTTACTGCACTGTATATGTTATTCAAGAATTCACTGTAATTACTTTAATTTTGCAAAGCACACAAGCATTTTAATGCAAAAGTTCACAACAGTGCACAACACAGCAGCAACTGACTTCTTACCTAGCCCTTGTGTACATGTGTTGTTCCTACTCACAGCAACACAGCAGTTGTCAGCAGTTGGCACAGCAGTAGGCAGCAGTTGGCACAGCAGTTGGCAGCAGTAGGCAGCAGTTGGCACAGCAGTAGGCAGCAGTTGGCAGCAGTTGGCACAGCAGTTGGCACAACAGTTGGCTCACAGCGTGAAGAATTTTGTAGAACGGAGCGTCGTTTCGTAACCAAAACATCGGGTTTTGTACACTGCATCAAAGCGTCGTTTCGTACACAGCGTCGGCAGATTCCTCTCTCACAACAACAATCAGCACAGCTTGGGTAGCACACAGCATTGGCCAGCACACAGCAACGGCCAGCACACAGCAACGATCAGCACACAGCAACAGTCAGCACACAGCATGGGGTTGCATACAGCATCGGGTATGGTGCTCACAGACAGCTTCTCCTTCCTCCTCTGGGCGAGACAGCATGCTCCTTCCTTGTGTTTTGTTGAACAAAATACCTGCGTTCCCAGTTCATCCTCGTCGCCAGTGTGGTGTCTGTATATAACTGAGATAGTCTTGGTAGTAAGGTTGATGTAAAGTCATTCCTGGTTACTGACTTTAATACTAACTAACGATTACATGACTATGGCTCCCAAGCTTGGCAGGCGTCCTGTGCGCTCCTGTTTACGTCCTCTAGTCTAGTGGCGTCCAGCCGCCGCACATAGAAAACGGATGGTACCATTTTCTGTGAACATGACAACCCTCACCACACATGTGAGGTAAGACCAGGACACCCTCACCACACTCTCCCACACACGTGAGGTAAGACCAGGACACCCTCTCCACACACGTGAGGTAAGACCAGGACACCCTCACCACACACGTGAGGTAAGACCAGGACACCCTCACCACACACGTGAGGTAAGACCAGGACACCCTCACCACACTCGTGAGGTAAGACCAGGACACCCTCACCACACACGTGAGGTAAGACCAGGACACCCTCACCACACACGTGAGGTAAGACCAGGACACCCTCACCACACACTCCCACACACGTGAGGTATGGCCAGGACACCCTCACCACACGCTCCCACACACGTGAGTAAGACCAGGACACCCTCACCACACTCTCCCACACACGTGAGGTAAGACCAGGACACCCTCACCACACACGTCAGGTAAGACCAGGACACCCTCAACACACACGTGAGGTAAGACCAGGACACCCTCACCACACACGTGAGGAAAGACCAGGACACCCTCACCACACTCTCCCACACACGTGAGGTAAGACCAGGACACCCTCACCACACACGTGAGGTAAGACCAGGACACCCTCACCACACACGTGAGGTAAGACCAGGACACCCTCACCACACACGTGAGGTAAGACCAGGACACCCTCACCACACACGTGAGGTAAGACCAGGACACCCTCACCACACACGTGAGGTAAGACCAGGACACCCTCACCACACTCTCCCACACACGTGAGGTTAGACCAGGACACCCTCACCACTCTCTCCCACACACGTGAGGTAAGACCAGGACACCCTCACCACACTCTCCCACACACGTGAGGTAAGACCAGGACACCCTCACCACACCCTCACCACACACGTGAGGTAAGACCAGGACACCCTCACCACACTCTCCCACACACGTGAGGTAAGACCAGGACACCCTCACCACACTCTCCCATACACGTGAGGTAAGACCAGGACACCCTCACCACACACGTGAGGTAAGACCAAGACACCCTCACCACACTCTCCCACACACGTGAGGTAAGACCAGGACACCCTCACCACACTCTCCCACACACGTGAGGTAAGACCAGGACACCCTCACCACACTCTCCCACACACGTGAGGTAAGACCAGGACACCCTCACCACACTCTCCCACACACGTGAGGTAAGACCAGGACACCCTCACCACACGCTCACCACACACGTGAGGTAAGACCAGGACACCCTCACCACACTCTCCCACACACGTGAGGTAAGACCAGGACACCCTCACTACACCCTCACCACACAGGTGAGGTAAGACCAGGACACCCTCACCACACACGTGAGGTAAGGCCAGGACACCCTCACCACACTCTCCCACACACGTGAGGTAAGACCAGGACACCCTCACCACACACGTAAGGTAAGACCAGGACACCCTCACCACACACGTGAGGTAAGACCAGGACGCCCTCACCACACTCTCCCACACACGTGAGGTAAGACCAGGACACCCTCCCCACACTCTTCCACACACGTGAGGTAAGACCAGGACACCCTCACCACACTCCCACACACGTGAGGTAAGACCAGGACACCCTCACCACACCTTCACCACACACGTGAGGTAAGACCAGGACACCCTCACCACACTCTCCCACACACGTGAGGTCCCTGGAAACACAAACCGAAACTGTCTCTATTTCCGCTTGGTACAACTTGTAATAAAGTTGTTAGATCTTGCTTAGCGTGTTTATGACGTATTAGAACGTTGTTACAATTTGCTATATTGGTTGTTATAACTGGTTAGGTGTTAAAACTTGTTCGAACGTTGTACCAACGTCGTAGTTTCGGTGTGTGTTTGGCGGGGAAAGACCAGGACACCCTCACCACACTCTCCCATACACGTGAGGTAAGACCAGGACACCCTCACCACACTCTCCCACACACGTGAGGTAAGACCAGGACACCCTCACCACACACGTGAGGTAAGACCAGGACACCCTCACCACACTCTCCCACACACGTGAGGTAAGACCAGGACACCCTCACACACACGTGAGGTAAGACCAGGACACCCTCACCACACACGTGAGGTAAGACCAGGACACCCTCACCACACAAATGAGGTACGGCCAGGACACCCTCACCACACTCTCCCACACACGTGAGGTAAGACCAGGACACCCACACCACACTCTCCCACACACGTGAGGTAAGACCAGGACACCCTCACCACACACGTGAGGTAAGACCAGGACACCCTCACCACACACGTGAGGTAAGGCCAGGACACCCTCACCACACTCTCCCACACACGTGAGGTAAGACCAGGACACCCTCACCACACACTCCCACACACGTGAGGTAAGGCCAGGACATCCTCACCACACTCTCCCACACACGTGAGGTAAGACCAGGACACCCTCACCACACTCTCCCACACACGTGAAGTAAGACCAGGACACCCTCACCACAAACGTGAGGTAAGACCAGGACCCCTCACCACACACGTGAGGTAAGGCCAGGACACCCTCACGACACTCTCCCACACACAAGAGGTAAGACCAGAACACCCTCACCACACTCTCCCACACACGTGAGGTAAGACCAGGACACCCTCACCACACTCTCCCACACACGTGAGGTAAGACCAGGACACCCTCACCACACTCTCCCACACACGTGAGGTAAGACCAGGACACCCTCACCACACACTCCCACACACGTGAGGTAAGACCAGGACACCCTCACCACACCCTCACCACACACGTGAGGTAAGACCAGGACACCCTCACCACACTCTCCCACACACGTGAGGTAAGACCAGGACACCCTTACCACACTCTCCCACACACGTGAGGTAAGACCAGGACACCCTCACCACACACGTGAGGTAAGACCAGGACACCCTCACCACACTCTCCCACACACGTGAGGTAAGACCAGGACACCCTCACCACACTCTCCACACACGTGAGGTAAGACCAGGACACCCTCACCACACTCTCCACACACGTGAGGTAAGACCAGGACACCCTCACCACACTCTCCCACACACGTGAGGTAAGACCAGGACACCCTCACCACACGCTCACCACACACGTGAGGTAAGACCAGGACACCCTCACCACACTCTCCCACACACGTGAGGTAAGACCAGGACACCCTCACTACACCCTCACCACACACGTGAGGTAAGACCAGGACACCCTCACCACACACGTGAGGTAAGACCAGGACACCCTCACCACACTCTCCCACACACGTGAGGTAAGACCAGGACACCCTCACCACACCCTCACCACACACGTGAGGTAAGACCAGGACACCCTCACCACACTCTCCCACACACGTGAGGTAAGACCAGGACACCCTCACCACACTCTCCCACACACGTGAGGTAAGACCAGGACACCCTCACCACACACGTGAGGTAAGACCAGGACACCCTCACCACACTCTCCCACACACGTGAGGTAACACCAGGACACCCTCACCACACGCTCACCACACACGTGAGGTAAGACCAGGACACCCTCACCACACTCTCCCACACACGTGAGGTAAGACCAGTACACCCTCACTACACCCTCACCACACAGGTGAGGTAAGACCAGGACACCCTCACCACACACGTGAGGTAAGGCCAGGACACCCTCACCAGACTCTCCCACACACGTGAGGTAAGACCAGGACACCCTTACCACACTCTCCCATACACGTGAGGTAAGACAAGGCACCCTCACCACACACGTGAGGTAAGACCAGGACACCCTCACCACACTCTCCCACACACGTGAGGTAACACCAGGACACCCTCACCACACGCTCACCACACACGTGAGGTAAGACCAGGACACCCTCACCACACTCTCCCACACACGTGAGGTAAGACCAGGACACCCTCACCACACTCTCCCACACACGTGAGGTAAGACAGGACCCTCACCACACTCTCACACACGTGAGGTAAGACCAGGACACCCTCACACACCCTCCCACACACGTGAGGTAAGACCAGGACACCCTCACCACACTCTCCCACACACGTGAGGTAAGACCAGGACACCCTCACCACACCTCTCACACACGTGAGGTAAGACCAGGACACCCTCACCACACACGTGAGGTAAGACCAGGACACCCTCACCACACACGTGAGGTAAGACCAGGACACCTCACCACATCTCCCACACACGTGAGGTAAGACCAGGACACCTCACCACACTCTCCCACACACGTGAGGTAAGACCGGACACCCTCACCACACCTCCCACACACGTGAGGTAAGACCAGGACACCCTCACCACACTCTCCCACACGTGAGGTAAGACAGGACACNCCACACACGTGAGGTAAGACCAGGACACCCTCACCACACTCTCCCACACACGTGAGGTAAGACCAGGACACCCTCACCACACACGTGAGGTAAGGACCAGGACACCCTCACCACACTCTCCCACACACGTGAGGTAAGACCAGGACACCCTCACCACACAAGAGGTAAGACCAGGACACCCTCACCCACACACGTGAGGTAAGGCCAGGACACCCTCACCACACTCTCCCACACACGTGAGGTAAGACCAGGACACCCTCACCACACTCTCCCACACACGTGAGGTAAGACCAGGACCCTCACCACACTCTCCCACACACGTGAGGTAAGACCAGGACACCCTCACCACACTCTCCCACAAACGTGAGGTAAGACCAGGACACCCTCACCACACACGTGAGGTAAGACCAGGACACCCTCACACACACGTGAGGTAAGACCAGGACACCCTCACCACACTCTCCCACACACGTGAGGTAAGACCAGGACACCCTCAACACACTCTCCCACACGTGAGGTAAGACCAGGACACCCTCACCACACTCTCCCACACACGTGAGGTAAGACCAGGACACCCTCACCACACTCTCCCACACACGTGAGGTAAGACCAGGACACACTCCCACACACGTGAGGTAAGACCAGGACACCCTCACCACACACGTGAGGTAAGACCAGGACACCCTCACCACACTCTCCACACACGTGAGGTAAGACCAGGACACCCTCACCACACACGTGAGGTAAGACCAGGACCCCCTCACCACACACGTGAGGTAAGACCAGAACACCCTCCCACACACGTGAGGTAAGACCAGGACACCCTCACCACACTCTCCCACACACGTGAGGTAAGACCAGGACACCCTCACCACAATCTCCACACACGTGAGGTAAGACCAGGACACCCTCACCACACTCTCCCACACACGTGAGGTAAGACCAGGACACCCTCACCACACTATCCCACCACACACGTGAGGTAAGACCAGGACACCCTCACCACACTCTCCCACACACGTGAGGTAAGACCAGGACACCCTCACCACATCTCCCACACAAGTGAGGTAAGACCAGGACACCCTCACCACACACGTGAGGTAAGACCAGGACACCCTCACCACACTCTCCACACACGTGAGGTAAGACCAGGACCCCCTCACCACACACGTGAGGTAAGACCAGGACACCCTCACCACACACGTGAGGTAAGCCAGGACACCCTCACCACACTCTCCCACACACGTGAGGTAAGACCAGGACACCCTCACCACACTCTCCCACACACGTGAGGTAAGACCAGGACACCTCACCACACTCTCCCACACACGTGAGGTAAGACCAGGACACCCTCACCACACTCTCCCACACACGTGAGGTAAGACCAGGACACCCTCACCACACACGTGAGGTAAGACCAGGACACCCTCACCACACACGTGAGGTAAGACCAGGACACCCTCACCACACTCTCCCACACACGTGAGGTAAGACCAGGACACCCTCACCACACTCTCCCACACACGTGAGGTAAGACCAGGACACCATCACCACACTCTCCCACACACGTGAGGTAAGACCAGGACACCCTCACCACACTCTCCCACACACGTGAGGTAAGACCAGGACACCCTCACCACACTCTCCCACACACGTGAGGTAAGACCAGGACACCCTCACCACACTCTCCCACACACGTGAGGTAAGACCAGGACACCCTCACCACACTCTCCCACACACGTGAGGTAAGACCAGGACACCCTCACCACACTCTCCCACACACGTGAGGTAAGACCAGGACACCCTCACCACACTCTCCCACACACGTGAGGTAAGACCAGGACACCCTCACCACACACGTGAGGTAAGACCAGGACACCCTCACCACACACGTGAGGTAAGACCAGGACACCCTCACCACACTCTCCACACACGTGAGGTAAGACCAGGACACCTCACCACACTCTCCCACACACGTGAGGTAAGACCAGGACACCCTCACCACACTCTCCCACACACGTGAGGTAAGACCAGGACACCCTCACCACACTCTCCCACACACGTGAGGTAAGACCAGGACACCCTCACCACACCCTCACCACACACGTGAGGTAAGACCAGGACACCTCACCACACTCTCCCACACACGTGAGGTAAGACCAGGACACCCTCACCACACTCTCCCACACACGTGAGGTAAGACCAGGACACCCTCACACACACGTGAGGTAAGACCAGGACACCCTCACCACACTCTCCCACACACGTGAGGTAAGACCAGGACACCCTCACCACACTCTCCCACACACGTGAGGTAAGACCAGGACACCCTCACCACACTCTCACACACACGTGAGGTAAGACCAGGACACCCTCACCACACACGTGAGGTAAGACCAGGACACCCTCACCACACACGTGAGGTAAGACCAGGACACCTCACCACACACGTGAGGTAAGACCAGGACACCCTCACCACACTCTCCCACACACGTGAGGTAAGACCAGGACACCCTCACCACACTCTCCCACACACGTGAGGTAAGACCAGGACACCTCACCACACCCTCCCACACACGTGAGGTAAGACCAGGACACCCTCACCATACACACGTGAGGTAAGACCAGGACACCCTCACCACACTCTCCCACACACGTGAGGTAAGACCAGGACACCCTCACCACACTCTCCCACACACGTGAGGTAAGACCAGGACACCCTCACCACACACGTGAGGTAAGACCAGGACACCCTCACCACACTCTCCCACACACGTGAGGTAAGACCAGGACACCCTCACCACACACGTGAGGTAAGACCAGGACACCCTCACCACACACGTGAGGTAAGACCAGGACACCCTCACCACACACGTGAGGTAAGACCAGGACACCCTCACCACACTCTCCCACACACGTGAGGTAAGACCAGGACACCCTCACCACACACGTGAGGTAAGACCAGGACACCCTCACCACACTCTCCCACACACGTGAGGTAAGACCAGGACACCCTCACCACACACGTGAGGTAAGACCAGGACACCCTCACCACACACGTGAGGTAAGACCAGGACACCCTCACCACACTCTCCCACACACGTGAGGTAAGACCAGGACACCCTCACCACACTCTCCCACACACGTGAGGTAAGACCAGGACACCCTCACCACACACGTGAGGTAAGACCAGGACACCTCACCACACACGTGAGGTAAGACCAGGACACCCTCACCACACTCTCCCACACACGTGAGGTAAGACCAGGACACCCTCACCACACTCTCCCACACACGTGAGGTAAGACCAGGACACCCTCACCACACTCTCCCACACACGTGAGGTAAGACCAGGACACCCTCACCACACTCTCCCACACACGTGAGGTAAGACCAGGACACCCTCACCACACCCTCCCACACACGTGAGGTAAGACCAGGACACCCTCACCACACTCTCCCACACACGTGAGGTAAGACCAGGACACCCTCACCACACTCTCCCACACACGTGAGGTAAGACCAGGACACCCTCACCACACCCTCACCACACACGTGAGGTAAGACCAGGACACCCTCACCACACTCTCCCACACACGTGAGGTAAGACCAGGACACCCTCACCACACTCTCCCACACACGTGAGGTAAGACCAGGACACCCTCACCACACACGTGAGGTAAGACCAGGACTCCCTCACCACAGTCTCCCACACACGTGAGGTAAGACCAGGACACCCTCACCACACACGTGAGGTAAGACCAGGACCCCTCACCACACACGTGAGGTAAGACCAGGACACCCTCACCACACACGTGAGGTAAGACCAGGACACCCTCACCACACTCTCCCACACACGTGAGGTAAGACCAGGACACCCTCACCACACTCTCCCACACACGTGAGGTAAGACCAGGACACCCTCACCACACTCTCCCACACACGTGAGGTAAGACCAGGACACCCTCACCACACTCTCCCACACACGTGAGGTAAGACCAGGACACCCTCACCACACTCTCCCACACACGTGAGGTAAGACCAGGACACCCTCACCACAC
>WNGS01164437.1:36918206-36940474 GCA_020271785.1 Procambarus virginalis | reverse complement strand
CCAGGACACCCTCACCACACTCTCCCACACACGTGAGGTAAGACCAGGACACCCTCACCACACTCTCCCACACACGTGAGGTAAGACCAGGACACCCTCACCACACAGTGAGGTAAGACCAGGACACCCTCACCACACTCTCCCACACACGTGAGGTAAGACCAGGACACCCTCACCACACACGTGAGGTAAGACCAGGACACCCTCACCACACTCTCCCACACACGTGAGGTAAGACCAGGACACCCTCACCACACCCTCACCACACAGGTGAGGTAAGACCAGGACACACTCACCACACTCTCCCACACACGTGAGGTAAGACCAGGACACCCTCACCACACTCTCATACACGTGAGGATGACCAGGACACCCTCACCACACCCTCACACACACGTGAGGTAAGAGCAGGACACCCTCACCACACTCTCCCACACACGTGAGGTAAGACCCGGACACCCTCACCACACTCTCCACACACGTGAGGCAAGACAGGACACCCTCACCACACACGTGAGGTAAGACCAGGACACCCTCACCACCAGTCTCCCACACACGTGAGATAAGACCAGGACACCCTCACCACACTCTCCCACACACGTGAGGTAAGACCAGGACACCCTCACCACACTCTCCCACACACGTGAGGTATGACCAGGACACCCTCACCACACTCTCCCACACACGTGAGTAAGACCAGGACACCCTCACCACACTCTCCCACACACGTGAGTAAGGCCAGGACACCCTCACCACACACGTGAGGTAAAGACCAGGACACCCTCACCACACACGTGAGGTAAGACCAGAACACCCTCACACACACGTGAGGTAAGACCAGGACACCCTCACCACACTCTCCCACACACGTGAGGTAAGACCAGGACACCCTCACCACACTCTCCCACACACGTGAGGTAAGACCAGGACACCCTCACCACACTCTCCCACACACGTGAGGTAAGACCAGGACACCGTCACCACACACGTGAGGTAAGACCAGGACACCCTCACCACACTCTCCCACACACGTGAGGTAAGACCAGGACACCCTCACCACACACGTGAGGTAAGACCAGGACACCCTCACCACACACGTGAGGTAAGGCCAGGACACCCTCACCACACTCTCCCACACACGTGAGGTAAGACCAGGACACCCTCACCACACTCTCCCACACACGTGAGGTAAGGCCAGGACATCCTCACCACACTCTCCCACACACGTGAGGTAAGAGCAGGACACCCTCACCACACTCTCCCACACACGTGAGGTAAGACCAGGACACCCTCACCACACACGTGAGGTAAGACCTGGACACCCTCACCACACACGTTAGGTAAGGCCAGGACACCCTCACCACACTCTCCCACACACGTGAGGTAAGACCAGGACACCCTCACCACCTCTCCCACACACGTGATGTAAGACCAGTACACCATCACCACACTCTCCCACACACGTGAGGTAAGACCAGGACACCCTCACCACACTCTCCCACACACGTGAGGTAAGACCAGGACAACCCTCACCACACCTCTCCCACACACGTGAGGTAAGACCAGGACACCCTCACCACACCCTCACCACACAGGTGAGGTAAGACCAGGACACACTCACCACACTCTCCCACACACGTGAGGTAAGACCAGAACACCCTCACCACACTCTCCCATACACGTGAGGTAAACCAGGACACCCTCACAACACCCTCACCACACATGTGAGGAAAGACCAGGACACCCTCACCACACTCTCCCACACATGTGAGGTAAGACCAGGACACCCTCACCACACTCTCCCACACACGTGAGGTAAGACCAGGACACCCTCACCACACTCGTGAGGTAAGACCAGGACACCCTCACCACACTCTCCCACACCGTGTGTAGACCAGGACACCCTCACCACACACGTGAGGTAAGGCCAGGACACCCTCACCACACACGTGAGGTAAGACCAGGACACCCTCACCACACACGTGAAGTAAGACCAGGACACCCTCACCACACTCTCCCACACACGTGAGGTAAGACCAGGACACCCTCACCACACTCTCCCACACATGTGAGGTAAGACCAGGACACCATCACCACACTCTCCCACACACGTGAGGTAAGACCAGGACACTCTCACCACACTCTCTCCCACACACGTGAGGTAAGGCCAGGACCCCTCACCACACACGTGAGGTAAGACCAGGACACCCTCACCACACTCTCCCACACACGTGAGGTAAGACCAGGACACCCTCACCACACTCTCCCCCAACACGTGAGGTAAGACCAGGACACCCTCACCACACTCTCCCACACACGTGAGGTAAGGCCAGGACACCCTCACCACCTTCTCCCACACACGTGAGGTAAGACCAGGACACCCTCACCACACACGTGAGGTAAGACCAGGACACCCTCACCACACTCTCCCACATACGTGAGGTAGACCAGGACACCCTCACCACACCTCTCCCACACACGTGAGGTAAGACCAGGACACCCTCACCACACTCTCCCCACACACGTGAGGTAAGGCCAGGACACCCTCACCACACTCTCCCACACACGTGAGGTAAGACCAGGACACCCTCACCACACTCTCCCACACACGTGAGGTATGACCAGGACAACCTCACCACACACGTGAGGTAAGACCAGGACACCCTCACCACACACGTGAGGTAAGACCAGGACACCCTCACCACACACGTGAGGTAAGACCAGGACACCTTCTCCCAGGTTCTCTCCCATGAACGTGAGCCCATCCGGGTTTTACAATCGACCTCGAACGGACCAAGTGGACAACAAAAGCAGCTTTTGTGGTCCACTCACGTTTTTCACTCTTGTTACAGTTTTGTTACGACTTAGATACAGCTCTATATATCAGTTGTTATTTATAAACATGGTGCTATTTATTAATCATTAAATGTGTTTTTAATCTGATTTACTGCACCACACGTGTCTACTAAATGATATAAATGGCTAAAAGTTTGAATCCTCCAAACGGGTGGCATCGTCTTGTTTGTGGTGTTGTGTGAGACTGCCCTGGTGGCTCCTACTGGGGCTCGTGAGTGTGGGCGAGACCGCCCTGGTGGCTCCTACTGGGGCTCGTGAGGGTGGGCGAGACCGCCCTGGTGGCTCCTACTGGGGCTCGTGAGGGTGGGTGAGACTGCCCTGGTGGCTCCTACTGGGGCTCGTGAGGGTGGGTGAGACCGCCCTGGTGTAACACGGGAAGGGGTTCTCTCTTTACCTTCTTCTACCTACTTTTTCTCTCTTTGTACCCGTATTCTTACTTTAGTTCATTTCCAAGGGACCCCAAGACTTTTACTCTAGCCAACCCCACGCCACGTGGTCTCAAGACGAATGACCGTCTTGAGATTCTACACCCGTATGACGTGAAATAGACTTCTAGCAAAGCTCTAGGATCGCCTTTCCGCCGCCACCACCAGATCATTAACACGGATGAGCAATGATCGAGATCTGGATCGATCACGCTAAGCAATCAACCTTGGGGCTTGATCCCCACTAGTAAGCATATAAATACCCTTGGATCTTACGTGTGGAGTTATTAAAATCAACAGGGATGATAATCCTGATTGGATGTTAGAATCGGCGTCCGATTCAACTCGACCACGTGGGGACCACGTGACAAGGACAATTTCACAAAAATACAAAAGAAAAATGGAAATAATAAAAATGCACATTAAGCTAATTAATTTATTCAAAAACTAAGCAAGATCTATATAGTTGGCACTCCCTAACTTGAACACTTCCTGACTAAATATTTAACGGCAATGAGTTGACTATTCCTAAGAAACTCCAAGCAACTTTTACCTTCTATAGGCAGCTAGATGTTGTGTTGCCTTGGGGAAGAGGTGAGCTGGGGGACCTCTCCCAGCTGTTTCTGAAACCACACTGCCTCTCTCCCTGCTCCTCTACCCAGACGCCTAGATCTGTATTCTTCCGCTAGTATCTAAGTTACTTTGCCAGGCTTAAGTTATAACAATTAACCTCTGTTGTACTGAATGTTCCAGATTGGTTGATTTATTGTACTTTAGTTAAATTACACAAACATCTTAAGGAAGAGCTATTCCCAATTACAAAATAGCTATTTGACCTTTGAGAAAAATAGAGGACATGGCAACTGGTGACCTATGACCGCTCTAGGTCACTCCGAAATAAAGTAGTCCTGATCAGTGACGTCACTGAAGGTGATTTAAAACTCATTCTCCAAATAATTACAATACTCTTGATTTATAAACAGTAATACTATACAATACAATTTGAATGCAAAATGACTGAAGGTTAATTTCTCTAAATAAGTGAATACTATAGGATGATTCATTATACGTAACCTTGAGAACCCAGGCGATTATTTTCACCGCAAATTCTCTGGGGACAGGTCCCGAGGTCGCCACGCGGTCCAGCTTCCCATTCTCCCTTGTAACTAAACATTCTGGAATCTTCTGGATAATTTTTACAACAAACCCAGTTTGTTACACTGGTGGCTCCTACTGGGGGTCGTGAGGGTGGGTGAGACCCCCTGGTGGCTCCTACTGGGGCTCGTGAGGGTCGGTGAGACCGCCCTGGTGGCTCCTACTGGGGCTCGTGAGGGTGGGTGAGACCTCCCTGGTGGCTCCTACTGGGGCTCGTGAGGGTGGGTGAGACCCCCTGGTGGCTCCTACTGGGGCTCGTGAGGGTGGGTGAGACCGCCCTGGTGGCTCCTACTGAGGCTCGTGAGGGTGGATGAGACCGCCCTGGTGGCTCCTACTGGGGCTCGTGAGGGTCGGTGAAGGGAAGGGAACTGTCAGGAGAAAGCACCAAGCCATAAGACTATATAGCACTGGGATGGGATCTGGATAAGGATTTAACATAAGAACATAAGAACAAAGGCAACTGCAGAAGGCCTATTGGCCCATACGAGGCAGCTCCTATTTATAACCACCCAATCCCGCTCATATACATGTCCAACCCAAGCTTGAAACAATCGAGGGACCCCACCTCCACAATGCTACGCGGCAATTGGTTCCACAAATCAACAACCCTGTTACTGAACCAGCATTTACCCAAGTCTTTCCTAAATCTAAACTTATCTAATTTTTATACCCATTGTTTCGTGTTGTGTCTTGTGTTGATACTTTTAATACTCTATTAATATCCCCTTTGTTATGTCCATTCATCCACTTATAAACCTCTATCATGTCACCCCTAACTCTTCACCTTTCCAGTGAATGCAACTTACCTTAAGCTTAGTTAATCTTTCTTCATATGAAAGATTTCTAATTTGGGGAATTAACTTAGTCATCCTACGCTGGACACGTTCAAGTGAATTTATATCCATTCTATAATATGGCGACCAAAACTGAACTGCATAATCTAAATGGGGCCTAACTAGAGCAAGATATAGCTTGAGAACCACACCAGGTGTCTTGTTACTAACGCTGCGATTAATAAATCCGAGTGTCCGATTAGCCTTATTACGAACATTCATGCATTGATCCTTTTGTTTTAAATTCTTACTAATCATAACTCCCAGATCCCTTTTGCAATCCGACTTCGCAATCTCAACACCATCTAGCTCGTATCTTGTAACTCTATCATCGTTACCTAGCCTCAGAACTTTACATTTATCAGCATTAAACTGCATCTGCCAATCCTTTGACCATTTCAAAACCCTATCTAGATCAACTTGAAGTGATAGAGAGTCCTCCTCCGAATTAATTTCCCTACCGATTTTCGTATCATCGGCAAATTTGCAAATGTTGCTACTCAAACCTGAATCTAAATCATTTATATATATTATAAACAACAGAGGTCCCAAGACAGAGCCTTGAGGCACTCCACTTACAACATTTTCCCACTCTGACTTGACTCCATTTATACTAACTCTCTGTTTCCTTTGGTATAGCCATGCCCTAATCCAGCTTAATATAGCACCCCCAATACCATGAGCCTCTATCTTTTTAATCAGTCTTTCATGTGGCACTGTATCGAAAGCTTTGCTAAAGTCAAGGTACACAACATCACAATCCTTACCACTATCAACTGCCTCAACTATGCTAGAAGATAACAAATTTGTTAAACATTAACGGCCATTTATAAAACCATGTTGCGACTATATTATTAATTTATGTTTTTCAAGATGAAGACGAATTTTATTTGCTATTATAGATTCGAGTAACTTTCCCACAATAGACGTTAGGCTAATTGGTCGATAGTTAGACGCAAGTGATCTATCTCCTTTCTTAAAAACTGGTATCACATTAGCAACTTTCCAAAACTCTGGCACTCTGCCTGACTCTATTGATTTATTAAATATGATTGACAGTGGGTCACAAAGCTCCTCTTTGCATTCTTTCAGCACCCTGGCAAACACTTCATCCGGCCCTGGGGATTTGTTTGGTTTGAGTTTTACTATTTGTTTAAGAACATCCTCCCTGGTAACTGCTAAACTCGTCAACCTGTCCTCGTCCCCACCCACATAGACTTGTTCGGCTGAAGGCATATTGTTAAGTTCCTCTTTAGTAAATACAGATACAAAATATTTGTTAAAAATACTACTCATCTCTTCATCACTATCTGTTATTTGACCTGTCTCAGTTTTTAATGGATCTATCCTTTCCCTAGTCTTAGTTCGATATAACTGAAAAAACCCTTTAGGATTTGTCTTTGCTTGCCCTGCTATACGAACTTCATAGTTTCTTTTTGCTTTCCTTATCTCTTTTTTAACATTTCTAACCAGTTGTACGAATTCCTGTTCTAAAGTGACCTCTCCATTTTTAATCCTTTTGTACCAAGCTCTCTTTTTACCTATAAGGTTCTTCAAATTCTTTGTTATCCACTTTGGGTCATTAGTAATCGATCTGTTCAATTTGTGTGGTATACTACGTTCCTGTGCTTTGTTTAGAATATTCTTAAATAAGTTATATATTGAATCCACATCGAAATCCCCATTTACATCACCTATCGCTGGGTTCATGTCTCGCTCCAAGACCGCCCCACACCCCATACCCAAGACTTTCCAATCAATTTGACCCAAAAAATTTCTTAGGCTATTAAAATCAGCTTTTCGAAAATCTGGCACTTTAACAGAATTTTCTCCTACAGGTCTATTCCATTCTATGCTAAATCTGATTTCTTTGTGATCACTGTTCCCTAGCTCACTCCCTATTTCGATGTCATTAATTTGTGTTTCCCTGTTAGTTAACACTAAATCTAAAATATTATTTTCCCGTGTTGGTTCCCTTACATGCATACTGCTATCCGCACAGGCGCATGTCATTTTGAAAAAAAAAAAAATTTTTTTTTTTTTGCTAATCTGTTAAGTTTCGTTCACTGATCACGGGAAAAATAAAAAAAAAAATTCTATTGTACTTACTTTGTTGCAATAGAGCCGTAAGTTGCGTGGTGACGTCACACTCTGCATGTTCGCTCATGCAGTACACGCCCCAGAGGCGTTGCGCGGCGTCCCGCAACAGCCAGAGTTGCCACAAATATATTTTCGCGCTATTTATTTACAATGTCTAGGCGCATTTTATCCATTTATTTTGCACTAAATTTGTTTCAAATAATGTTTGAACATATTTTGTATCAATAATTGTTGCATATTTGAGTATTTACAGGCGCACTCATATGTTTTCAATTACGGCAATATAATATGTCATTACAGTCTATTATATTGTATGTTGTGCTTATATTTCTATATATTTACACACACGCACACGCTAACTGCTTATATGTTTACATATTTACACACTCGCACACGCTGTACACACTTTGCAGCACACTTAGAAGTTTTCTAGACTGTGGTAGTCATTGAAGCACTTGACAGCACATAATGGGATACCACACGTTTCACACCATGTTTGTACAAGCTTCCGTTTCTGGTCTCTACGTGTCGTTGTTTTACACACCAAGCAATCACGTTGGCCTATTGCACGCTTCCCAGCTGGTGGCAATACTCGAGTCTGTGAGCTAGGAAGCCTTCAATGTGAGCGAGGCGTGGAGTACCAGCATGCTGCAATAGTGGGTTTATGAAGGGCCGCTGAATCCTGGGACATCTCTTGCAAACTTTCCTAATAACTGTATTGCAGCATCAAATACAAAGTCACGGAAAGTGGGCTTACGTCCAGTCCTCACAAGGTACATGTTGAAACAGTTCAGCATGCTCATGTCCACAAGATGAAGAACACTTTTTTCGTCCACCTACATGTCTTCCGCACACAGTCTGCAGTGCCAATCATCATGTCTGATTTATCAATCACCTGCATGTTGATATTATAGCCTAAAACACAGTTTGGCTTATATAGTGGTGCGTTTGTTTTATGGCTCACTTTCCCACTGTTCACCATTGTTCCATCATGAATTGTTGTCAACAAGTTCACCTCTCGTTTGTCTTTCCACCGAACTGACAGAATTTGATCACATTTCCTTCTCTGACCTCACCAACTGCAATGTCGGTGTCATACACAGGCATTTCCCTTCGTTGTGGCTTTACTGTACCAACCAATCCGGTCTATTTTCTAGTAAGAACCGAGCTAGCAAGGACTTGTATAGTAATTATCCGTGTATAAATGTGTCCCTTGTTCATCCACGGAGCCATGATGGTCTTCACTACACTACCCGAGAATCCATGTTCGTCGTTACCGGGAATGTCTACATCACTAGCCGAGTACAAAATCATGTGTAACACGTATCCTGTCTCACAATCACAAAGAACAAAAAATTTCAGGCCAATCGGTTTCGTTTGAGGAATGTACTGTTTGAATGANCACACACGTGAGGTAAGACCAGGACACCCTCACCACACACGTGAGGTAAGACCAGGACACCCTTACCACACGCGTGAGGTAAGACCAGGACCACCCTCACCACAACGTGAGGTAAGACCAGGACACCCTCACCACACTCTCCAACACACGTGAGGTAAGACCAGGAACCTTCACCACACTCTCCCCAACACGTGAGGTAAGACCAGGACACCCTCACCACACTCTCCCACACACGTGAGGTAAGACCAGGACACCCTCCCACACTCTCCCACACACGTGAGGTACGGCCAGGACACCCTCACACACTCTCCCACACACGTGATGTAAGACCAGGACACCCGCACCACACACGTGAGGTAAGACCAGGCCACCATCACCCACACGTGAGGTAAGACCAGGACACCCTCACTACACTCTCCCACACAGTGAGGTAAGACCAGGACACCCTCTCCACACACGTGAGGTAAGAGAAGGACACTTCACACACGTGAGGTAAGACCAGGACACCTCACCACACACGTGAGGTAAGACCAGGACCCCTCACCACACTCGTGAGGTAAGACCAGGACACCCTCACCACACACGTGAGGTAAGACCAGGACACCTCACCACACACGTGAGGTAAGGCCAGGAACCCTCACCACACTCTCCACACACGTGAGGTAAGGCCAGGACACCTCACCACACCTCCCACACACGTGAGGTAAGACCAGGACACCCTCACCACACTCTCACACACGTGAGGTAAGACCAGGACACCCTCACCACACTCTCCCACACGTGAGGTAAGACCAGGACACCCACCACACTCTCCCACACACGTGAGGTAAGACCAGGACACCCTCACCACACTCACCCACACACGTGAGGTAAGACCAGGACACCCTCACCACACTCTCCCACACACGTGAGGTAAGACCAGGACACCCTCACCACACTCTCCCACACACGTGAGTAAGACCAGGACACCCTCACCACACACGTGAGGTAAGACCAGGACACCCCTCACCACACACGTGAGGAAAGACCAGGACACCCTCACCACACTCTCCCCACACGTGAGGTAAGACCAGGATACCCTCACCACACACGTGAGGTAAGACCAGGACACCCTCACCACACTCTCCCACACACGTGAGGTTAGACCAGGACACCCTCACCACACTCTCCCACACACGTGAGGTAAGACCAGGACACCCTCACCACACTCTCCCACACACGTGAGGTAAGGCCAGGACGCCCTCACCACACACGTGAGGTAAGACCAGGACACCCTCACCACACTCTCCCACACACGTGAGGTAAGAACAGGACACCCTCACCACACTCTCCCACACACGTGAGGTAAGACCAGGACACCCTCACCACACACGTGAGGTAAGACCAGGACACCCTCACCACACACGTGAGGTAAGACCAGGACGCCCTCACCACACTCTCCACACACGTGAGGTAAGACCAGGACACCCTCCCCACACTCTTCCACACACGTGAGGTAAGACCAGGACACCCTCACCACACTCTCCCACACACATGAGGTAAGACCAGGACACCTTCACCACACCTCACCACACACGTGATGTAAGACCAGGACACCCTCACCACACTCTCCCACACACGTGAGGTAAGACAAGGACACCCTCACCACACTCTCCCACACACGTGAGGTAAGACCAGGACACCCTCACCACACACGTGAGGTAAGACCAGGACACCCTCACCACACACGTGAGGTAAGACCAGGACACCTTACCACACACGTGAGGTAAGACCAGGACACCCTCACCACACACGTGAGGTAAGGCCAGGACACCCTCACCACACTCTCCCATACACGTGAGGTAAGACCAGAACACGTCACCACACTCTCCCACACACGTGAGGTAAGGCCAGGACACCCTCACCACACTCTCCCACACACGTGAGGTAAGACCAGGACACCCTCACCACACTCTCCCACACACGTGAGGTAAGACCAGGACACCCTCACCACACTCTCCCACACACATGAGGTAAGACCAGGACACCCTCACTACACTCTCCACACACGTGAGGTAAGACCAGGACACCCTCACCACACACGTGAGGTAAGACCAGGACCCCTCACCACACACGTGAGGTAAGGCCAGGACACCCTCACCACACTCTCCCACACACGTGAGGTAAGACCAGAACACCCTCACCACACTCTCCCACACACGTGATGTAAGACCAGGACACCCTCACCACACTCTCCCACACACGTGAGGTATGACCAGGACACCCTCACCACACACGTGAGTTAAGACCAGGACCCCTCACCACACACTTGAGGTAAGGCCCGGACACCCTCACCACACTCTCCCACACACGTGAGGTAAGACCAGAACACCCTCACCACACTCTCCCACACACGTGATGTAAGACCAGGACTCCCTCACCACACTTTCCCACACACGTGAGGTATGACCAGGACACCCTCACCACACTCTCCCACACACGTGAGGTAAGACCAGGACACTGTCACCACACTCTCCCACACACGTGAGGTAAGGCCAGGACACCCTCACCATACTCTCCCACACACGTGAGGTAAGACCAGGACACCCTCACCATACTCTCCCACACACGTGAGGTAAGACCAGGACACCCTCACCATACTCTCCCACACACGTGAGGTATGACCAGGACACCCTCACCATACTCTCCCACACACGTGAGGTAAGACCAGGACACCCTCACCACACACGTGAGGTAAGACCAGGACACCCTCACCACACTCTCCCACACACGTGAGGTAAGACCAGGACACCCTTACCACACTCTCCCATACACGTGAGGTAAGACCAGGACACCCTCACCACACACGTGAGGTAAGACCAGGACACCCTCACCACTCTCCCCCACACACGTGAGGTAAGACCAGGACACCCTCACCACACACGTGAGGTAAGACTAGGACACCCTCACCACACACGTGAGGTTAGACCAGGACACCCTCACCACACTCTCCCACACACGTGAGGTAAGACCAGGACACCCTCACCACACTCTCCCACACACGTGAGGTAAGACCAGGACACCCTCACCACACTCTCCCACACTCGTGAGGTAAGACCTTACCTTGAGGATACCTTGAGGTGCTTCCGGGGCTTATCGTCCCCGCGGCCCGGTTATCGACCAGGCCTCCTGGTTGCTGGACTGATCAACCAGGCTGTTGGACGCGGCTGCGTGCAGCCTGACGTATGAGTCACAGCCTGGTTGATCAGGTATCCTTTGGAGGTGCTTATCCAGTTCTCTCTTGAACACCGTGAGGGGTTTGCCAGTTATGTCCCTTATGTGTAGTGGAAGCGTGTTGAACAGTCTCGGGCCTCTGATGTTGATAGAGTTCTCTCTCAGAGTACCAGTTGCACCTCTGCTTTTCAACGGGGGTATTCTGCACATCCTGCCATGTCTTCTGGTCTCATGTGATGTTATTTCTGTGTGCAGGTTTGGGACCAGCCCCTCTAATATTTTCCACGTGTAAATTATTATGTATCTCTCCCGCCTGCGCTCAAGGGAATACAGATTTAGGCTCTTAAGTCGGTCCTAATAGTTTAGATGTTTTACCGAGTGGATTCTAGCAGTAAAGGACCTCTGCACGCTCTCCATGTCAGCAATTTCACCAGCAGTGAAAGGGGCTGTCATTGTGCAGCAGTACTCCACTCTAGAGAGCACAAGAGTTTTGAAAAGTGTCATCATCGGTATAGCATCTCTAGCGTGAAAAGTTCTTGTTATCCAACCTGTCATTTTTCTTGCAGTTGTGACGGCTACTTTATTGTGTTCTTTAAAGGTAAGGTCTTCCGACATGAGTACACCCAGATCCTTTACATTGCCTTTTCGTTCTATGTTATGATTTGCCTGAGTTTTGTACGTGGTTTCCGTTTTTATATTTTCATTTTTTCCATAGCGCATGAGCTGGAACTTGTCTTCGTTAAACACCATATTATTTTCTGTAGCCCATAGAAAGACCTGATCTACATCTGACTGGAGGTTCGCCGTGTCCTCTATGTTGCCTACTCTCATGAAGATCCTAGTGTCATCTGCAAAGGATGATACAGTGCTATAGGTTGTGCTCTTGTCTATGTCCGATATGAGGATGAGAAAAAGTACTGGAGCAAGCACAGTACCCTGGGGGACTGAGCTCTTAACGGTTGACGGGTTGGATTTTATTTTGTTGACTATTACACATTGGGTTCTGTTGGTCAGGAAATTGTAGATCCATCTGCCTACTTTTCCGGTAATTCCTTTTGAGCGCATTTTATGGGCAATAACACCATGGTCACATTTATCAAAAGCTTTTGCGAAATCTGTGTAAATTACATCAGCGTTTTGTTTGTCTTCCATAGCATCTAATGCCATATCATAAAGGTCCAGCAACTGCGACAGGCAAGAGCGCCCTGTTCTGAAACCATGTTGTCCGGGGTTATGGAGATGCTGTGATTCCATGTATTTTGTGATCTTACTTCTTAGCACTCTCAAAAATTTTTATGATGTGCGATGTTAGTGCTATCGGTCTGTAATTTTTTGCCTCTGCCTTATTTCCTCCTTTATGAAGTGGTGCTATCTCTGCTGTTTTTAGTATATCAGGAATAACGCCATGTCTAGGCTTTGTCTCCACAGAATGTGAAGGGCCTGCGATAGTGGTTTTTTACAGTTCTTGATGAATATGGAGTTCCAAGAATCCGGGCCTGGTGCGGAGTGCATAGGCATACTGTTTATGGCTTCTTCAAAATCCAGTGGGGATAGGGTGACGTCTGATATATGATTTGATGTTGGTATCATATCCATGAAAAATTCATTTGGGTTATCGATCTTTAGTGCGTTTAATGGCTCGCTGAAGACAGAGTCGTATTGCTTCCTCAGTAGCTCGCTCATTTCTTTGTTGTCATCGGTGAAAGTTCCATCTTCCTTTCGCAGGGGCCCGATACTAGATGTGGTTTTTGATCTTGATTTTGCATAGGAGAAAAAATATTTCGGGTTTCTCTCTATTTCACTGATGGCCTTTTGCTCTCTTTCCCTCTCCTGCGTTTTGTATGATTCTTGTAGCTTGAGTTCAATTTTTCCTATTTCGCTACCTAACCTTCGCCGTTCCTGAGATAGGGTGCGACTCTCAAGTTGTACCGCGATTCGTTTTCTTCGCCTATATAGGGAACGACGTTCTCGTTCCAATCTGCATCTCTTCCTCTTTTTTCTTAGGGGGATGCGGTTTGTACATATTTCTAGTGCTACTGAGCTTATTTTTTCCAGGCACTGGTTCAGGTTCGCATTTCCTAGCTGTTCTTCCCAGTTTATTTCTGTGAAGTCCTGGTTTATTTGCTCCCAGTTTATCTGTTTATTATTGAAGTTGAATTTGCTGAAATCTCCTCCACCGGGAATCTGGACTGGTTTTGAAGGTCTATTCCCCATGGTTGTCATAACTTCAATTAAGTTGTGATCTGAGTAACAGGTATTTGTAATCATTATGTTCCTGATCAATTCATCATTATTAGTGAAAATGAGGTCCAGCGTGTTCTCCTTCCTGGTTGGTTCTACTATTTGCTGGTTTAAGGCAAACCTGTCGCACATCCGTAGCAGGTCATTTGCATGTGCCTGTTCATTAAGGCTACTTCCTGGTATTCTTTCTGATATTACTGTATTAGCCAGGTGCTTCCATTTCAGGTGCCGTAGGTTGAAGTCCCCAAGCAGGATGATGTTCGGAGCTGGATTTGTGAGGTTTTCCAAGCAGTGTTCTACTTTCATTAGTTGGTCTTTAAACTGCTGAGGGTTTGCCTCCGGTGACTTATATACAAGGACAATAACTACATTTATAATCTCTATTTTGATTATCAGCACTTCCACCATATCATTTGAGGTGTTTAGCAGCTCAGTACAGATGAGTGTGTCTTTGATGTATAGGCTGACCCCACCCTGAAGCCGGTGTTTCCTATCACATCTGAAAAGATTGTACTCTGAGATCCATATTTCACCATCATGGTAGTCCTTTGTGTGGGTTTCTGTTAGGGCTGCAAACACTGCATTTGCCTCATGAAGGAGACCATCTATAAAGTGAACTTTGTTGGATTTGCGTGTTTTTATACCTTGAATGTTGGCAAATATAAATGATGTTATCGTGGTAGTGGAAGTGCTGGATGCCTTACTTGGTGTTAATATCTGAGGCTCCGGTAAGGGGGCCACTGTGTTTGCGTCCAGGGTGTGTTGTTTTCGAAGTGATTCGTCCAGTTTCGGTAGTGGGGCGAGTGTTGTGTGGTGTAGTACCTGTGTGTTTGTTGGTAATGTGTATTCCAGACTTGTGGGTATCTCCCTTCCCCTCTGTAATCCTGTGGTGGTTCCATCTGACTGTTCCTCTCTCTTATATTTTCTGCTCTGTTTCTGCCTTCCTCTAAAAAATTGCCAGTAGTGTCATACTGATCTTCCCGTCTATAACGTTGTGTACCTCTCACGTGGAATTCCGGACACTGAAGATTGTAGCATTTTTTGTCCCTAATTGAAAATTGACATAATTTGGGGTGGAAGTATCTACACCCTGTTCCAAAACGGCATGTACCCCTCGCCAACATGTTCCTGCATTTTCGAGGATGCAGAAAATGGCATTTTGTTCCTAATTTTCCATATTTGCATATTCCTTTAGCGTAGAATTTGCAAATGTGTTCCGGTTTTGCGTTTTTCAAGGTATTTATATCTGTGTCTGTCTTGTCTACCTCTTTATTGGAGCCATCTCCGCTTTTCGTCCCAATTCCTTCATTTATGCACTCTGTCTCACTGTTGCTCACATCGTTTATATTACCTGACTCTGCAATATTGCTGCTATTATGTACTACAATACCCTCTTCCTCCACATTACTGCTGCGGTTCTCTAAACTATCTGTTCCTGGGTTTTGGTCGTTAACCAATGTTGTCTTATCCCAGTCTGCATATATCACTGGTAGCTTGTCTGTGAATGGTAATCTCTGTGACTCGGGAATGTTTTTCATCAGTTTAGTTATGTTCTCTAACATTAATCTGTCATCTTTGCAGACCCAGTAAATTCCTTGCCTTTTTGTGCATCCTGGAGATACTTCTGTACAGCCCAGGTGAAATCTCATGTTACAGATGCAACACGTTACGCCTACATTACGTTTTCCCAGTACTCCCGAGCACTCGCCACACCTCTCCATTTTCTGATGTATTGTTGTATTTGTGGTTTACTGTGTGGATCACTTGTTGATGTCAGTCCTTTTAACTCTTTATAAAGTTATATGTATATTTTTATATATTTAATATTTATAATACTATATGTATACCGTAGATTTGTAATATTATGTATGTTATTTTGTTCAAACTTTATGGCAGGTACTTAGCGTAGGGTAGCGAAGCTGGTCCCCGGTGCGGTACAGGTGACCTTTGTCGTCCCAGGTTGATGTCACGAGTTTCCAGCTACTCGATTTATAACACTGATTTATTCTTGCTTGTATTCTTACAAGGGATTTTCCGCCTAATTTCCGGCTTGCAATGGTATTCACTCACTTTATTGCTAATTATTAGATTCACATTTCCATAGTACACTATATGATTTCCGTATTTTATCCCTGTGGGACGTGCCCTGGGGTAGGCCTCGCGTGGCTTGTGGAAACAGCCTACTGATGCCGCTTCTTGCCACTATTCTATATTTCTAGCATTCTATATTTATAATATTCTATGCACGATTTTCCTTCACTTCCAACTTATATGTTGTTGTGGTACCCGTTCCACTTCACTGTTCCACGAATCACCGTTCACTATTTTTTTCCTCATACACGTATGTACACAAAGCCTCATGCACTGGCCCACACGTGGTCTCCCGGGACAAGACCAGGACACCCTCACCACACTCTCCCACACACGTGAGGTAAGACCAGGACACCCTCACCACACTCTCCCACACACGTGATGTAAGACCAGGACACCCGCACCACACACGTGAGGTAAGACCAGGACACCCTTGTGGTGTCTGTATATAGCTGAGATAGTCTTGGTAGTAAGGTTGATGTAAAGTCATTCCTGGTTACTGACTTTAATACTAATAAACGATTACATGACTATGGCTCCCAAGCTTGGCAGGCGTCCTGTGCGCTCCTGTTTACGTCCTCTAGTCTAGTGGCGTCCAGCCGCCGCACATAGAAAACGGATGGTACCATTTTCTGTGAACATGACATCCCTCCTTTTCTTTAAAAAGAATGAATACAGGATGTCTACCATGCTTGTAGCACAAAGCAAAGTTATTGACACAAAGTAAGTTATTAACATGTCAAGAGATATTGCATATATTTAACATTAATTAAGCACACAAAGAATTTAAACAATCTTTACCACAAAGGATTTCAATGTTAAAAATACATATGCAATGTTAAACAAACATGAAAGAAACTGTAATACAAAGTTACAAAATATTGTATGCAATGTTAAACAAACATGAAAGAAACTGTAATACAAAGTTACAAATATTGAATGAGAGATCTGCATTATTCAAACAATATTAAATTTAGTTTAGCGTAACAAGTAAATACTTTGCATTACATAGGACACAATAATCATCATATCGTGTAGGGCGTTTAACATGACGTTTGGACGTGAGTCCTTAAATACAAAAATATCCCTCGATGAACTGTTTATCGAGTTATAACTCATTTTTTCTTTTTCTTTTGCACGACTTTGCACTTCATCATTTTCTACACTAGTTGGAATCACTTTGAAATAAGCCATATTACGTGTTATACTATGATCTCTATTACTCGCTGTTACCATAGTTCCTTTTCACTAATCACTTTATATGGTTTTGTATCATATGGCATATCTAACTTTCCCTCTTTTTTTCTTTTAACTAGAACAGTATCTCCAACCTTTATGAATTGTTCCTTTGCACTTTGATCATGAGCAATTTTCATTTTGCCCTTGGCTAGTGCATCCTTCGGAGCGAGACGTTTTATCCGTTACCTTGGCTGGCATGACAGGTAATGCGATCCTCATAGGACGTCCAAATTAAAGTTCGCCAGGCGACTTGCCCAGTGTTCCATGCGGTGTTGCACGGTAGTTCCTGAGAAAAGCATACATAGCTTGTTTCCAGGATCGTCCTTCGGCATGAGCACAGCGTACAGCTTTTCATGAGAGGTTGCATGAATCTCTTGACTTCTCCATTTGCTTGTGGATGTAGTGGCATCACACGGCGGTGTTTTGAATCCAATATGCTCAGCAAAGTTGACAAAGTCTTGTCCATTAAATGGCGGTCCATTGTCCGTCTTGACAACTTCAGGAATGCCAAAGTTTGAAAAGATCTTGTCGAGCTTCGGGATGACAGCCTTTGCAGATGTGGAAGTGATGATTTCTACTTCTGGATAACGTGAGTGATCATCAATGACTACCATCAAGTACTCTCCAGTTGGTAGCGGTCCACAGAAATCCATCGATACTTCCATCCATGGTGCAGCAGGTAGTGGTGAAGGTTGTAGAGGTGTTGGTCTTGAAGTATCCACTGCAGCTTGCAAGGGACACAGGCATCATGCATGTCCTTAGCTTGACGATCAATGCCAGGAAACCACACCTTTTCTCGTAGCAGCTGTTTGGTCCTTGCAAGACCTTGTGTCCTTGATGTGCNACACACGTGAGGTAAGACCAGGACACCCTCACACACACCCTCCCCCACACGTGTGAGGTAAGACCAGGACACCCTCACCACACACGTGAGGTAAGACCAGGACACCCTCACCACACTCTCCCACACACGTGAGGTAAGACCAGGACACCCTCACCACACTCTCCAACACACGTGAGGTAAGACCAGGACACCCTCACCACACTCTCCACAACGTGAGGTAAGACCAGACACCCTCACCACACTCTCCCACACACGTGAGGTAAGACCAGACACCCTCACCACACTCTCCCACACACGTGAGGTAAGACCAGGACACCCTCACCACACCCTCACCACACACGTGAGGTAAGACCAGGACACCCTCACCACACTCTCCCCACACGTGAGGTAAGACCAGGACACCCTCACCACACTCTCCCACACGTGAGGTAAGACCAGGACACCCTCACCACACTCTCCCACACACGTGAGGTAAGACCAGGACACCTCACCACACTCTCCCACACACGTGAGGTAAGACCAGGACACATCCTCACCACACACGTGAGGTAAGACCAGGACACCCTCACCACACTCCCACACACGTGAGGTAAGACCAGGACACCCTCACCACACACGTGAGGTAAGACCAGGACACCCTCACCACACACGTGAGGTAAGACCAGGACACCCTCACCACACTCTCCACACACGTGAGGTAAGACCAGGACACCCCACACCACACACGTGAGGTAAGACCAGGACACCCTCACACACACGTGAGGTAAGACCAGGACACCCTCACCACACACGTGAGGTAAGACCAGGACACCCTCACCACACTCTCCCACACACGTGAGGTAAGACCAGGACACCCTCACCACACTCTCCCACACACGTGAGGTAAGACCAGGACACCCTCACCACCCACACGTGAGGTAAGACCAGGACACCTCACCACACTCTCCACACACGTGAGGTAAGGACCAGGACACCCCACCACACTCTCCCACACACGTGAGGTAAGACCAGGACACCCTCCACACCACACACGTGAGGTAAGACCAGGACACCCTCACCACACTCACCCACACACGTGAGGTAAGACCAGGACACCCTCACCACACCTCCCACACACGTGAGGTAAGACCAGGACACCCTCACCACACACGTGAGGTAAGACCAGGACACCCTCACCACACTCTCCCACACACGTGAGGTAAGACCAGGACACCCTCACACACTCTCCCACACACGTGAGGTAAGACCAGGACACCCTCACCACACTCTCCCACACACGTGAGGTAAGACCAGGACACCTCACCACACACGTGAGGTAAGACCAGGACACCTCACCAAACACGTGAGGTAAGACCAGGACACCCTCACCACACACGTGAGGTAGACCAGGACACCCTCACCACACTCTCCCAACACGTGAGGTAAGACCAGGACACCCTCACCACACTCTCCCACACACGTGAGGTAAGGACCAGGACACCCTCACCACACACGTGAGGTAAGACCAGGACACCCTCACCACACGTGAGGTAAGACCAGGACACCCTCACCCACACGTGAGGTAAGACCAGGACACCTCACCACACTCTCCACACACGTGAGGTAAGACCAGGACACCCTCACCACACTCTCCCACACACGTGAGGTAAGACCAGGACACCCTCACCACACTCTCCCACACACGTGAGGTAAGACCAGGACACCCTCACCACACTCTCCCACACACGTGAGGTAAGACCAGGACACCCTCACCACACTCTCCCACACACGTGAGGTAAGACAGGACACCCTCACCACACTCTCACCACACACGTGAGGTAAGACCAGGACACCCTCACCACACTCTCCCACACACGTGAGGTAAGACCAGGACCCCTCACCACACTCTCCCACACACGTGAGGTAAGACCAGGACACCCTCACACACCCTCCCACACACGTGAGGTAAGACCAGGACACCCTCACCACACTCTCCCACACACGTGAGGTAAGACCAGGACACCCTCCCACACACGTGAGGTAAGACCAGGACACCCTCACACACTCCCACACACGTGAGGTAAGACCAGGATACCCACACCACACACGTGAGGTAAGACCAGGACACCCTCACCACACACGTGAGGTAAGACCAGGACACCCTCACCACACTCTCCCACACAGTGAGGTAAGACCAGGACACCCACAACACACGTGAGGTAAGACCAGGACACCCTCACCCACACACGTGAGGTAAGACCAGGACACCCTCACCACACACGTGAGGTAAGACCAGGACACCCTCACCACACTCTCCCACACACGTGAGGTAAGACCAGGACACCTCACCACACTCTCCCACACACGTGAGGTAAGACCAGGACACCCTCACCACACACGTGAGGTAAGACCAGGACACCCTCACCACACTCTCCACACACGTGAGGTAAGACCAGGACACCCTCACCACACTCTCCCACACACGTGAGGTAAGACCAGGACACCCTCACCACACACGTGAGGTAAGACCAGGACACCCTCACCACACTCTCACACACACGTGAGGTAAGACCAGGACACCCTCACCCACTCTCCCACACACGTGAGGTAAGACCAGGACACCCTCACCACACACGTGAGGTAAGACCAGGACACCCTCACCACACTCTCCCACACACGTGAGGTAAGACCAGGACACCCTCACCACACTCTCCCACACACGTGAGGTAAGACCAGGACACCCTCACCACACTCTCCCACACACGTGAGGTAAGACCAGGACAACCCTCACCACACACGTGAGGTAAGACCAGGACACCCTCACCACACACGTGAGGTAAGACCAGGACACCCTCACCCACACGTGAGGTAAGACCAGGACACCCTCACCACACTCTCCCACACACGTGAGGTAAGACCAGGACACCCTCACCACACTCTCCCACACACGTGAGGTAAGACCAGGACCCTCACCACACACGTGAGGTAAGACCAGGACACCCTCACCACACTCTCCCACACACGTGAGGTAAGACCAGGACACCCTCACCACACTCTCCCACAACGTGAGGTAAGACAAGGACACCCTCACCACACTCTCCCACACACGTGAGGTAAGACCAGGACACCCTCACCACACACGTGAGGTAAGACCAGGACACCCTCACACACACGTGAGGTAAGACCAGGACACCCTCACCACACTCTCCCACACACGTGAGGTAAGACCAGGACACCCTCACCACACTCTCCACACACGTGAGGTAAGACCAGGACACCCTCACCACACTCTCCCACACACGTGAGGTAAGACCAGGACACCCTCACCACACTCTCCCACACACGTGAGGTAAGACCAGGACACCCTCACCACACTCTCCCACACGTGAGGTAAGACCAGGACACTCACCACACTCTCCCACACACGTGAGGTAAGACCAGGACACTCTCACCACACACGTGAGGTAAGACCAGGACACCCTCACCACACTCTCCACACACGTGAGGTAAGACCAGGACACCCTCACCACACTCTCCCACACACGTGAGGTAAGACCAGGACACCCTCACACACTCTCCCACACACGTGAGGTAAGACCAGGACACCCTCACCACACACGTGAGGTAAGACCAGGACACCCTCACCACACACGTGAGGTAAGACCAGGACACCCTCACCACATCTCCACACGTGAGGTAAGACCACAGGACACCCTCACCCCAACTCTCCCACACACGTGAGGTAAGACCAGGACACCCTCACCACACTCTCCCACACACGTGAGGTAAGACCAGGACAACCTCACCACACTCTCCCACACAGTATGAGGTAAGACCAGGACACCCTCACCACACTCTCCCACACACGTGAGGTAAGACCAGGACACCCT
>WNGS01164437.1:36896312-36910202 GCA_020271785.1 Procambarus virginalis | reverse complement strand
ATTTCATGGTATAAACACATTGAGAAGGAAGAAGGTTAGATTTGAAAATTTAGTTTTTAATACCTTACACAATTATTGAGTCTTTCCTTCACCTTCATTCAAGCACAAGGTATTACAGTAAGTTTCTCCATTATTATTTTTATTAATATTATTAGTTTTTGTTATTATTTGTATTATTGTTAACAGGAGGAGTGAGGGGTGGGGAGGGTTAATGGTTCACATGTCCACATTCCAATGCCCGCTTCCCAGGGCTGGGGGTGCGGGGGTGTAACATTAACCAAGCACCTCCGGCGGCAGCTTGTCGAAGGCGGAAGTGTAGCCTAGGCGGTTTGTCATGATAATTAGTGATGGCTTTTATTTTGATTATGGGTCCGTAATCCAGTTAAGCCTTTATTCTTAATTTATATTACAATGCTGGTAAAATACACTTCTTGATGATGAGCATGGAGTACAAATGAACTCATTGTGTACCCTATACTCACACGATGAGTATAGGGTACACAATGAACTACCACTCACACGATGGGTATGGGTTGCACAAGAAAAATCGCACAGAGGATGAGTATGGAGAGAAAGTAAACAAAGATACACACGATGAGAAAGGATTGCACAATGTCCTATATGACTCACAGAATGAGTATGAGGTGCACAATAAACTACAGGTAACAGGATAAGTATTGGTTGCACAATAATTTACAGGTCACAGGATGGGTATGGGTTGCACAAACTACTGGTAACAGGATGAGTATGGGATGCACAATAAATTACCACACAGAGGGTGAGTATGGGGTGCACAAACTACTGATAACAGGATGAATATGGGTTACACAATAAATTACAGGTCACATGATGGGTATGGGGTTGAACAAACTACTGGTAACAGGATGAGTATGGGTTGCACAATAAGTTGTGCAACCCCCTGCAATACCTCAAATCCTACCTTACTGACAGGCTCCAGTATGTTTCTGTGAATAATTCAATTTCTCCCACCCTACCCATCAACATTGGTGTTCCTCAGGGCAGCATACTTGGCCCTCTCATCTTTCTCATCTACATTAATGACCTTCCTAATGCCTCCCAACACCTCAAACCAATTCTATTTGCTGACGACACAACCTTCATTTACTCCAGTCCTGACCCCCTTGCTCTAAATGCCACAGTGAATACTGAGCTAGAGAAAGTCCATCTTTGGCTAACTGCCAACAAACTCACCCTTAACATTGACAAAACTTGTTATATTCTGTTTGGCAATAAATCCTCTAATCATACAAATCTCAAAATAAACAATACCCAAATTTGTAACAAATTAGATGGCAAATTCCTTGGCATTCTCATTGACCACAAGCTGAATTTCCGGGGACACATTCTAAATATTTCTAAAAAAGTTTCAAAAACTGTTGGCATTCTTTCTAAGCTCAGATATTATGTACCCCGCCCTGCCCTGGTGACTCTCTATTAGTAGTAGGCATCCTTCAGTCTCGGGAGACTATGGAGTTGCGCTCTGGTTGTCAATCCTGGTGCAGCGTCTGGTGTGACTGATGAGGCCAATCCGAGAGTGGCAGTCCATCCCACACCGAGCACAAACGAAGTCCGATTCTGGTCTGTCTTCCTGGCTACTGGCTTTCCTTCTCTGTCTCTTTGCCTCCGATTCCTTGGCAAGTGACACCTCGAACTTGGAGAGACCTCTTTGAACAGACTGCCTCCAGGCTGAACGGTCTGCAGCCAGTGTCTCCCATATAGCAAGATCGACGTCCATGGCTTTCAGGTCCCTCTTGCATACGTCTTTGTACCGTAGCTGGGGCTTGCCTGTTGGACGCTTTCCCTGCATCAACTCTCCGTACAGGAGATCCTTGGGGATCCTGCCGTCGCCCATTCGCACAACATGCCCGAGCCAGCGCATTCGCCTCTGTTTCAGCATTGTGTACATGCTGGTGATTCTTGCTCTCCCCAAGACGTTGTTGTTTGTCACCTTGTCCTGCCAGGTGATGTCCAAGATGTGTCGAAGGCAGCGCATGTGGAAGGCATTCAGCTGTCTTTCCTGACGGGCGCGGAGTGTCCAAGACTCACTGCCATAAAGGAGAGTGCTCAGGACACAGGCTCTGTAAACCTGAATCTTAGTATACTCAGTCAGCCTATTGTTGGCCCACACTCTCTTTGTCAGTCTGGACATGGTAGTAGATGCCTTACCGATGCGTTTGTTTAGCTCCGTATCAAGAGAGAGGGAGTCAGAGATTGTGGAGCCCAGGTACACGAAGTCGTGAACGACTTCCAGTTTGGAATCGGAGATGCCGATGTCAGGTGGGGAGTCCACTCCTTGTCCCATGACTTGTGTTTTCTTCAGGCTGATGGTGAGTCCGAAAGCCTGAGAGGCCTCGCTGAAGCGGGTCATGAGCCGTTGGAGGTCTTCGGCTGAGTGGGCAGTGACTGCTGCGTCGTCGGCAAAAAGGAAGTCGCGCAGACACCTCAGCCGAACCTTCGTCTTGGCTCTCAGCCTGGCGAGGTTAAAGAGTTTTCCATCCGACCTGGTCCGGAGGTAAATGCCTTCCATGACAGATCCGAAGGCGTGCCGCAGCATAACTGCAAAGAAAATCCCGAATAGGGTTGGAGCCAGTACGCAGCCCTGCTTTACTCCACTTCGGATGTCAAAGGCGTCTGATGTTAGTCCATCAAAGACCACGGTGCCCCTCATGTTCTCATGGAAAGATCTGATGATGCTGAGGAGCCTGGGTGGGCATCCGATCTTGGGGAGGATCTTGAACAGGCCATCCCTGCTGACGAGGTCGAAGGCCTTCGTCAGATCTATGAAGGCTATGAAGAGTGGCTGCTTCTGTTCCCTGCATTTCTCCTGCAGTTGTCTGAGGGAAAAGACCATGTCGATTGTGGACCTGTCAGCTCTGAATCCGCATTGTGATTCTGGATAGACTCTCTCTGCAAGTACTTGGAGCCTCTTCAATGCGACTCGAGCAAACAGCTTTCCGACAGTACTGAGGAGGGAGATTCCACGGTAGTTGTTGCAGTCGCCCCTGTCACCTTTATTCTTATACAGCGTGACGATGTTGGCATCCCTCATGTCCTGTGGCACCTCTCCTTCTTCCCAGCAGAGGCAGAGAATTTCATGCAGCTCCATGAGCAGGCTACCTCTGCAGCACTTCAAGGTCTCAGCAGGAATGCCATCTTTGCCAGGAGCTTTACCAGGAGCAAGGGAGTCTAGGGCGTCACTGAGTTCTTCGAGGGTCGGTTCGCTGTCGAGCTCCATTAGCACAGGCAGACACTCAATGGCACTCAGGGCGTCTTCGGTGACCACATTGTCCCTGGCGTATAGCTCAGAGTAGTGCTCGACCCAGCGCTTCAGCTGCAGTGTCTGGTCCTGAATCACCTCGCCAGTGGCAGATTTCAGAGGAGCGGTCTTCCTCTGGATTGGGCTGAGGGCCTGCTTGATGCCGTCATACATTCCCCTTACATTGCCTGTATCCGCTGCAGTCTGTATCTGGGAGCAGAGCTGGAGCCAATAGTTGTTGGCACATCGCCTGGCGCTCTGCTGTACTTTGCAGCGGATGACCCGAAGGATCTGTAAGTTGCGCTGACTTGGGCAGGCTTTGTAGGCTGCCAAGGCGTTTCTCTTCTCTTCAATGACAGGTGTCATCTCTTCCGAGTGAGCCTCGAACCAGTCAGCCGACCTGCTGGTCTTCTTGCCAAAGGTGGAAATGGCAGTGTTGAACACAGCGTCTCTGAAGTGCTCCCATCTTTTACAGGCAGTGACCCCGGCTGGGCCAGGGAGAGCTTCCTCGAGCACGCGTGCAAAATCTTTCACCTTGTCCTGGTTTCGGGTCTTAGTGGTGTCGATGCGAGGTCTGCCCACCTTTTTCGACTGATGAATCTTCTTTGGTTGCATCTTGACCCTGCTACAGACCAGGGAGTGGTCGGTGTCACAGACAGCACTCTGGTAGCTACGCGTAATCTTGACGCTGGGTAGACTTGCACGCCTGGTAAGAATATGACTCTCTATTACTCCCTCATCTATCCATATCTCAACTATGGTATTTGTGCTTGGGGTTCTACTACCCAAAATCATTTACGTCCTCTAATTACTCAACACAAAGCTGCTATTAGGACAATATCCAACTCTGGCCCCAGACATCACTCGGTACCCCTACTCAAATCTCTGAATATGTTAGATATTAAGTCACTGCACATTCTCTCGTGTGTATCATACATATATAAAACGCTGAACTGTAATGCCAATCCTGAACTCAAAAGCTTCATTGAATGTTGTATCAGAACCCATGAGCACCACACCAGAAATAAATACAGTTTTGATATTCCTAGAGTACGACTTAATCAAACTAGAAGTGCTTTACAAATCAAGGGACCCAGAATGTGGAATGACCTTCCCAACCATGTTAAAGACTACCTCTCTCAGCCAGTTTAAGAGAAAAACGAAGCTATACCTAATAAATTCCCTGTAACCTGCCTTACCCCTCTATTGTCAACAAATGTCTGTTTTTGTTTAAATGACGCTGTTTTGTCGACCGAATTGTATTTGTGCTGCTTTCTCAGCAATGCTCCCCCCTTCTTAACTGTTTTTTTTTTGTTCTCAACTCATTTTATTCCTTATGCTCAATTAGTATTAAGCCTTAGTCATTTAAGTTTCTCATGCCCGAAACGCTTTGCATAATAGTGGCTTTAGGCATTGTATGTACTAGCCCTATCTATAACTCCATCACTCTGTACAATCACTTGTATGTATGTACCTTACCTAAATAAACATTTTGATTTTTGATTTTGATTTTGAAATTACCGCACAGAGGATGAGTATAGGGTGCATGTACAGGACTCATCACAGGATGAGTATGGGGTGCACAATAAACTACCATTCACAGGATGAGTCTATGATGTTCGTGCTCTATATTAAGATAACTAAAATACACCTCTGTTTCCAAAATACTTTAATGACTAATATTTGCAAATATATTTTATGTTTCCGATTTTCTGATAATATAAAACATATCATCATATGTATAGGGGTCCCAGTATTAGTCTTATTCGTTCTCGACGCACAATCGAGAATTCCGTGTTCGAATCCTGGGCGGGACAGAAATGGTTGAGAAAATTTCCTTTCACGTAATGCGACTGTTCACCTAGCAGTAAGTAGATACTCAGGAGTTAGTCAGCTTGTTGTGGGGGTTGCATCCTGGGCGGGGTCAGTAATTCGACCTTAAGGATGACCTTGATAAAAGCCTATCGTGTATGAATATACTGTGGCTTCCTGTCCCCCAAAAAATGAATTATTATAATTATAATATTATGGTTTATAATTAAGTTCTTAAGAGTGATTATGCGTCATAATAATTAACATACGTCTATCTTTACCTCAACATTTTATAAGTTAATTTCTGTCTGTATATGATGATCATCATATACAATTAAGGTAGCATTGCAACTTTAAAGGAAAGTGTTAAGTCCAAAATATATCTTGATTCTTATACTTGAGATATTGTTACAATAAACGTTTGAAAACAAAGTTTATATCTGTATTTAAAATGTAAAACATTTTGCGTTTATCAACGCATCTCTCTGAATTACAATTTTTTCTGAATTGTGAAGTCTGTATTGGCCGCCTGGCAGGACACTGATGCATTGGAAGTTTTCATGTGTCCGGACACCGGCGATGGTGTGGTATTGGCTATTTATTTAACCATGTCTTGGCTTTCATTTAAGCCATATTTTCCTTGAAATGTAGTCACATTATCGTCTACATCTTTGTTTATGCTGACATATAGACCTTTGATGTTACTTTGCACATATGCAAATGAATTACACAATTAATTCACTTGTTTGTAGGCCTTCACACTCCCTGAGATAGCCATCATGTAAATGTAAAAAGACATATATCTTCACTTTCACTTCAGTTATATTTATGCTAAAGTATTAACATGCAGCTTATATTTCTGTCTTTATTATGATATAGAAAACTTCGTTTATTACAATATTAAGATTAAATTAACATTGATCTTCGGAAGATCATAGATCCCATCGATTGGGAAAGCGTCGGCCAAGAAACCTTGTTTAAAATATGAATATCTTTCCTGTCTAATAAGATATAATCTCTGTGATGGATTCACAAAAACTATTTTATCTCTGCATTTCTGATAACATATACAAATATAAGTTTTATTTGTGAATCTCTATTAATTAAGTAATATATCAGAGTGTGTGTAGGGTTCGGCGTTCTATGAACGAAAAAGACATGGGTAGTTTAAGTAGCGAACGCATACAAACGAATAACGTTAGTATCTATATAACAAAATTATTGTCCTATGGAGTTGATTTAACTTACAGACACATTTTTATAAATAAATATTAAATGTTTTGTGGCTATTTATGAAAGATATTATTACAAATACCCATTCTACTTATTAATATCATTAATTAAATTTGCGACAATTTGAGCAAAGAATTGCGACGACTGGATCACTGTGTACAGGAGGCTGACATGGCAGCAAACACTCTCCAGGCGACTATATATCTTGGATAAGTCGCTCCACAATTTTGCCGCTTGGACCGTCGACTTCCTATGGCGTCACCTGCTACATATTTACTTCGAATTTTGATATGAAATTACATTATTTCAGAGTGAAAATAGGTTTGATCGTGTTCTACGTGCAGCACCAACATTACAGTAAGTAAATATATTATATTTCTTCATTACTTACGTAATACTAGGAGGATTTGGGTACATTTGGGTAGATTTGGGTAATTCTACGGACCCGTCGGGTGCCTTGTCTGACAGTTGCCAGACTGATTTCTCTCTTGTCACGAGTTTAGGCACGATATTTTATATCTAACAACTTTGCTGTATGATGATCTGGTAGCGTTGCTGCGTGATTGTCCCTGCAGTTGCAGAAGAATGATAGTTGATGTAGATTAGTAATGAAGGTGGTGGAGACCGCATCACTGAGCTCCACTATACACTCTTATTTTATATAAATGTTCTAGGATTTGCCTTGTAGATATTGTCCAGGTACTCCCCCAGTTCTAGAGAGTCTTCACTGGTGATAATGATATTAGATAAGGTGTCCTTGAGCTCGTAATGTTCGCTAAGGATCCGTCACACGTGTTCACAGTTGTCAACACTGCGTGGTCACGTGGGGCTCTCGTGGGGGCTTCTCCTCCCAGATGCCCCTACCATGCTCCCAGAGCACGGTAGTCTTCTATGAATATTGATTGATTATTTTTACAGTCTAGACTTATCATTGAGATAAGATGTGATTATAATATAATTAGATATAGGATATAATGATTATAAGTAGTACTTGCTAGCACTACTGATTCTTATCAAGGATTCGATTTATAATCCCTACCGGATATTGAATCAATGTTCCAATAATTTTTTTAATTAACAAATCCTTCTAGACGCTTCTGAATCCATGAGAGATCATGCACTAAGTCACGTAGGCATCAATAGGGCCCTATGGCGTACGGGATCATAGTGGCATTATCATCTAGGATCAAGCTATGTAATGAATCTATTGTGATTCTGATATGATTTTTGATACGATTTTGATTTGATATAGATATGATATAGAAATAATACATTTCTTAGATGATTATTAGATATGGTGGGTAAACATTTCCCACAAGTATCATAGCTCTCCAAGTAGCTATATAAGCTCCATAAAGCTTCAACCCATAGTCAACATGACTACACTAGACATAGATTTAATCATGTCTGACCTAGCCGACTTCGAAGATAAAATTCAGGCTAGGTTAATTTACTATAAAAAAGTGCTTGCAACACAAAATGTTCCTGCTGGAGCAGGATATATTTATGCTACACCTATTCCCAAGCAAGCACTCAGCTCAGATGAAGTACATGAGCTACTTCAAACTGAGGAGATTACTCTAATCATATCTGACCCTTACACAAAATCAACAACTGAAGTTCAAATTTCATTTTCTACAGTTTCATCTAACACAACTTCACATAATATTACCTTAACAGAATCAGAAACACTTTCATAGAGCTCATCTCTATTTTCTCTGGATTCTACAAATGAAATACATGAGGCTACTGAATTAACAAGCCTCCCACATGAACCCAGAAAACCAAGTGAAGCGGCAGATGAAGCTGCAACAGCCAGTGAATCTGAAACAGAAGATGAGGAAGCAGCTGAAGCTGGAATAAAAGCTGAAGCTAAGCAAGAAGCTTTAAGCAACACAAGTGATAGTCATAATCACTCACACCAGCCTCCTAGGGGTGATACTGAACCCATTTGCATCAATCAAGCCATCCAGCTCCCTGAGGCAAGTGCTGACAATGAGAAGACTATCTTAAACAGAAATTAATCAGCAACATTTAATTCTCCAGCAACAAGCTAAAGGAGAAACCCAGCTGAATAATAAACCCAGATTGAGCCTGGTACAATTAATATTTGTCAAGATGTTTTATGGCTTTCAGTGAACAATCAGTGATCAATAGCCTAAACAGGTACAAGTCATAGCGACCAAGCCATTGAATCCACTGTAGACTCAGAATTATTCTGACAGTAATAATTTACCACACTCAGTCTCCCTATGTAAATTAATAATATTAGGCTAGAGATTCTAGCACTCAATGCACTCAGCATTCTTTGAATTTAGCAGTAACACGAAGTCATCAATCAACTTCTAAACCTGTAAATTCACCAGGACCAAGGTCCACATACCTGTGCTTAAGGTCTGCCAAGAAAACCTTACAATAGTCTTAACCAGGCTACTAGTCTTAACCAGACTACAACCTTACAATAGTCTTAAACAGACTACAACATATGTATTTTTTATCTTTATTTGAGAAAATACAATAAAAATCATATATACAAAAGTTTTACAAGGCAATTATACATTACAATTCTTAGTGAACAAGTGTTTCATTAGTACAGAATATGATCTTTAAAAACCCCTGAATGTTATACTTATTTTCCTTTAAACGATTTACAAAAAATGGAGAATAAATTTACATTAAAATACAGTGGAAATTATTACATTTATATATATTTTATATAATTCTCAGTAAACAAATTTTCCATATCATCACCGAGCATGAGCCTTAAACCCGAAATGTTATACTTGATCCTGCCTCGCAAGAACTTCAATATTTTGTCTACTGAGTAACCTTCCTGCCTGCCTATCCACACACAAAAAATGTAATCAGAAAGTAACATAATTATTGTATTCTTAATTTTCTTGCATTTTATGTCAATATGAAACATTAAAAACCTCATTAACTCCACTCTAATACTTGGTCCAAATAAAGCTTTAAGAGTGTCTCTAATCCAGTTTACAAGAACAACTTTCTGCTTACAGAAATAAAATATATGTATATTATTTTCAATTTCAGTACATTGGTCACACCTATTGTTGTCCTTAATGCCCAACATCAACAACCTATCATTAGTAGGAAGGGTCTCATGAATATAGCGATACAATTGCTCACGTTGTTTTGGGGCAATAAATTTAACATGAAGGTTCGCCCATATTACTTGCCAGCTAAAGAGTGGATATGCCTGCTCTACTCTAGGAACTATATTTGGTAGTATAACATCATACACTTGTTTACTGTTCATCATTAAAAAACCTTCAATATTACCAATCCGCCTGAGAACATCAACTGCACATGAATAAAAGTGAGGTAAAATAAAGGCAAGGTCAGTATACTCTGGCATATATATCAAGTAGCTAACACGTAATTTACAATAGTAATGTCCTAGTGCATTTACACTATTCCTCAGCAGTATCTCCTTTCTAAAGGTAACACATAAGATTGCCAATGACTTTTGGTACACATTCAGTATTCCTATTCCACCGTTTTTCTTACCTTTACATAGAGTAGTTCGTTTAATTGGTTGGTATCTACCATACCATACATATCTAAAATAGTTTTGTCAATCTCCATTGCACTTTTCTTGTCTATGGGAAAGCTGTGAGGCAAATATCACACTTTACACAAAGTTATGCAATTGATTATTACAGCCTTCTGAAACAGGGTCAATTTCCTATTTGACAACATATTCTTTGCAACTATTATATTCCCACATAGTACTTGCCAATTCGTAGCCAATGTTGTTTCATATGTTTTACACCAGCAAATACCAAGAGCTTTAATGGCATGATGCCATAGTGGTCTGGCATGATATCAATCCCCAGGTCTTTCTCTCTCTCTGACTCTTGAAGTATTTCATCTCCCAAATGATACCTTGTATCTGGTCTCCTGCTTCCTACCCCTATCTTCATTACATTACATTTGGTTGGGTTAAATTCTAACAACCATTTGTTCGACCATTCCTGCAGCTTGTCCAGGTCTAGTTGAAGCCTCAAGCTGTCCTCCTCTGTCTTAATCCTTCTCATAATTTTGGCATCGTCAGCAAACATTGAGAGGAATGAGTCTATACCCTCTGGGAGATCATTTACGTATATCAAAAACAGGATAGGTCCGAGTACAGAGCACTGTGGGACTCCACTGGTGACTTCACGCCATTCTGAGGTCTCACCCCTCACTGTAACTCTCTGCTTCCTATTGCTTAGGTGCTCCCTTATCCACTGGAGCGCCCTGCCAGTTACTCCTGCCTGTTTCTCCAGCTTATGCATCAACCTTTCATGGGGTACTGTGTCAAAGGCTTTCCGACAGTCCAAAAAAATGCATTCCGCCGATCCTTCTCTTTCTTGTTTAATCTTTGTCACCTGATCGTAGAATTCTATCAAGCCTGTACGGCAAGATTTACCCTCCCTGAACCCATGTTGATGGGTTGTCATGAAGTCTCATCTTTCCAGATGTGTTACTAGGGTTTTTCTTACAATATTCTCCATCACCTTGCATGGTATACAAGTTAAGGCCACTGGCCTGTTGTTCAGTGCCTCTTGTCTGTCACCCTTTTTGTATTTGGTACTACATTAGCAATCTTCCATATTTCTGGTAGGTGTCCCGTTTCCAGTGACCTACTATACACTATGGAGAGTGGCAAACAAAGTGCTCCTGCACACTCTTTCAATACCCATGGTGAGATTCCCTCCGGCCGAACAGCTTTACTTACATTCAGCTCCAATAGGTGCTTCTTGACCTCATCTCTTGTAATTTTGAACCTTTCCAAGGTCACCTGGTTTGCTGCCACCTCTCCTAGGGCTGTGACTTCTCCCTGTTCTATTGTAAAGACCTCCTGGAAACTTTTGTTGACTTCTTCACACACCTCTTCGTCATTCTCTGTGTACCTGTCCTCGCCCACTCTAAGTTTCATCACCTGTTCCTTTACTGTTGTCTTCCTCCTGATGTGACTGTGTAGTAGCTTTGGTTTGGTCTTGGCTTTATTAGCTATATCATTTTCATACTTTTTCTCTGCTTCTCTTCTCACGCTAACATACTCGTTCCTGGTTCTCTGGTATCTCTCTCTACTTTCTGGTGTTCTGTTATTACGGAAGTTCCTCCATGCCCTTTTGTTCAGCTCCTTTGCTTTTATACATTCCCTATTAAACCACGGATTCTTCTTTTGCTTCTCTGTTTTTTCCTGTCAGGATGGGACAAACCTGCTTACAGCCTCCTGACACTTTTGGGTGACATAGTCCATCATTGTCCATAGTCCGTACGGACTTGGTTCTGAGTTCTGTGTCCCAATGTATATCCCTTCGGAATTTATTCATCTCCTCGTAGTTTCCCTTTTGGTACGCCAGCCCTTTGTTTCCCAGTTCTTTTTTGGGGGTGATAATTCATAGCTCAACCAGGTACTCAAAGCTCAATACACTATGATCACTCAATCCCAAGGGGGCTTCCGACTTAACTTCCCTTATATCCGACTCATTTAGGGAAAATATCAGATCAAGCAACGCTGGTTCATCCCCTCCTCTCATTCTTGTCGGTCCTTTGACGTGTTGACTTAGAAAGTTTCTTGTTGCCACATCCAGCAGCTTAGCTCTCCCATGTGTCTGGTCCTCAATGTGGGTCTCAGTTCTCCCAATCTATCTTCCCATGGTTGAAGTCTCTCATGATTAGTAGTCTGGATCCGTTCCTGCTAGCCACAGAAGCTGCTCTCTCTATTATATTGATGGTGGCCAAGTTGTTTCTATCATATTTCTGTCTGGATCTTCTGTCGTTCGGTGGGGAGTTATATATTTTATTTATTTATTTATTTATATACAAGAAGGTACATTGGGTTTGTGACAATACATAGCATAGTATTTACAATCTTGTAAAGCCACTAGTATGCACAGCGTTTCGGGCAGATCCTTAACCTAACAGATAATTTTAAGTAGGCAAATTCTAGCAGAATTAATAAAATGATAACAAATACATTGCAAGAAAAAAAATGAGATGAGAGATTAGTAAGTATATTAAAGCACATTGGTATATTAAAGCTCTGATTGATTACAGTGACAGCTTGATTGGTAATTAAAACAAGATTAATAGACACCATACAGCAGATTAACAGCACATATAAGACAGCAATGATCACAATGGTAAAGATGTTCGGATTGGGTACATAAAGATTGGGAGATTGGGTAGCAATAGATACAGTGCAATTTTAAAGCAAAAGGTAAAAAACTATGAAGGTGAAATTAGGTACTTTTTAGTATTGGTTTTGAATGACGTAAAAGTTGGACAGCTTTTCAATTCAATAGGGAGTGAGTTCCAAAGACTGGGGTCCCTTTATTTCCATAGTGTTTACACAGATTAAGTTTAACTCTGGGGATATCAAAGACATATTTATTTCTGGTGTGGTGATAATGGGTCCTATTACATGTGTCCAGGGAGAGTTTCAAAGCAGGATCTGCATTTAAGAACAGGGTTTTGTAAATGTAGTTGACACAAGAGAATTTGTGGAGTGAGATTATGTTTAGCATGTTTAGGGAGTTAAACAAGGGGGCTGGGTGTTGTCTGAAAGCAGAATTTGTTACTATTCTGATAGCAGATTTTTGCTGGGCGATGATGGACTTGAGGTGGTTTGCAGTGGTTGAACCCCATGCACAGATACCATAGTTAAGATAGGGATAGATTAGTGCATAATATAGAGAGATGAGAGCAGAGTTAAGTACATAATATCTGATTTTGGAGAGTATACCAACTGTTTTAGAGACTTTCTTAGTTATGTATTGTATGTGGGTGCTGAAGTTGACTCTTGTATAGGAATAGGCCAAGAAACTTTCCATAATTTTTATTGCTAATGTTTGCATTGTCTATCTGAAGCTGAATTGCATTTGTAGATTTGCTTCCAAATAAGATGTAGTAGGTCTTTCTATGTAAAGTGTTAGTTGTTGGTTGACATCCATAAGTGGACTTTTTTTTAGTTCATTATTAACAACATTCTTTAGTGTATGTGGGTTGAGGTTAGAGTAGATGAGGGTAGTATCATCAGCAAACAAAATAGGTTTCAGAATGTTAGACATTAGGCAGATCATTGATGTATATAAGAAATAGGAGAGGTCCCAAGATGCTGCCCTGTGGCACTCCAACGGTTATTGGTAGAGTGGGTGAGGTTATATTATTGATAGCTACACATTGGTGTCTATCACTAAGATAGAATTGGATATAGTCCAGTGCACGGCCTCGGATTCCATAATGATGGAGTTTACATAAGAGGTAATTGTGATTAACAGTATCAAAGGCCTTTCTCAGGTCAATGAAGAGTCCAATCGGAAACTCATTTTTGTCAAGGGCTGAGTAAATTATATCAAGGAGACTAACAATTGCATCGTTGGTACTCTTTTGGGAGCGGAGATATGACAACTACTGCTAAGATATACAACTACTACAATATGACAACTACTATCATTTTCTGTCCTCCAGTCGCTATGGTGCCTAATATGTAGTCACTGAAACCTTCACAGTTCTGAATAACCATCTCTTCAAAACTTCAACCTTCTCTTATT
>WNGS01164437.1:36883925-36895819 GCA_020271785.1 Procambarus virginalis | reverse complement strand
GGGCGGTGGCGGGCGGTGGCGGGCGGCGGCGGCTGTAGCAGCCAGCTGGGACCTCCACCACTGGAGGCCGCCTGACTAGACTAAACATCTCTGGTCTCTCTCACCACCAGCCCAGAGTTGCCAGCTCGCCCTCTCAAAATGTGTTCCTTCAAAGATTGTATATTATCTTTGAACAACAAGTTGATTATCAAGGAATAATACATATATTATTGTCACATTAATACTGTGCAATATCTTATTACATTCCTGCTAAATAATTATAAGTTGAAACAGGACAAAAAATCCAACATATATATAAAACCAACATTAGAGATCACGAGGCCTAGGCCTATCTGTGACCACATCCTGCCTCCCTGGCACTCTCACACCTCACATCTTAACTCACTCTCATATTCACTCTTACTCTCAATCACTATTACTCACTCTTACTCTAGCACCCTTACTCACTCTTCCCACTCTTACTCACTCTCACTCACTCTTACTCACTTATACTCATTCTTACTCACTCTTACTCTCAATCTCTTACTCTCACTCTTACTCTCACTCTTACTCTCAGTCACTCTTACTCACTCTACTCTGTCATTCTACTCACTCTCAGTCACCCTTACCCATCTTACTCACTCTCTCACTCTTACTCTCATACTCACTCTTACTCTTACTCACTCTCAATCACTCTTACTCTCTCTCACTCTCAATTACCCTTACTCTCAATCACTCTTACTCTCACTCTTACTCCAATCACTCTTACTCTCAATCACTCTTACTCTCATTATTACTCTTACTCACTCTTACTCTCACTCTTACTCTTACTCTCACTCTTACTCCCAATCACTCTTACTCTCAATCACCCTTACTCTCACTCTTGCTCCCAATCACTCTTACTCTCAATCACTCTTACTCTCAATTACTCCTACTCTCATTCTTACTCTTACTCACTCTTACTCTCTTACTCTTACTCACTCTTACTCTTACTCTCAGTCTTACTCTTACTCCCACTCCTACTCTCAATCACTCTGCTCTCATCACTCCTACTCAATCACTCTTACTCTCACTCACAATCACTCGTACTCTCACTCTCAATCACTCTTACTCTCATACTCTTACTCTTACTCTCATACTCTTACTCTTACTCTCACTCACTCTTACTCACTCTGTCACTCTTACTCTCCCTCACTCCTACTCACTCTCAGTCACTCTTACTTTTATTCACTCTCACTCACTCTTACACACTGTCACTCTTACTCACCTTCAGTTACTCTTACTCTTACTCACTCTTACTCTCAGTCACTCTACTCTTACCACTCTTACTCACTCCTACTCACTCTTACTCTTAATCACTCTTACTCATTCTCAATCACTCTTACTCACTCTCAATCACTCTTACTCACTCTCAATCACTCTTACTCTCACTCACTCTCAATCACTCTTACTCACTCACTCTTACTCTCAGTCACTCTTACTCTCTCACTCTTACTCATTCCTATTCACTCTTACTCACTCTTATCCACTCTTAATCACTCTTACTCTCACTCACTCTCAATCACTTACTCACTGTCAGTCAGTCTTACTCACTCTTACTCTCACTCTCACTCACTCTTACTCACTCTTACACACTCTCACTCACTCTTACTCACTCTCACTCACTCTTACACACTCTGTCACTCTTACTCACCTTCAGTTACTCTTACTCTTACTCACTCTTACTCTAAGTCACTCCTACTCACTCTTACTCTCAGTCACTCTTACTCACTCTTACCCACTCTCACTCACTCTTACTCACTCTCAATCACTCTCACTCACTCTTACTCACTCTTACCCACTTTCACTCACTCTTACTCACTCTCAATCACTCTTACTCTCACTCACTCTCAGTCACTCTTACTCACTCACTCACTCTTACTCTCATGCAGTCACTCTTACTCTCTCACTCTTACTCACTCTTACTCTCACTCACTCTTACTCATTCCTACTCACTCCTACCCACTCTCATACTCTTACTCTTATTCACTCTTACTCTCACTCACTCTCAATCACTTATTCACTGTCAGTCACTCTTACTCTCACTCACTCTCAATCACTTATTCACTGTCAGTCACTCTTACTCTCACTCACTCTTACTCTCACTCACTCTTACTCTTACACACTCACTCACTCTTGCTCACTCTCACTCTCTCTTACACACTCTCTGTTAACCTTCAGTCACTCTTACTCTTACTCTCAGTCACTCTTACCCACTCGTACTCTCACTCACTCTTATACTCACTCCCTCATACTCACTCTTGCTCACCCTTACTCATTCCTACTCACTCTTACTCATTCTCACTCCTACTCTCACTCACTCTCAGTCACACTCTTACTCACTCTCTCACACTGTCACTCTTACTCACTCTCACTCTTTCTCATTCTTACTCACACTTACTCACTCTCATACTCACTCTTACTCTCACTCTTACTAACTCTCATTCTCTTACTCTCACTCACTCCTACTCACTCTCACTCACTCTTGCTCACTTCAAGGCATTTGAAGTGGAATCTAAGCTTGTTCGCATGGCTCCATTTAGATATATATGCACTTCACTTTTGGTCGCTGTATTATAGAATGGATATAAATTCACTAGAATGCGTCCAGCGTAGGATAAAGTTAATTAATCCCCCAAAACACTTCTGCGTTTTGGGCGAGTTAGCCCTCCACTATCTCCTGTGGTTTTGGATGTTCCAAGGTAGTGGGCGCTAATACTGAAAAGTGTATAGTCTTTTCAACCTTGTCACCTTAATTCTCGTCCTAGGTTTTTCAATTTAGTATCAATGTGTTCGCAATAGAATTCCCAACAAGAGTATATGCATATAATTTAAAAAACAGCATCGCGCTCCACCCGCCGACAAGATGAAGGTAGGCGGCTGGTACCAGAAAGAGCTCATTACATTAGAGAGTGCGATAATACTGAAAAGTGTATATTCTTTTCAACTTTGTTACCTCAATTCTCGTCCTAGGTTTTTCAATTTGGTATCAATGTGTTCGCAAAAGAATTCTGTACAGGACTAAAGGCATATAAACTCAAAAAACCCGGCTTACCATCCGCAACAAACAGAGAAAGCGAGAGCGTGTTACCCAGGAGTGCACAAGAGCGATAAAATGTATACACTCTTTTCACTTTGGTCACCTTAATTGTCATCCTAGGTCTTTCATTTTGGTATCAATGTGTTTGCAATAGAATTCCCAACGGGAGTGTATGCATAAAATGTCAAAAACAGCAGTGCTCTCCACCCGCTGACGTGATGAAAGCAGGCCGCGTTACCCAGAAGAGAGTGCTTTGCAGTGCCTGGCCTTCCATTAGAGAGCCTTTTAATACAGAGTGAATACTCTTTTCAACTTTAATTGTCACCTCAATTCTCGTCCTAGGTTTATCAATTTGGTATCAATGTGTTCGCAATAGAATTTTCTACAGGTTTAAATGCAAATAAACTCCAAAAGCGTATAAGCCAAAAGCGAGTGCATATAAACTCCATTAGTGGACATTTAGCAGCTAAAATTTTGACTCCATACTTCGTCATTAGTGGGCGAAAGTGCTAATTAGAAACCTGCCATACGAAGAAAGTTTGTCAAAGCTTAAATTACATTCTCTAGAAAGGCGAAGAATTAGGAGTGACATATGGTAGAGGTGCACAATAGGATGAATGGACATAACAAAGGGGACATTAATAGGGTATTAAAAGTAACAACACAAAACAGAACTCGAAACAAAGTGTAAAATTTGGTTCATGTATGCAATATTACAGAGTTCCAATTAACTCCCATGTATGCAGTTAATTTGTTATGTTTATGTACTATATGTTTTTTATGTTAAAATGTTTTTGTTGATTTGTTTCTATATTTTCATAAGTAAAGTATGCTTACCCACTTATTCCAAGTTTTATGGTAACTTTACAAGGTTTAAAACAAAGTTCAAAATTATTTTCTGCTTTTCATACAGGAATTATACGTTAATATAACATCATAATAACGTAATGATGTCGTGTAAATAACGTTATATTGACGTCATATAAATGTTATATTTATGTTATAAGAACGTAAATTGGATAGGTTTACATAGAGTAAACAAAAAAAAAAATATTGACTGAAAATTATATATTCTTAAATATAAAGCATGAAAACATTACAATTCCATAGCATTCACTATTATTTTAAAAATTTTACATAAATCTTAGAAAGCTGTGTCTCAAGAATATATGATTTTAGTTATATCTAATGGTTTTAAGGACGTCAGAAATACGTATTTATCTTAAAAGTTACAAAATTACCTTTGTGGCACCATTTAAAAACGTCCACAAACGTTCTGTGTTTGCTGGGATGATAACTTAATTTATATATTCAAGTATATATGCAATGTATTTACAGTATACTCAATTTACATGATTAGGTAGATTCAGCCTGACTGAATCTCTTCCAACACCATGGACACTTATGAGTTCTTGTTTACTTATTGCAGCTGAATCTTTTTCAGACACAAATGGACACTCATGAGGTCTAGTTCTTGGATAAGATTCATAGCTACACTATTATATTAATAAACTTACTGAGGTATGACGCGTTGCCTCGCTTTATAACCGACAGACAGACTTATAGGGTATATTAAAGTCACACAAGCACACAATTGGCCAACTATATACCAACATAAACTATAATATACATCTCTGCCAGCCGGGTGCGGTCCGTAGAATTACCCAAATCTACCCAAATGTACCCAAATCCTCCTAGCATTACGTAAGTAATGAAGAAATATGGTATATTTACTTACTGTAATGTTGGTGCTGCACGTAGAACACGACCAAAGCTATTTTAATTCTGAAATAATGTAATTTCATATTGAAATTCGAAGTAAATATGTAACAGGTGACGCCATAGGAAGTCGACGGTACAAGCGACAAAATTGTGTAGCGACTTATCCAAGATATATGGTCGCCTGGAGAGTGTTTGCTGCCATAGCAGCCTCCTGTACACAGTGATCCAGTCGTCGCAATTCTTTGCTCAAATTGTCGCAAATTTAATTAATGATATTAACAAGTAGAATGGGTATTTGTAATAATATCTTTCATAAATAGCCACAAAACATTTAATATTTATTTATAAAAATGTGTCTGTAAGTTAAATCAACTCCACAAGACAATAATTTTGTTATATAGATACTAACGTTATTCGTTTGTATGCGTTTGCTACTTAAACTACTCATGTCCTTTTCGTTCATAGAACACCGAACCCAACACGCTCTCTGCTATATTACTTAATTAATAGAGATTCACAAATAAAACTTATATTTGTATATGTTATCAGAAAGGCAGAGATAAAAGTTTTTGTGAATCCATCACAAAGATTATATCTTATTAGACAGGAAAGATATTGCAGGCGATGAGTCACAATAACGTGGCTGAAGTATGTTGACCAGACCACACACTAGAAGTTGAAGGGACGACGACGTTTCGGTCCGTCCTGGACCTTTCTGAAGTCGCTTGTGACTTGAGAATGGTCCAGGACGGTCCGCAACGTCGTCGTCCCTTCAACTTCTAGTGTGTGGTCTGGTCAACAGGAAAGATATTCATATTTCAAACAAGATTTCTTGGCCGACGCTCTCCCTATCCATGGGAACTATGATCTTTCGAAGATCAATGTTAATTTAATCTAAATATTGTAATAAACGAAGTTTTCTATGTCATAATAAAGACGGAAATATAAGCTGCATGTTAATACTTTAGCATAAATATAACTGAAGTGAAAGTGAAGATATATGTCTTTTTATAGTCACGTAATGGCTATCTCAGGGAGTGTGAAGGCCTACAAACAAGTGAATTAATTGTGTAATTCATTTGCATATGTGCAAAGTAACATCAAAGGTCTATATGTCAGCATAAACAAAGATGTAGACGATAATGTGACTACATTTCAAGGAAAATATATCTTAAATGAAAGCCAAGATGTGGTTAAATAAATAGCCAATACAACACCATCGCCGGTGTCCGGACACATGAAAACTTCTAATGCATCAATGTCCTGCCAGGCGACCAATACAGGCTTCACAATTCAGAAAAAAATTGTAATTCAGAGAGATGCGTTGATAAACGCAAAATGTTTTATATGTTAAATACAGATATAAACTTTATTTTCAAACGTTTATTGTAACAATATCTCAAGTATAAGAACCAAGATATATTTTGGAATTAACAATTTCCTATAAAGTTGCAATGCTACCAATGTTGCAATGTTGTATATGATCATCATCATATACAGACAAAAATTAACTTATAAAATGTTGAGGTAAAGATAGACGTATGTCAATTATGACACAGGACCGCTCTTAAGAACTTAATTATAAACCATAATATTATAATTATAATAGATCATTGTGTTGGGGGACAGGAAGCCACAGTATATTCATACACGATAGGCTTTTATCAAGGTCATCCTTAAGGTCGAATTACTGACCCCGCCCAGGATGCAACCCCACAACAAGCTGACTAACTCCTGAGTACCTATTTACTGGTAGGTGAACAGTCGCATTACGTGAACCCATACTCGTCCTGTTACCAGTAGTTTGTGCACCCCATACTCATCCTGTGACCTGTAATTTATTGTGCAACCCATACTCATCCTGTTACCAGTTGTTTGTGCACCCCATACCCATCCTGTGACTTGTAAATTATTGTGCAACCCATACTTATCCTGTTCAAGTTCAAGTTCAAGTATGTTTATTGAGATAAGCAATAAATACATCTCAAAGGGATAGAGTAGCTTAGGCTATTTCTACACCCCTTATCCTGTTACCTGTAGTTTATTGTGCACCTCATACTCATCCTGTGAGTCATAGAACATTGTGCAACCCAATCAACTGTAGCGCCATCTATGTCAGAAGATATTAAAAATGTTCTTGATATTATTCAAATTGTCAATACGAGAGCAGAAGACATAAGTTGAGTGATGTCAAAGGAATCATATTGACTGACCGAGCCCCATTGTAAATATTTGTGGCTTCCTGACCATAAAGTTACCGCCGCGGTCGAGGGTAAGAGACCGGATGTACCCCATATGCAAGCCGCACTAGCTATTAGTTCATATAAGCTCACAACTTACCCAGATAAACAAAACTTCCTAATAATATATATTCAATTAATACAAATGAAATGTTTAAATCGTGATTATATATGTATCACGTGGACAATTTTTAATGTAATTTTTTCCCAGATATTCGGGATCTTTATTATGCTTCGTCATGAGGCAAATCCCAATACCTTACGCCATATTGATGCTCTATCCACAGATATCGATACCACTAACATCGCACACCATAAAAAATTTTGAGAGAGTGCTAAGAAGTAAGATCACAAAGTACATGGAATCACAGCATCTCCATAACCCCGGACAACATGGTTTCAGAACAGGGCGCTCTCGCCTGTCGCAGTTGCTGGACCACTATGATATGGCATTAGATGCTATGGAAGACAAACAAAACGCTGATGTAATTTACACAGATTTCGCAAAAGCATTTGATAAATGTGACCATGGTATTATTGCACATAAAATGCGTTCAAAAGGAATTACCGGAAAAATAGGCAGATGGATCTACAATTTCCTGACCAACAGAACCTAATTTGTAATAGTTAACAAAATAAAATCCAGCTCATCAACCGTGAAGAGCTCAGTCCCACAGGGTACTGTGCTTGCTCCAGTACTTTTTCTCATCCTCATATCGGACATAGACAAGAACACAACCTATAGCACTGTATCATCCTTTGCAGATGACACTAGGATCTTCATGAGAGTAGGCAACATAGAGGACACAGCAAACCTCCAGTCAGATGTAGATCAGGTCTTTCTATGGGCTACAGAAAATAATATGGTGTTTAACGAAGATAAGTTTTTCCATAGCTCATGCGCTATGGAAAAAATGAAAATATAAAAACGGAAACCACGTACAAAACTCAGGCAAATCATAACATAGAACGAAAAGGCAATGTAAAGGATCTGGGTGTACTCATGTCGGAAGACCTTACCTTTAAAGAACACAATAAAGTAGCCGTCACAACTGCAAGAAAAATGACAGGTTGGATAACAAGAACCTTTCACACTAGAGATGCTATACCGATGATGATACTTTTCAAAACGCTTGTGCTCTCTAGAGTGGAGTACTGCTGCACAATGACAGCCCCTTTCAAAGCTGGAGAAATTGCTGACCTGGAGAGCGTGCAGAGAGCCTTTACTGCTAGAATCCACTCAGTAAAACATCTAAACTACTGGGACCGACTAAAGAGCCTAAATCTGTACTCCCTTGAGCGCAGGCGGGAGAGGTACATAATAATTTAAACGTGGAAAATATTAGAGGGGCTGGTCCCAAACCTGCACACAGAAATAACATCACATGAGACCAGAAGACATGGCAGGATGTGCAGAATACCCCCGTTGAAAAGCAGAGGTGCAACAGGTACTCTGAGAGAGAACTCTATGAACATCAGAGGCCCGAGACTGTTCAACACGCTTCCGCTACACATAAGGGGCATAACTGGCAAACCCCTCACAGTGTTCAAGAGAGAACTGGATAAGCACCTCCAAAGGATACCTGATCAACCAGGCTGTGACTCATACGTCAGGCTGCGAGCAGCCGCGTCCAACAGCCTGGTAGATCAGTCCGGCAACCAGGAGACCTGGTCGACGACTGGGCCGCGGGGACGCTAAGCCCCGGAAGCACCTCAAGGTAACCTCAAGGTAACTTCACACCGAGGCATAAATTTTGTATTGAGAATAGGTATACAGCTGTCAAGGAAGCCGTTGACAGACAGATATACAGATATTATTTCTCTGTTTACAACAGAACTTGCTGCATACATTGTCATAACTGATGAATCTTTTCCAGGCAAGGCAGACTGGAGACAAACTTCCTTGAAATCGGGAGATACTAGGTTTAAATCCTTGTTATCATGCTGTGTTATATACCAGTTCCAGTTATAAGCTGGAACTTATCTTCGATAAACACCATATTATTTTCTGTAGCCCATAGATAGACCTGATCTACATCTGACTGGAGGTTTGCCGTGTCCTATATGGTGCCTACTCTCATGAAGATCCTAGTGTCATCTGCAAAGGATGATACAGTGCTATAGGTTGTGTTCTTGTCTATGTCCGATATGAGGATGAGAAAAAGTACTGGAGCAAGCACAGTACCCTGGGGGCTGAGCTCTTCACGGTTGATGGGCTGGATTTTATTTTGTTGACTATTACACATTGGGTTCTGTTGATCAGGAAATTGTAGATCCATCTGCCTATTTTTCCGGTAATTCCTTTTGAACGCATTTTATGTGCAATAACACATAAAATGCGTGAAGCAGGCTCCCATTTATATTATGTGGAGCGGCAATCTCAAGTAAGGGGATAAAACATGGACACTTAACCATATTGTTCCATTAATGTCCTTGCCTCCACTGGGTCACATATCCATAGACAGTACCCAAAGCACTATGACATTCATCCACATCTCTGAGTTTGTGCCGATCACTATTAATTATCTGTACCACCCATGTACTCATCAACTCCAATCGGAAAGGATTTGACTCATTTTGTGTCCAAAATACAGTATGACTTTAAGGAGACACTATTTTAAAGAAGTTTTTTATTGAAGTAATTATCAAAGAAGACACCATGCCAGGAAGGCTATGTAGCACCATCAAATAAAGGTTTTATTGAAACTTTGTAGGAAAACGTTAAATCCTAAATATATCTCTATTCCTGAACACCACCTGCGATGTGCAGGTGGTGTTCATTACTAGGTGAGCTGGCAGGTGGTGTTCACTGCTAGATGAACTGCATTTCACTAGCAGTAATTAGCTACCAGGGAGGTAGTTAATTGTTGTGGGGATGTATATCCTAAGGCCCTGTATATAATGTTCAATATAGAACAATGTATAATCATTTCATGGTGTAGCCATGTGAAGTGTAGCCTAGGCGGTTTGTCATGATAATTAGTGATGGCTTTATTTGATTATGGGTCCGTAATCCAGTTAAGCCTTATTCTTAATTTAATTACAAATGGGTAAAATACACTTCTTGATGATGAGCATGGAGTACAAAATAACATTGTGTACCCTATACTCACACGATGAGTATAGGGTACACAATGAACTACCACTCACACGATGGGTATGGGTTGCACAAGAAAAATCGCACAGAGGATGAGTATGGAGAGAAAAGTAAACAAAGATACACACGATGAGAAAAGGATGGTACAATGTTCCTATATGACTCACAGAATGAGTATGAGGTGCACCAATAAACTACAGGTAACAGGATAAGTATATGGTTGCACAAAATTTACAGGTCACAGGATGGGTATGGGTTGCACAAACTACTGGTAACAGGATGAGTATGGGATCACAATAATTACGCACAGAGGGTGAGTATGGGGGCACAAACTACTGATAACAGGATAGGAATGAATGGGTATACAATAAATTACAGGTCACATGATGGGTATGGGGTGAACAAACTACTGGTAACAGGATGAGTATGGGTTGCACAATAAATTTGTGCAACCCCCTGCAATACCTCAAATCCTAACCTACTGACAGGCTCCAGTATGTTTCTGTGAATAATTCAATTTTCCCACCACCTACCCATCAACATTGGTGTTCCTCAGGGCAGCATACTTTGGCCCTCTCCTCTTTCTCATCTACATTAATGACTTCCTAATGCCTCCTCCCAACACCTCAAACCAATTCTATTTGCTGACGACACAACCTTCATTTACTCCAGTCCTGACCCCCTTGCTCTAAATGCCACAGTGAATACTGAGCTAGAGAATGTCCATCTTGGCTAACTGCCAACAAACTCATCCTTAACATTGACAAAACTTGTTATATTCTGTTTGGCAATAAATCCTCTAATCATACAAATCTCAAAATAAACAAGACCCAATTTGTACAAATTAGATGGCAAATTCCTTGGCATTCTCATGACACACAAGCTGAATTTCCGGGGACACATTCTAAATATATCTAAAAAAGTTTCAAAAACTGTTGGCATTCTTCTAAGCTCAGATATATGTACCCCGCCCTGCCCTGGTGACTCTCTATTAGTGTAGGCATCCTTCAGTCTCGGGAGACTTATGGAGTTGCGCTCTGGTTGTCAATCCTGGTGCAGCGTCTGGTGTGACTGATGAGGCCAATCGAGAGAGAGTGGCAGTCCATCCCACAACGAGCACAAACGAAGTCCGATTCTGGTCTGTCTCCTGGCTATGGCTTCCTTCTCTGTTCTCTTTGCCTCCGATTCCTTGGCAAGTGACCACCTCGAACTTGGAGAGACCTCTTTGAACAGACTGCCTCCAGGCTGAACGGTCTGCAGCCAGTGTCTCCCATATAGCAAGATCGACGTCCTGGCTTTCAGGTCCCTCTTGCATACGTCTTTGTATCGTAGCTGGGGCTTGCCTGTTGGACGCTTTTCCCTGCATCAACTCTCCGTACAGGAGATCCTTGGGGATCCTGCCGTCACCCATTCGCACAACATGCCCGAGCCAGCGCATTCGCCTCTGTTTCAGCATTGTGTTACATGTGGTGATTCTTGCTCTCCCAAGACATTGTTGTTTGTCACCTTGTCCTGCCAGGTGATGTCCAAGATGTGTCGAAGGCAGCGCATGTGGAAGGCATTCAGCTGTCTTTCCTGACGGGCGCGGAGTGTCCAAGACTCACTGCAATAAAGGAGAGTGCTCAGGACACAGGCTCTGTAAACTTGAATCTTAGTATACTCAGTCAACCAATTGTTGCGCCCACACTCTCTTTGTCAGTCTGGACATGGTAGTAGATGCCTCACCGATGCGTTTGTTTAGCTCCGTATCAAGAGAGAGGGAGTCAGAGATTGTGGA
>WNGS01164437.1:36840660-36868266 GCA_020271785.1 Procambarus virginalis | reverse complement strand
AGGGTTTTCATATTGAGGACTAGCTAGTACTGGTGAAGTAGAAAGTATTCCCTTTAAACTCAAATAGGAATCTTAACATTCTTGAGTCCACTTAAATTTAACTTGTTTACGGAACAAGTTGGTTAATGGGGCAGCAACTGTGGAGAAATTCTTACAATAACGCCTATATAGTAAGCACACATTCCAATGAACCTTTGAACCCCTTTCTTACTGGTCAACACTGGATATTCCACTATAGCTTGAATTTTGTCTAGTAAAGGCACTATTTTGCCCTGGCCCAATTCATGCCCTAAATAAATTAGTGTGTCCTTTGCCCAACTACCATGTTTACATTAATCCAAAAGGCATGACATTAAACTCATAAGCTCCATCAGGTGTTATAAAAGCTGTCACCTCCCTAGCATGATTACTTAAAGAAATCTGATAATATCCTTTGGAAAGATCAAGTTTTAACACAAACTGAGCATGACCAATCTGATCAATACACTCTTCCAATAACGGTAATGGGAACACATCAACTACTGTCACCTTATTTAATTTCCGATAGTCCACATCACAAACGCCAATTACTCTCTGGTTTTGGTACTAACAAACAGGGAGAACTCCAAGAACTATTGGCTTGGACGTATGAAGCCATGTTGCAGTAGAAAATCACCTCCTGTGGTATGATTCTTCTCTTTTCTGGGGTCACTCGATAAGGATGCAGTCGAAGAGGAGTGTCGTTAAGCAGTTGGATGTCGTGGGGGTGATGAGAGGAGTCTGAGTAGGGTACCTCCCCAAACAGATTCGAATGTGTGTCCAGAAAGACCTGGAACTCATCACGCTGCTCCTCCTGCAAATGACATAGCAACTCCTGCCTTCCAGAACTGGAACTGAAATATGGAAGAATTAACATCTTTTCCCACATTGCAATCTTCCTCAGGTGGTAACTACTCCTGACCAAAACAACGCCACAATTCCTGGCCCACAATACGCTTTCAACCTGTTTAAATGCACAGTCATTGACAGACCTGGAAAGGTTAGGATATCACACTTTATAAAATAAATGTCCCAACTTTTCTAAAACTTTGTAGGGTCCCTCAAACTTATGAGACATGGCAGTCCCCATTCGAGGTTTCACCACCAAAACTAAGTCACCATTCGCATAAGACCTGAGCTTTGTCTTGAACTTCTTGTCATGTCGCTTTTTTTATCACCTGCTGAGCCTCCCCAAGATGTTTCCTATCCAGCTTCTTAGTACGACACAACTTACTCTTAACATCACTCAAGTAACGACCGCTCTGCTGAACAGATACATCCCCAGGCATCTTCTCCTGATGTATACTTTCATGGACCTCTTACTTGAATGTCCGAACACCGAGATCAAATGGGGAACAGCCAAAGAGATGTTTTGCGAATCCATTCTTTTGCATGTCATAGTAGGACAAATGGAAGATTTTCATCCCAATGTCGTGGAGTAAGTCTCCCCTGCAGTCTTCAGCAATTTGCCTCAACGTTTGGTGGAAACTCTCAAGTCCATCTTGACTCTGGATGGTAAGGACTAGAAAATTTATGTAGAATCCCATAAGACTCACAATAGGTTTTGAAACCCTAGAACAAAAATTTCATCCATTATCTGTACTGGATAACACGAAGGCATACCAAATAAGCAGAAAAATCGCTCTAAACACTTGAAAAGGTTTTTAGCCTTAGTATTCCGCAAAGCATATGCCTCGGGAAATCTCGTAGTCATGCACATCAAGGTGAACATAAACATATTACCTGATTTAGTTTTGGGATTAAAGGACCTACACAATCCATAACTACATGTGAAAAAGGCTCCTCTGGAACTTCAATAGGTTGCAATGGCACAGTTTGGTTGGGCTTACCCACAGTTTGACATGCTAAACAATTATGATAGTACCTGACCACATCTTTCTTCAATTGTGCCAGAAAAAAATACTTACAGATCTATATGATACATGCTAGTGGATACCTTGGTAACCTCCCATAGGGTCATCATGTGCAGCCTGCAAGACATGCTCCCGATAATCACTGGGGACAACTAGTAGGGTCCTCGTCTCACAATCAACTGATAAGAGTCTCCATCTTCTCATCAGAGGTCGATCCTTGAAATTAGAAACCCGTCCCATCCTCCAATGCATCTACATTAGCAACGGCCGCCTCAGAACTACACTTTGATAAACTGGGTTCAGTATTTTGCAATGAACTCAAGGTCAAAGCCTCAAACTCAGAAGCGAGTGGGCAAGTACATGGCAACCTGACATCCTTTCCCACCCTGGCTAGTCAGAATTAAAGCGGAGTCACGGCTACTACAGTCTCACTCTCGTCAACTGGTTTAGAGGCGGAGACGAGTGGGCAAGTCACAGTTAAATCACCTCCTCACCTTCACCTTCCTTGAGGCTAGCGCTCGGCGGGGCCTCCACAAATGACTCACTCTCATCATCCAACTGAGTCATGAATGAATCCACAAGATCCGACACCCACTCCCTGTCTGTATGGGTCCTGGTCTTTGGAACATCCACCTTGTTTGTAGATAGATTAACATCACCCTTTTTCCCCATTAACCTGATCACAACACATGCAGGGTATATATTTCCATCCTCAGCATTTGGTTGAGCCAGTACACTGTTAGAGTTAAGCATCATTATTGGACACTCGGTCCCTTCAACCTTACAGTTCCCAAAATCATTACCTACAATAATGTCTACACCTGGAATGGGCAATTGTTACTCACACCTTCAGTACACCACCCAGAAGTATAAGTTGAATTGATATTAACTTGTATCAAAGACACTTGTTGTACACTACCTGCAATACCTTGTATTAATACAACCTCACCAGTATCCCTTGTATCAACACCACATAGTACATTATGGGAAATGAAAGACTGTGAAGCTCTTGTATCACGGAGTAATTGTACAGTTTACAATTTCCATTTTACACAACAACGTACCTGTGGACAAATATGATTTAAATTCAGTCTTCCAATTGGGATTGACTGTAACACAATATTAATTTGCAACCCTTGTTGGAAATTATCCAACACTAATACATAATTTTTGTATAACAGTACATCATGATTGTATTAACCTATAGTATTTACTAATTCTACTAATTTGTAGAATTAATTCAATAAATGTTTCTATTACGATGCAGTATTCACCAAATCCTTCCTACAGTCTCAGTGACACCGGGAGGTAGCGACAGGCTAAAACATCAATTCTCTCCAAATTTAGTTGCATCCAAACAGAGTCCAGTTCATTACTTTCCTTTACTAAAGATAATCGTTTATTTAGTTGTTCATTTACATAGCATATTATTGCTTACTGAACTCGCTTATTTAGGTGTATTAACAACTACAGTGGAAAATATTGCAGTATAAAGCAATTTATATAATATTACTTTCATTGTATTTGTGCAGTCTTAATTAATAAGCTGACTTGCACACAGCAAATTATATTGCATCTTAATACGTTTATTAGTGACATAAAAATCTGTCACAAGTTCTTACTTCTCTTATTAATTACAAGTTAAGAAAATACTTCATTTGTAATAGCTCGAGAATACTTTAAGTGTTCTGCGCATGCATATCTCAGCTAGGGAGGAAGGAGACGCAACTCCGCCGCCACGCGAGTCGGACGCCATTGCATGGAAGCATGGGCAACCATTTTGCCAAGTTACTGTGTTGCAGAACTCCTACTTAACGACTCATAGTTAAACATTCTAGCATCAGCGAGTGCCAGAGTTTGTGGAGATGTACATCTGCATGCAACACAATTCCGGGCGAGCATAATTCTAGTTCCTACTGATGTTGTTATATAAGTGCACTTTGTAAACATTTTCATATGTAAGTTGCTCGTTCGTTATGCTATGGAATAACCAACAAACCAAGTTAGTTGAACTGAATTTAGACTTTCACTTCTCAATGAGAAATAGTGATATTAATGATAGTCCAGACAACCTTTACATTTAATTTGCCTTTCAGCTTGACTGGGAGCGGCATGAAGGAGAAGATTTAATTTCATTCCATGTGTTTTCTCAACAACGCGTTGCAACGAGTATACTGTCGTTATCGCCCCACACGTTACCAACTAATACAGTCGAACAGCTAAGCTGACATGATTTTCTAGTAGCGTAGTATTAGATATACTAATGTCTAGTTAAATGAATGATTTCCTTCCAAATTACCATTTACATGTTATTTATGAAAGTTATAATATTTGCTAACTACATTATTTGATTTATATATGAACCGTGATTTGAATTTACATTCACATTATGATTACTCTGGCAAAGAACCAGCACCAGAATAATGCCCGGGATGTATTAATCTTTTAGCATGAAACCCCCCAATTTGGGTGAGTTAATTTGACTCTTTTTTCATGATAAATACAGTTTCACTAAGATCCATAGGACATTAGTTCTTGGTATCAATCTAATCCACTTGCTCAATTTTGTTTTCCACTTTTTCTCAAAAAGTGGTTGTCCTTCGTAGCTATTGAGGTCTTTTCATTTTAATTACAAATACTGGAGTTAGATTTTCATACACAAATTTTGGTCCTTTGAACCAGATAAATCAATCATTGCTAGATGTAACATTAATCATCTAGGGTCCAGTATATTCACCTAAATTACTGTCCCCATACAATTACTTTTTAACTAATACCAAGTAGTGTATTAACATTATTTGGCTATACACTTATATTTCATTTACGGCTGTCAGCATACTGTTCATATCATAGCCTAAACCACATTAAATCCATGATTACTGATTCACCCAAGTAAGTAAATTCATTAACATTTCAGGGTACAGTATACTACCCAAGTTACTGATCCCATAAATTAATTAATCATTACTAACATTAAGGAAGACCAACTCTGATAACATTATAATCCTCAATTAGGAAGTACAGTCAGGTGTTAAACATTATTTATGGCAGTAGAATACTTGCCAAACACAATTAAGAATCTTGTGTTCATTACATTTCTTATACACGTATTTCTTACAAGTGTATATATTATATAAAATTACAAAAATCCCCAAAACATAGCACTATTTTACACATTATTGCACCACATTTACTGTAGTTATGCCAACCCAACAGAGGTAGGATATTTTAGACTGCAATCGTAGTCAAATTTGTACAAATTCAGCCTAAACCATTTGCTGTATTAACAGGTAGAATTATTACCTAACTAGTACTGTACTAGACAGTGCTGGTGTAACATACATACATATTACACAAATTTGTGCTGACCCTAAATGGGGTGGGATCTATTCTTATTAATTGTGTTAATTTTCATTATTATATTTACCTTTGTATACTGCTGAAAGTTCACTATCCCATCGAATGGTGAACTTAGATAATTGATGAGCTAACTGGCTGAAATTCCAATAGTGAGATTTAAGCACTACTCAAATATTAGTTTTTTATTATTAGGTAGGTAGATAACCTCCAAACGAGGTAAATTACAATCAGCCTAACCAAGAAAAATATTAGGTTGTTAATAACCATACCTGCTCTACACATAAGAGCAAGTATTGTGGGAAAAACCTGCTGGGATTGATATAAGAGGAGACTACCAGGGACTTGTACTGAACTAAATTAACAATTACTGCCTGCAAATTAATTCAACTAAAATCTCTAGCTAGGGTTGTAAATCCTAGCTCCTCTTTTCCTAATGACAGATTGTGGGCTGTAAGGGGCAGGTGGGTGAATGATTTAGTTGATAGGTTGATTGAAGATCCACCGTCCACCTGCCAACAGGTATCTCACATCAGCTTGTATTTTATACAAGGATAAGATTTAATAAATTCAGTTATTTGACTGAACACTGGCTCTGTTTAAATCAGAGATTTAAACATACACAGTCTAGCCTTGTACCACAGCTATTAACAACCAATACACTTATGATATAAACAATTTAAATAGTAAATTGTAGAAGTATGATAACTGACCCTAAATATGGTCTAAGTGCTGTTACTAAGTACTAAAATTATATTCAATTAAATGAACTTATATGATTACTTAAAAAATAACTAAACAAGCAATTGATAACTTAATTTGTATATTCAAGTATATATGCAATGTATTTACAGTATACTCAATTTACATGATTAGGTAGATTCAGTCTGACTGAATCTCTTCCAACACCATGGACACTTATGAGTTCTTGTTTACTTATTGCAGCTGAATCTTTTTCTGACACAAATGGACACTCATGAGGTCTAGTTCTTGGATAAGATTCACAGCTACACTAGTATATTAATAAACTTACTTACTAAGGTATGAGGCGTTTCCTCGCTTTATAACCGACAGACAGATTTATAGGGTATATTAAAGTCACACAAGCATACAATTGGCCAACTATATACCAACATAAACTTCAATATACTTCTCTGCCAGCCGGGTGCCTTGTCTGACAGTTGCCAGACTGATTACTCTCTTGTCACGAGTTTAGGCACGATATTTTATATCTAACAGCTTTGCTGTATGATGATCTGATAGCGGCGCTACGTGATTGTCCCTGCAGTTGCAGAAGAATGATAGTTGATGTAGATTAGGAATGAAGGTGGTAGAGACCGCGTCACTGAGCTCCACTATACACTCTTATTTTATATAAATGTTCTAGGATTTTCCTTGTAGATATTGTCCAGGTACTCCCCCAGTTCTAGAGAGTCTTCACTGGTGATAATGATATTAGATAAGGTGTCCTTGAGCTGGTAATGTTCGCTAAGGATCCGTCACACGTATTCACAGTTGTCAACAACGCGTGGTCGCGTGGGGCTCTCGTGGGCGCTTCTCCTCCCAGATGCCCCTACCATGCTCCCAGAGCATGGTAGTCTTCTATGAATATTGATTGATTATTTTTACAGTCTAGACTTATGATTGAGATAAGATGTGATTATAATATAATTAGATATAGGATATAAAGATTATAAGTAGTACTTGCTAGCACTACTGATTCTTATTAAGGATTCGATTTATAATCCCTACCGGATATTGAATCAATGTTCCAATAATTTTTTTTAATTAACAAATCCTTCTAGACGCTTCTGAATCCATGAGAGATCATGCACTAAGTCACGTAGGCATCAATAGGGCCCTATGGCGTACGGGATCATAGTGGCATTATCATCTAGAATCAAGCTATATAATGAATCTATTGTGATTCTGATATGATTTTTGATACGATTTTGATTTGATATAGATATGATATAGAAATAATACATTTCTTAGATGATTATTAGATATGGTGGGTAAAAATTTCCCACATCTTCCAGAGGGAGAGAACTGGCACAGAGTCCAATACTAAGGACAGAAATAACCCTATGTATTTATTTACTCTCCATTGGATTGATAATACAAGTGCAAATTTTGCTTGCACTTTTGTGCGGCTGTCCTTTGTGGACGATTGTGTCTGTTAGGAGTCTGTGGGTCATGTGGAGTTAGAGTGTCTTGAGGTCTCTCAGGATCTAACTGCAGCTGGTTCACTGATTCCATGTGGATGAGTTTGTCCAATGTCTTCAGGGAAGTTGTTCCTTTAGACAGGTTCTTGACTATTCTCAAAATGCCCTGGCTATCTGGATGGACTGAGACAACTTTACCTAATGGCCAGTCAGCCCTAGGGCCATCACTGTCTACCAAGACAATATCGCCAGGTTGGAGATTAGATATATTATGTGGGACATTGGCCCCATAGTGATGTTCTCGTAAAGATGTAAGATATTCTTTTGTCCAAACATCATTCCATTTTTGGATTATGCTGGACGGATGCTTATACCCCTGAACCAACTCGCTGTTACCCACATATGAGGGATCTCTGATCTCATCATCCACTAGAGATGGTACTGGAGTCAGAAGTCTTCCATACATTAGGTGTGCAGGACTTAATGGCTCATGTTGAGTAGGATCATCAGACAAGTAAGTCAACGGCCGGTTATTCACCCTTGATTCTATTTCCGTGATTACTGTCTGGAGTTCTTGAAGATTGATTTTCTGATGGGGTAGAGATTTTCTCATGAATCTTTTGACAGTTCCTATTAACCGTTCATAAAATCCTCCGTGCCATGGGGCTCTCGGAGGGATAAATTTCCATCTGCAATGACGCTGTTCCAGTGTGGAAGTAACGGCAGGATGGGAACAGATTTCCCGTAGACATGCTTCTCCAGCTACCAAGTTTGCTCCGTTGTCTGAAATCATCAGCTTGGGGCATGATCGGCGTGCTGCGAATCTGCAGAAAGCCTGTATAAATGATTGAGTAGTCATATCGGGTGTTACCTCTAGATGTACTGCTCTGGTGGTAGCACAGGTGAACAGACAGATGTATGCCTTGATAGGTTGCTTATCTGGAGTCCCTGTTAGATATATTGCTCCTGTATAATCTACACCTGTCGTTTCGAAAGGGTGTAGATGGACCACTCGTTCCTTTGGTAGGGGTGGTGGCCCTGGATAAGAGAAAGTTCTTGCATCGTACCTTCGGCATATCATGCAATTTTTCAAGATTGATTTGACTGACTGTCTTCCCTGAGGAATCCAGTACTGCTGTCTGATTTGTGTGAGGGTGTCTAACACTCTTCCATGTTTGATGATTTGTTGATGTGTATGTAACACAATCAACCTGGTGATCCAATGATTTTTTTGTAAAAGCCATGGATGCACGGTATCTAGATTGACATCTGAGTATTTAAGTCTCCCTCCACAACTCAGAATGTTGTGATTTTCTTGGTCTATCCACAGACCGAGATTGTGTTTTAACTTATGCGGAAGATTTTCATAGTTATTCCCATAAGTTTCTCTCTGGGCTTGTCTTACCCAATAGATAAGTGCATCTGGAAAAGTGTATTTTATACCTCTTTTCCTGAGATATTGAAACACGTTCTGTGTTACATTGATTAATTTGATAAGCGAGGAGTAACGAGTACAATCCAAGACTGATATTTGAGCTTGCTGCCTGGTGGTAGTTATGATTTGTGTCGTGATGATGTGTGGCTTTTGTTCAGGCCAACTACCATTCACTAACCATCTAGGCCCATGAAACCAAATATCTGCCTTTGCAAACTGTTTAAATGTCATACCTCTTGATAAAAGATCAGCTGGATTATCTTTTGTTGGTACATGCAACAATTGAAAGCCTGCGGAAATTTCTTTAATTTCCGAGATACGATATTTTACATATGGAGTCGGACAGTTGTCATTTCGTACCCATTGTAAGACAGCTTCATTGTCAGACCATATAATGACATCTTTGATGTTCATGGTAGACAAGACTTGTTTGATATGCACTGCTAAGCGTGTGCCAGTTAGCAGTGCTGTTAGTTCCATCTGAGGCAAAGTCCTCTTTTTTAATGGAGCGACTCTGGCCTTAGAGGTGATAAGATATGATTGATTAGAAGTCACTAAGTAAGCACAAGCTTCAAAAGCTTTGGCTGACGAGCTGCACCTTGAAGCTCCTTGTTGGCCTCTTGATATAATTGTAACAGTTCAGTAGTACTGTTAACTGTCCCTTGAAATTATCTACATATAGATTCTGACTGATTTTAGCTTTATAGGGACTTGATGATTTCTTCAGATGAGTATCTAGAGTGGCTTGCAATAGAAATGGACTACTTGTCGCGCCGAAAAGAACTGAGGAGAATCTGAAAGTCACTATAGGACTATTGATATCTTCTGGGTTCTCTACCCATAGAAACTTAGTGAAGTCTTTATCTTCTTCCTGCATGCCAACTCTTAGAAAGGCCTTACTAATATCTGCTAAATATGCATATTTATTAAGTCTAAACTTCAACAGTATGTCATACAATTTTTGAGTTAGACTTGGACATGTTTGCAAACAATCATTTAGACTGGTTCCTTGGGGTCCAGATTTAGAGCTACAATTAAAAACTCTGTAAAGGAGTCGTTTTTGAATCTCTCATTACAGCCATGTGTGGTAAAAAATGGCCTGTTTGCTTATTGTCGTGTTTCACGACTTCGATGAACTTATTCTTTAATTGTTGAGCAATAATCTCATGATAGAGTTTTAAATGCTCAGGCCTTTTTCTTAGCTTTGCTAATTGAGATTTAAATTGACTGTAAGCCATGTGATAATTGGTAGGTAAGGTTTTATGGTTGATTTTCCATGGTAGCCTTACCCAGTACTGTCCATCACGGTACTGTACAGTTTCTAAGTACTGATTGTATGCACAGACATCATCAGGACTTGGTTGTTCAGGAATTATTCCTATGGCATCAAGTTCCTACAATTGATGTACAGATTCCAATCCATCATCAATCATGTGGGGGATTTTAAGTGGTGACTGTTCTTTGCCTAGCCATGCCACGATTACAGTTTCTATATGATGTGATTTTTCAGGAGATGAAGGTTCAAAATCTAGTATAGGTCCTGTCATCAGTATGCCTCCTGCTGATTTGAGTATATTCATACCCATACATTCTTCTGATCCCAGAATGAATCGATGATAGTAGTCAGCTCCAATCAGGATTCCGATATCCCCTATGTAGTCAGAATCGAGTAGAGGATCTGCTAATTGGATTCCTTTTTCTTTTAGGAATTTAATTGTTGCTGCCAGACCAGTCACTTCCATTTCAGTAGGAATTTTATCAACTACTATGGCTTCGACTGTCCTTTGGGATGTACCTAGACAGACAATGAGTTATACTACCGGAAAGGTTCTACGACCTGAACTGGTAAAAAACCCTGATACGGATGTAGATATTTGCTTTGAAGATTTAAGCTGTAAATCTTCTGCCATCTTTTTACTGATAAAGGTTTTCTGTGAACCTTGATCAAAAAAGCCTCTAGTTTGAATACAAATTCCTTGATTGCATAGTTCTAGCTGTGCAGTAGGTAATATGGCTGTTGTAACAATTTCTGTATCTAAGGCATTGACATTACTCATTACTGTACAGAATTGTACGGCTGTTGTGGTATCATCTTTTGGCTTTGCCTGAGATGCAAGTTGATTATTGGATGTCTGTGATCTGGATTGAGTGTTGATATCACCACAGAGTGCTGTGTGATGTACACTTTTATGACAATATTGGCATTTGNTGCTTGTGGAGGTGATCACTGATCCTGAGGCGAGAGCGCTGCGAGCACAAGCTGGTCAAGTGGTAGGACCAAGTCTGTGATGATCTGTAAGCATCTCTTGTCTCTTAAGTCTCTAATGAGAGTGCAGAGGTATGTACTTATGTCGAGGCCACAGCTTCCAAGTGACACCAACTTGTTAAGAGAAGTATGATCGCCTCTCTCCTGGTGACGACACCTAGAAGCTCCATGTGCCAAGGAAGATCTACATCACGTACTGTCAGATCTATTACAAACTGTTAGAGCATCCATCCCATATTGGTCATGGATGGGGAGGGCAGACTAGTGCACGACACCCTCCAACCCTTCACCCAACACCTTACTTCTCGTGACGGTTTGTATGAGTGTAGATGTGACTGATAGTGGTAGTGAGAGGACAGTAGCTGTGACTGATAGTGGTAGTGAGAGGAGAGTAGTTGTGACTGATAGTGGTAGTGAGAGGAGAGTAGCTGTGACTGATAGTGGTAGTGAGAGGAGAGTAGCTGTGACTGATGGTGGTAGTGAGAGGAGAATAACTGTGACTGATAGTGTTAGTGAGAGGAGAGTAACTGTGACTGATAGTGGTAGTGAGAGGAGAGTAGCTGTGACTGATAGTGGTAGTGAGAGGAGAGTAACTGTGACTGATGGTGTTAGTGAGAGGAGAGTAACTGTGACTGATGGTGTTAGTGAGAGAAGTGAGTGTGGAAAATCAACAGATTCTGAAACCGAGTAGTGTTTCATTACTGATATAACTCAATTATGTAAAGTTGTCACTTTATGTTAAATTCTTTGTACTTGGTTAAAATAAAGTTAATATTTTTATGTATGTACCAGTTTTCTCAAAAAAAGTTGTAGTTCTTTTGCGACTGTTGAGAGCTAATGTTTCTGTGACATCAACCACAAAATTTAACCTTTTGTCCTATGAGATAAATTATGTTGTACCTTTACTCTCCATCATTACATGAACAGAGCTTTCATTTGAACCTAATATGAAGTCTTTACAACGACCACCTTAGATTTAAAGGCCAAAATTAACTGAACTCATCAAAAATGCCAACTTCACAAATGTTGCAACATTTGTTGAGATGACAAAAAAAACTGGACGCAAACAAAAAACTAAAAATCGATGTAACATTTTCACCAAACAAATAAAGAGGCAATTTCGCAAACTAATGGCGACTGGGACCATTTTGAATATGTGGATGTCATGTGGTCAGACCACTTTCTATGGGGACAAAATATTCATATTTAGTCTTCATACGACACCAAACCATTGAGACGCGAACCATCGCTCTGTAACAATCGAGGCTTGTTGTAAAAATTATCCAGAATGGTTATCTACACAAGGGAGAATGGGAAGCTGGACCCGCGTGGGAGCATCCCCCAGGGACTTAGCGGTGGAAATAACCACCTTTGTTCCCAAGCTTCATAATGAATCATTCTACAGTATTCACTTACTTAGAGAAATTAACCTTCAGTCATTTTGCATTCAAATTGCATTGTATAGTACTACTGTTCATAATATCAAGAGTATTCTCATTATTAGAAGGAGTTTAAGTCACCATCAGTGACGTCACAAGCAAGAACTAGGTTGTGACGCGGAGTGACCGGAGGTCATAGGTCACGAGGTTCCATGTCCTCTATTTCTCAAAGGTCAAATAGCTATGTTGTAATTGGGAATAGCTCTTCCTTAAGATGTTTGTGTAATTTAACTTCAGTACAATAAATCAATCAATCTGGATAATTCAGTACGACAGAGGTTAATTGTTATAACTTAAGCCTGGCAAAGTAACTTAGATACTAGCGGAAGAATACAGATCTAGGCCTCTGCGTAGAGGAGAGAGAGGACAGGCAGTGTGGTTTCAGCAGCAACTGGGAGAGGTCATCCATCTCACCTCTTCCCCAAGGCAACACAACATCTAGCTGTCTATAGAAGGTAAAAGTTGCTTGGAGTTTCTTAGGGATAGTCACTCATTGCCGTTAAATTTATAGTCAGGGCATATTCAGTTAGGGCGTGTTCAAGTAGGGAGTGAACAATTATTTAGATTTTGCTTAATTTTTGAATAAATAATTAGCTTCATGTGTATTTTTATTATTTCCATTTTCTTTTGTATTAATGGTCCTTGTCACGTGGTCCCCACGTGGTCGAGTTGAGGTGGACGCCTATGCTCCTCGAATCTGAGTATATCATTCACATCCAATCAGGATTATCATCCTGTTGATTTTAGTTAACTCCACACATAAGATCCAAGAGTTTTGGTTTACTAGTGGGGATCAAGCCCAAGGTTTGATTGTTTAGTGTGATCGAACCAGATCTCGATCATTGCTCATTTTGGTTACTGATCTGGCAGCCCGTCCTCCAAACAAAGATTCAAAAGTGATTCCATGCACCCGCCAAACCCCCTGTTTATGAATGAAAAGTGGTTTACACACGACTCACAACTGCTGACGTTCGAACATATCCGGAACAAGTGCTTCACTGACGAATTTTGTTCGAATCACAACGCTATAAATGCTTCATCAACGAACTACAAATACAAATAATCGCCAACATAACCTAAACACCTGACCTAACCTAATCTATGCTTATATATGCACAATATGATAATATATTATAATATTAATTTATATTTGGGAAAATTCCCGTTTTGAATGAACAGCATGTTAAAATTTATGAATGCGTCTGTGGGGTCGACCGCGGGATGTAATGGACTTGAGTCGAGGACGGGTTGGATCTGGTGGTGGCGGCGGAAAGGAGATCCTAGAACTTTGCTAGAAGTCTATTTTCACGTCATACGGGTTGTAGAATCTCAAGTCGGTAAATCGTCTTGAGACCACGTGGCGTGGAGTCGGCTCGAGTAAAATTCGTGGGGTCCCTTGGTTAAGAACCAAAGTAAAGAACACGGGTAAAGAGAGAAAAAGAGGGTAGAAGGAAGAGAGAGAACCCGTCCCGTGTTACAGCTCTCGACCTTCGGAAGTTCTGAAAATGACCCAATTAATATCGAGCCTCACCCTGGTCTCCGTTTTCTTTCATAACATGGAGTATACGTGTTTGGCAGTGTCTGTACTCACCTAGTTGTGCTTGCGGGGTTGAGCTTTTGCTCTATGATATGCCTCTCAACTGTCAGACAACTGGTGTACAGATTCTTGAGCCTACTGGGATCTATCATATCTACATTTGAAACTGTGTGTGGAGTCAGTCTCCACCACATCACTGCCTAGTACATTCCACTTGTTAACTACTCTGACACTGAAAAAGTTCTTTGTAATGTTTCTGTGGCTCATTTGGGCACTATGTTTCCTCCTGTGTCCTTGTTCGTTTTCCTCTTGTGATAAATCGTTTGTCTTTGTCCATCTTGTTAATTCCCCTGAGAATTTTGTAGGTGGTTATCATGTCTCCCCTTACTCTTCAGTCTTAGAGGGACGTGATGTCTCTGGGAAACGCTTTCCCCCTGGACGTGAGGTGAGTGTGTGTGTGTGTGTGTGTGTGTGTGTGTGTGTGTGTACTCACCTAATTGTACTCAACTAATTGTGCTTGCGGGGGTTGAGCTTTGGCTCTTTGGTCCCGCCTCTCAACTGTCAATCAACTGGTGTTCAGTTTCCTGAGCCTACTGGGCTCTATCATATCTACACTTGAAACTGTGTATGAAGTCAGCCTCCACCACATCACTGCCTAGTGCATTCCATTTACTAACTACTCTGACACTGAAAAAGTTCTTTCTAATGTCTCTGTGGCTCATTTGGGTACTCAGCTTCCACCTGTGTCCCCTTGTTCGCGCCCCTCCAGTGTTGAATAGTTCATCCTTGTTTACCCGGTCAATTCCCCTGAGGATTTTGTAGGTTGTGATCATGTCCCCCCTTACTCTTCTGTCTTCCAGTGTCGTAAGTTGCATTTCCCGCAGCCTTTCCTCATAACTCATGCCTCTTAGTTCTGGGACTAGTCTAGTAGCATACCTTTGTACTTTTTCCAGCTTCGTCTTGTGCTTGACAAGGTACGGGCTCCATGCTGGGGCCGCGTACTCCAGGATTGGTCTTACATATGTGGTGTACATATGTGTGTGTGTGTGTGTGTGTGTGTGTGTGTGTGTGTGTGTGTGTGTGTGTGTGTGTGTGTGTGTGTGTACTCAACTAGTTCTTGTTCTCACCTAGTTGTGCTTGCGAGGGTTGAGCTCTGGCTCTTTGGTTCTGCCTCTCAAGTGTCAATCAACTGATGTACAGGTTCCTGAGTTTATTGGGCTCTATCATATCTACACTTAAAACTGTGTATGGAGTCTGCTTCCACCACATCACTTCCTAAAGGATTCCATTTGTAAACTACTCTGGCACTTAAAAACTAATTCTAATGTCTCCGTGGTGTAGTGGTAAAACACTCGCCTGGCGTTCCGCGAGCGCTATGTCATGGGTTCGTATCCTGGCCTGGGAGAATTTACTGGGCGCAATTCCTTAACTGTAGCCTCTGTTTAATGCAACAGTAAAATGTGTACTTGGTTGTAACAACGATTCTTCGCGGCGGGGATCGTATTCCAGGGACCTGCCCGAAACGTTCGCGTACTAGTGGCTGTACAAGAATGTAACAACTCTTGTATATATCTCAAAAAAAAAAAAAAAAAGTCTCAAGGATCATTTGGGCACTCAATTTGCACCTGTGTCCCCTAGTGCGTGTGCTCCTTGCATTAAATAGCCTTTCTTTATCTAGCCTATCATTTCTTTTGAGAATCTTGTATGTGGTGTGTTACCAGTCGTAGTTTGGCAATGCTCATTTATTATTAGCAATGGAACATGTCTAGAGGTAATAACACTGCTTCTAGTAAATACACCAGTTTACCCCTACCTGGTACAAACTTAACTAAAATAACACGAAAATGATAAGTAAAAAAGCATGTATATAATAACATAACAAATATAATCACTGCTTCTTTAAATGAATATTTACACAGAAATATAAAAATTTAGTTGGCTATAAAACATATTATTCTCCACAAATAATATTATCGCCTACTACTGAACAACTAATACACTAGAGACTTATCTGAGATGTTTAGCAGTCAACCGCCATGGAGCTACTGCTCCCTCCAGGGCTTTCACAACCCTCCCCCCCGCACCATCCGCCTAGACATGGGGATGGTGAACGATAAATATAACATAATTAAATGCTTATGACAAAAGTCATCGTTCTCAAACAGATATAAATAAATTAGTATAATGAATTAATATCTGCACATAAATAACTAAAGTATAACATGCTTTAATAATGTGTACATAAGAGTTCATTAATATAAAGAGACGACATCAGGCAACACAACAGTTGATCCTGTCTAGCTACTTGTCCACCAAGCTCACAGCTACAACACCTGTCCACTTTAAGTCTACTTAACAAGGCCAGCCACGTCCTCAAATTACGTTGCCATGTCCTACTGAACATATCAAAAAGTTAATACACACATACATATATAAATATTTATTGCATTTCTTATTATATGAATTTACTGTGAGAATCCAGAACTGCATGGATTCGAAACACACCCCCACCTCCAAGAGAAAAAATGCAATTAATGATGACTAATGGCATTTTTTCTGAAAGTAAGCATGTAATTAAAACAATGGAAAATATATAATATTCATATCTCAACACTATGTCACATCAGATATAAAACTCCTAGATAAAGCATCTGCAATCACATTTTACCTACCAGGAATATGTTTATTTTTTACATTGAACTCCTACAAGAATAAGGACCACCTGAGACTTCTCTGATTATTACACTTCATCTGGTTAATGAATACATGTGGGTTATGATCTGTAAATACTTCCACCTTATTACCTGACAGGTAAGTCTAAAATTTCTTAAAAGATAGTATGAGTCCAAGTACTTCCTTTTCTACTACAGAATAGTTCTTCTGTGCTTTATTGAATTTTCTGGAAAAATAGTACACTGGCTGTTCAATATTATCAAGTCCAACCTGAATAAGAACTGCACCAATTCCTAGTTCAGAAGCATCAATATGTAAAATAAACGGGTTTTCATATTGAGGACTAGCTAGTACTGGTGAAGTAGAAAGTATTCCCTTTAAACTCAAATAGGAATCTTAACATTCTTGAGTCCACTTAAATTTAACTTGTTTACGGAACAAGTTGGTTAATGGGGCAGCAACTGTGGAGAAATTCTTACAATAACGCCTATAGTAAGCACACATTCCAATGAACCTTTGAACCCCTTTCTTACTGGTCAACACTGGATATTCCACTATAGCTTGAATTTTGTCTAGTAAAGGCACTATTTTGCCCTGGCCCAATTCATGCCCTAAATAAATTAGTGTGTCCTTTGCCCAACTACACATGTTTACATTAATCCAAAAGGCATGACATTAAACTCATAAGCTCCATCAGGTGTTATAAAAGCTGTCACCTCCCTAGCATGATTACTTAAAGAAATCTGATAATATCCTTTGGAAAGATCAAGTTTTAACACAAACTGAGCATGACCAATCTGATCAATACACTCTTCCAATAACGGTAATGGGAACACATCAACTACTGTCACCTTATTTAATTTCGATAGTCCACACACAAACGCCAATTACTCTCTGGTTTTGGTACTAACAAACAGGGAGAACTCCAAGAACTTTGGCTTGGACGTATGAATCCATGTTGCAGTAGAAAATCTACCTCCTGTTGTATGATTCTTCTCTTTTCTGGGGTCACTCGATAAGGATGCAGTCGAAGAGGAGTGTCGTTAAGCAGTTGGATGTCGTGGGTGATGAGAGGAGTCTGAGTAGGTACCTCCCCAAACAGATTCGAATGTGTGTCCAGAAAGACCTGGAACTCATCACGCTGCTCCTCCTGCAAATGACNAAAAATTAATTTCTAGAACAACGCAAATAAAAGGAATTACTTTATAGATTTAATTATACTAATTCAAAGATACACTCGACTTAATCCTATAATTGCTCCTACCGGCTCGCTGTACCGCACCTAGCCTAGGGGTCTCGACCGTCTAGGTTCTAACAGAGCGACACACAGCTTTCAGCAACAATTAAGACTAGAGACGACTCAACCTCCACTAAGTGTGCGATCACTTAGTCGTTGAATTGTTGCTAGGTAGGTTACTAGTCCGTCCCTCGGAAGCCTCAACGCCCTTCACGGATAATGTTTTTCCTAGCGTTTTGGGTTGTCTAACAACGCCCTCGGACCTATCTCCTGGCATCCCACAGATAAATCCGCACAGACAGCCCACAAGGAACTGCTGTTGAGAGTATTGCGGCTCCCAACACCTCTGAATCAATTGCAATGGGTCGAGTAAGGTTCCCAGTCCAATGAATTCGGAGCAGTCTCCTTAGCCAATAAAACTAAACAGAATTACTCACTAACTAAACCCTAATCATATCAGCCCGCATGACCCCAAGATTCGCCAATCCCCCACTCAAACGCACTGTTGTGAGGCGCACTGCTAATCCTGGCCCGCGGCCCGCGGCTGACTCCCTAGAATCTACGCACGTGTCCGGATGGCTAGACGCATGAGCCTTTCAACAATTTCAAACAAAATTGTTGATACCACCGCTGTGCACCATTGTAACACGGGGTGGGGGGGGGGTTCTGATGTGTCTCGTACACCTCTTTCTTTCTCCATGCCCGTATTCTTACTTTATTCTCTCTAAGGGAACCCAAAACTTTTACTTTTAGCCGACTCCACGCCACGTGGTCTTAAGTCGATTAACCGACTTGAGATTCTACAACCCGTATGACGTGGACTAGGCTTCTAGCAAAATCCTAGGGTCGCCTTGTCGCCGCCACCACCAGACCAGCAAAACTGAGCAATGATCGAGGTCTGCATCGATGATGCTAATCAATCAACCTTGGGGCATGATCCCCACTAGTAACATATAACCTTGGATCTTAAGTGTGGAGTTAATTAAAATCAACGGGAATGATAATCCTGATTCGATGTTAGAATCGGCACCCAATTCAACTCGGCCTCGTGGGGACCACGTGACAAGGACAAATTCACATAAATACACAAAAATAGAAATAATGAAAATGCACATTACTAACTAAATGGTTTATTCAAAAACTAAACAAAATGTAAATAATTGGAGCACTCCCTCAACTGAACACGCCCTGACTGGCAATGAATTGACCAATCCCTATAACAACTCCCAGCAACTATACCTTCTAAGACCAACTAGGTGTTCGTGATGTCTTGAGGCCGATGATGGAAGGCCACTTGCCCGAGCTGCTCCTCAAACCACACTGATCTCTGCTCGTCTGATCTTCCCCAGACTCTTGTATTGATCCGCCTAGTATCTAAGTTACTTGTAGGGTTTGAGTTTTAACAATTAACCTCTGTTGCACTGAATGATCAAGATTGGTTGAATTATTGTATCTGAAGTTAAATTACACAAGCATCTTAACCCTCAAACCGCTAGGGGCCCAAATGGAATTCACACCCACAGGCGCAACAAAAAAAAATCCAAAAAATTCTTTCGTCTTATAGAAGTGTTTAATTTTGTTCCCAGATCACGAAAAAATACCAAAAAAATCGTAGGTGGCATATTTTAGCCGCAGTAGGGTAGGGAAGTGTGGCAAAAAAAGAGGCGTTGGCAGAGCCTTCGCCAGACGAGGTCTACTCTGCCCGAGCTGTCAGACGGCAGTTGCCACAAATATATTATTTCCTAATTATTTCAATGTCTCTGATTTTTTCTTAGTTTTTTGCAGTAATATTATTCCATACAGTGAATTGTGGTATATTTATATTATAAAATGTGTGAACCATCGCTGTACTCAAAATTATGGTGTGCATATAAGTGATTCAATTATTATGTTCATAAAACAATAAACAAATAGTTTTGCTGTTGTTACACTATATACACAGGTTATATATAAGTATCTGCATGTTTTGTTCACCATAACGAACTACTAAGTTGATCTTGTGAGTCAAAAAGCAACGAAGAGTGGCCGCCACACACTAGCGAGCCACTCACTGCCACGCCCTCCCTCAACACCACCTCACTCACCCTCATTTACCTCCCACAATACTGTTTTTGCATTTATTCACTATACACAGACGTTATATATACGTATTTACATGTTTTGTTCACCATAACTGTACATCTAAGCTTGTATGGTGAGTAAACGCACAAAGACGTAGCTACTCCACAGTCAGCTGATCGGCGGCCACCCTCAAGGCCAGACGCACTAATATTTCTCCTCCAACAATATTGGTTGTGGTGTTATTACGCTATATACACACATTATATATAAGTATCTACCTGTTTTATTCACCATTCTTGTACAAATAAGCTGGTATGGTGCCCAAAGACCATAGTGGCCACCAGTAAACAAACATGCCAAGTCGTGCAGACGACGCACCTCTCTCACCAAAATGGCGGCTCCCAACCTACTCCTCTCGCTGTTATCTCACACTATACACACGTTATATGTAAGTATCTACATTTGTGTTCACCATAGCGAACCACTAAGCTGGTATGGTGAGTGCAGTCAATAAATGGTGGCCACACACAGTCAGAAGACGACGCCCACAACCCTCCCTCCACAGCTGTACTCCTCCCTCCATGGAGCACAGCGCTAAATATCTCCACAATCAAGCTGTTATCAGAATCATGGTCAGTTTTATCAAAGTCAGGGGCTTCAGTAATACTATCACTGCTAAATAATAGCAGTATCACTTATATTTTGGCATTTGTAGGCGATGCTGTGGTCACAAGCTGAACAGCGGTGCTGTGAGCTCGTGCTGCGTGCGCCAGCCTTGGTGGCTGGTGCAATACTGACACTCTCACTCCCAAGAATGTTGGGCTGGATTTTTTTTCTAGGTGGCATCTGGCAACTATCAGTCGTGGCTGTACTATAGCTGCCCCTATCCCAGGCGGGGCGTTTAAATTATAGCGCTAGACACGAAATCATATATAAATGATGTGCGTGGTTTCAGTTTTGTCACTGATATCATTTATATATGATATGCGCGGTTTGAGGGTTAAGGAAGAGCTATTCCCGAATACAAAATGGCTATTTGACCTTTGAGAAATAGAGGACATGGAAACTGGTGACCTGTGACCACCAGGTTACTCCACCTTACAACTTAGTTCTGGCTCGTGACGTCACTGATGGTGACTTAACTCAAAATCCTAATAATTAGAATACTCTTGATACTGTAACCAGTAATACTATACAATACAATTTGAATACAAAATGAATAAAGGCTAATTTCTCTAAATAAGTAAATACTATAGAATGATTCATTATATGAAACTATGAACAAAGACGCCAGCCATTTTGTGACTCAGACTTTCTAATCCCCAGTGGAATGCGCATTGTTGGGGTCAGGTCTCTACACGAGACTTTTGGAACCTTCTGGATAATTCTTACAACAAACCTAGTTTGTTACACTCTGCCTCTTTTCAGCAATACGAAGGTGTGCCCCAGGGTAGTGTTCTGAGCACTACTCTTTTTCTGGTTGCCCTCAATGGTCTTCTTTCCTCTCTTCCTTCCGGTGTCTTCTCCACTCTCTATGTCGATAATCTTACCCTTTGCTGTCAGGGTGATGATTCGCCTCTCCTTCAACGCCGGCTTCAACTTGCTGTTGATGCCGTGTCGTCTTGGGCCACCGATCATGGCTTCAGGTTCTCTACTTCTAAGACTTGTGCCATGACTTTTACTCGGAAACGGGTCGTTCTTCGTCCTTCATTGTCACTTTATGGTCATACCCTTGAGTACAAAGATTTCGCGAAGCTTTTGGGGTTATTCCTTGACACTCGTTTGTCTTGGTCTCCCCATATCTCTTACCTTCGTGTTGAGTGCTCTAAGGCCCTTACCCTCATTCGGGTATTGTCCCATACTTCTTAGGGGACAGATAGGCGCACTCTCCTTGCTTTACATTCCTCTCTTGTCCTGTCTAAGCTTGATTATGGTTGCCCTGCTTACTCGTTTGCTTCTCCTTCTACTCTTCGTTGTTTTGATGCTTTGCACCATACAGTGTTGCGCCTCAGTTTTGGTGCCTTTCGTTCGACTCCCGTCCTTAGCTTGTATGTTAACACTGGCTTCCTGTCTCTCCAGGACCGCCGTGATCGCTACTGTCTTCGCTATCTTGCGCGGTCCTTACAACATCCTTCCTCTCGCCTCTGTCGTGCTTTAACTTTTACCCCTCCTGCGGTTCCTGTTCCTCTTCACCACCTCCCTCTTTCTGTCCGGTTATCTCGCTTACAGGATTCTCTTTCCGTTCATATTTCTAATGTTTCTCCTCGTGTTGTTCCTTCTTTGCCCCCGTGGAGAGTCCCCCTTCTGCGGTTTTGTACATCCTTGACCGGCATCACTAAAGCTTTTACCCCTCCTACGGTTCTAAAACGCCTTTTCCTTGAGCACTTTTCTTCTCACTCCCGCTCCGTTTCTGTCTTCACCGATGGGTCTAAGTCTGCGGACGGTGTTGGCTACTCTGTTGTTTTTCCTGATCGCACTTATATGTGTCGATTACCTCCGGAGACTAGCATCTTCACAGCGGAGCTTTATGCTATTCTCTATGCTCTTCGTCTCCTGCTTTCTCGTTGTCAGTCTTCCTTTGTAGTTGTTGTTGACTCGTAGTGCCCTCATTGCTCTCGGGTCCTTTAATCCAGTTCATCCAGTAGTTGTCGAGATCCAGCACTGGCTGTTTCTTGTTCACAGCAAATTTAAGTCAGGTTGAGTTTTGTTGGGTTCCCAGCCATATTGGCTTGCCTTTAAATAAGCGTGTGGATGCTGCCGCCAAGGAAGCTGTCCGCTCTTGTCCCATCTCTCGTAAAGGTATTCCATATTCCGACTTTTACCCGGTTATCCATTCCTCCGTCATTACCCGTTGGCAGGCTTCTTGGTCGTCTGTTTCTGGTAACAAACTACATACTCTTAAATGTTGCGTTTCCTCGTGGCCGTCCTCCTACCACCATAACCGGCGATGGAAAACAGCTCTGGCGAGGTTGCGTATTGGCCATACTCTCTTAACCCATGGTCATTTGATGGAGTGCCGCCATGCTCCTTATTGTCCTAATTGCATTGTCCCTCTTACGGTCGTGCATGTCCTTCTTGAATGTTCTGACTTCCAGGACGAGCGTGTGTCTTGCTTTCCGACCGCCCCTCGCGGTCACCTGTCCCTCAATAGAATTCCTGGTGACTCGGATACTTTTGATATCGTTCGCCTTATGCTTTTTTGCTCTCGTATTGGCATCCTTGGTGATATTTAGCGCCCTCTGATTATTCCGCACATTTGATGGTGCTAAATAGCCTTCCCGGTTTGGTGCCTTCTTTTGATAAATACTTACCTACTTACATGCAACAGATGGCGCTGTTTGTCAAGAAAAAGCATAGTTTTACCAGTCACAGGTGTGGCATCTATATTTATATACTTACGAAATGAATACTATATACTTATATACTTACTATACTTATACTTACGAAATGAACGGTATGGTAAACAACACAGCTCAATTCCAACACAATGTCACACATTATAGTTCAATAAAATATAAAATAAATCGAAATCTATGAAAAAAAATTATCAATGCAATCGGAAACTTTGAAATGGGATTCGTGACATATTTAGAATAGAGTGATTGTTGCTACTATGTGCAACAGATGGCGCTGTTTTTAAAAAACACGTGGTTTTTTTACCTGTCACAGACGTGGCATCGATGCAGTAGGTATTAAAAAAGACGCCCCTATTCGAATGCAACGTTGTGTCAAAATTTCAAAGCAATTGGTGAAGAACTTTTGGAGATTAGAGCGTGTGTTGCTCTTATGTCCAACAGATGGCGCTGTTTAAAAAAAAAATGTTTTTTCCTGTCACAGGTGAGGCATGTATATGGTAGCTATATAAAAAGACGCGCCAATTTGAATGCAACGTTGTGTCAAAATATGAAAGCAATCAGTAAAGAGGTTTCGAAGATTTCCCTCACATGAAAAACTCATGAAAAACACAGTTTTTCAGAAAAAGCATGTTTGTTTACTGTCACAGACGTGGCATCAATACAGTATGAATAAAAAACCTGACCGGATGCGAATGGAACATTGTGTGAAAATTTCAAATCAATCGGTGGAGAACTTTCGGAGATTAGCGATTTTGAACAAACGAACATTTCCATTTATATTTATATAGATAGACAATTTTTTTTTAAATTGTAGCAGCAGCCTTTGTATTACACTCAAATGAAAGCTCTCTTTAAGTAGAGATGAATTATGGACTGCAAAATAAAACAAAAATGAATCTTATGGGACAAAAGGTTAAATTTTGTGGTTGATGTCGCATAAACATTAGCTCCCATCAGTAACAAAAGTAGTGGCAAGGACAAAACTCGACGGGCATGGATAAGCAAACTCATGGCTACCAGATGATTAGGTGATGCTCTCCTCACTCTCAGGGAAACAAATGGTAGACTTTAATGTTAACTTTGTGCAGTCATTGACAGGGCCACCCTACTCTTGCCAGCCACTGGATGTCATAATAGAAACGACTATGAATCTGAACTCTAAACCGAAGCAAGGATTGCTTTACTTTCTGCTGAATGAGAAACAATTGTTCTCATCATCAAGGAAGGCAAACAACGTTACAAGGGTGAAGACTTCTGTGAATCAAAACCTCAAACGCCAGCATCGCCACAAGAGACACTGCGCACCAGCCATCAAGGATGAAGAAGGATGAGCAGGTAATTGAAAACCTGCAGGCATGCATGAAGGATTTGGATGCTGAGTCCTTTGATACCACAACACCTACACAGAGATCATTACAGCCTTGCCTGGTCGCATCCAAGTCGAGACCAAGCAATGTTAAAAGCTCTGTACCTCAAGGTACAGTCCTTGCACCGCTACTGTTCCTTATTCTCATATCTGATAAAGACAAAAATACACGTCACAGCTTCGTGTCGTCCTTTCCAGATGACACAAAAATCAGCATGAAAATTACCTCTGCTGAAGACATTGAAAAACTACAAGCACATGTCAACAAAGTTTTCAATTGGGCAGCAGAAAATAACATGATGTTTAACAGTGATAAATTTCAGGTACTCAGGTACGGCAAAAATTAGGATCTGAAACATAATACAGGGTACAAAACACAATCGAATCTTCCCATAGTAGAAAAACAGCATGTCAAGGATTTGGGAATAATGATGTCCGACGATCTAACGTTTAGGGAGCATAACCAAGCAAACATCGCGTCAGCCAGAAAAATGATTGGATGGATTACGAGAACTTTCAAATCCAGGGATCCCATCACAATGGTTGTACTCTTCAAGTAACTTGTGTTGTCCCGTCTCGAGTACTGCTCAGTACTCACTTCTCCCTTCAGAGCAGGAGAGATTGCTGAAATAGAGGGAATACAGAGAACATATACGGCACGCATAAACGAGATAAAACACCTAAATTACTGGGATCGTCTCAAAGCTCTCCAAATGTACTCTCTAGAAAGGAGACGAGAGAGATACCAAATAATATACACATGGAAAATACTGGAGGGCCAGGTCCCAAGTCTACACAGTAAAATAACAACGTACTGGAGTGAACGATATGGAAGAAAATGCAAGATTGAACCAGTGAAGAGCAGAGGTGCCATAGGCATAATCAGAGAGCACTGTATAAACATCAGAGGTCCGCGTTTGTTCAACGTCCTCCCAGCGACTATAAGAAATATTGCCGGAACAATCGTGGATATCTTCAAGAGAAAACTGGACTGTTTTCTAAGAGAAGTTCCGGATCAGCCGGGCTGTGGTGGGTATGTGGCCCTGTGGGCCGCTCCAAGCAACAACCTGGTGGACCAAACTCTCACAAGTCGAGCCTGGCCTCGGGCCGGGCTTGGGGAGTAGAAGAACTCCCAGAACCCCATCAAGCAGGTTCATCACTGGGGTTAGCGCATGTTCTGAGGACGGCACTTCAAGATGGCAAAACTCAAGATAAAGCCTTTCTACAAGAAGGAGTTTTCCTGAGATAGTCTCTCACTACTATCATCGGTAAGAATAGGAGGCAGGATTTCGAGGATAATAGGAGCTGATCAATAATGGACGTCGCCCAGATGAAGAGGTCGAGGCTGGCGGGCCAGTTAGAACTTGCAGAAGGATCACGACTGACCCAACTTGAGTCAACCCTTGAGAGAGTGAGGAGTGTCGCCATATAATGAAAATGGCTTGATGTGCAAGAATGCAACGAGCAAGTTGTTACATCTGTTCAATCTGGACCAATTGCTGGCTAACAACGGGGACACGTCAGCCCTGTCGACACGACGCTAATCTGGCGACTAGTCAGCCCCACACCAGAGGACCGTGATGATAGGAAGCTGGACGACGTGTAGTACAAGGTACCACGGTGATGACTATAAATCTACAGTATCATCCTATCATGCAACACAAGCACGCTTCATCATCCTAGTAAACTACAGTATGACCTTTCCTCAGCATCAAGGATGACGAGTATCATCGAATAAAGCAAAACATACAACATACCTAATGTTTTCCCGAAACCTGAAGAACATTTCCAGAGCAAACTCGTGGTCAAGTGAGGAAATAAGGTCATGCTGCCGAGGCTTGTGAAGGAACGATGAAAACAAAAGCTGGTAAACGTGGGTCTGGGTGCCATAACATGAGGAAGACACCACCACCTGAACACTGTGTGGCCAGCCATGAACATTAGATGGCTGCATATCATTGAGGGATCAGACATCCACCCCTGACCACTGGGTGTGGCAGCGCTGACCATGATGGTGCCTATACAGTGAGGGCAACCTGTCCTCTAAAAAGAACGTCGCATTTTGCCTTTTGCCCTAGGCCGAATTTGGACTATTTAAAGAAAAAAATATGAAAATAATTTAGGATTTTTTTTTAACAAAACATAAGGTTAAGGGTCCTTGATAGGTTAGGTGGGCAGGAAATTCTCATAAAGTTTCAAAAGTTATAAACGTAATTAAAGTGTCCTCTATAACCTCTGGCGTAACGCCGGAGACTCAAATAGAAACGGAACAGAACGTCACTTTTGTAGTCGTTTCATTCAATTATGTCAAATTTGCCATATCGCACATACGAAGCCAAAGTGAGTTCTTTTTAGGACGGGTTGTAGGTAGAGAGACTCCACCACCTGACCACTGGTGTGGCGTAGCGATGACCATGACTGTTGCCATATACATGAGGGAGAGACATCCATCACCTGACAACTACGGTGGCCAGCGATGACCATGACTGGGCTGCCATATACAGTGAGGGAGAGACATCCATCACTGACCACTGGTGTGGCCAGCGATGACCATGACTGGTGCCATATAAGTGGGGAGAGACATCCATACCTACCACTGGTGTGGCTGGCGATGACCATGTCGTCAAACATACACAGGCAAACACAACGTTTGTCTATCTTGCCAAGCTGAGGCTAGTAAGTACACTGGAGCAGTTTACCTGACAGCAGGATACGAATGTGTACCCAGAAGCAGCGTTTGCCTTGCATAACTCAAAGGTGATCTGCTGATTAAACCTAAGCTTGCTTTAATGCGTTGTAATGCTCTACTCTTAGAAGCGATT
>WNGS01164437.1:36815753-36831849 GCA_020271785.1 Procambarus virginalis | reverse complement strand
CCCACTCCACCGTCCCCTCGTCCTCCCCACCATTCCCACTCCACCATCCCCTCATCCTCCCTGCCATTCCCCACTCCCCTGTCGCTTTGTCCTCCCCACCATGCCCCATTCCACTGTCCCCTCGTCCTTCTAACTGTTCCCCACTACCCCGTCCCCTCGTTGCTCCCCACTATCTCCCACTCCCTGTCCCCTCGCTCACCCTACATTTCCCCCTCCCCCATTCCTTCATCCTCCTCACCATCCCCCACTTCCCTGTCCCCTTGTCCTCCCGACCATTCTCCATTCATCTGTCCCTCGTCTCCACCATCCCAAACTCCCCCATCCCCTCGTCATCCCTACCATTCCCCACTCTCTCGTCCAATGCCTTCCCAAATGGTCTGATGTTCCCATCAGAAAATTGGGAACATTAAGTGATCTGATGTTCTCATCATTGAAGTATAAGAAAAACAGTTAAAAAAATAAATGAAAATATGGAAAAATAAAAAAATAAACTATACTCACGAAATGAACGGTATGGTAAACAACACAGCTGAATTCTAAAGCAATTCACACAAATAAATTAAATCAATTGAAAATAAATCAAAATCTATGAAATTAATTTATCAATGCAATCAGAAACATTGAAATGGATTGTACATACTTAGTATAGCTGTGTGTTGCTCTTACTTCAACACCCCCCACCCATCCGGCCCGTTGGCGCCGTGAGGGGGCTTAGTAGACGGCTGCTGGAGTGTGATGCTCCGTGGGACAGTCCTCTGTCCTTTTGTGGCCTTGCACTCCTGCTGCTGTCTTCTCTAATTGTGCCAGATCGCTTTTCCTTTTCCTTATGTTTCGTTTTTCTCCCCCTCTTCTCCTATCTGCTTGTCGTTTCCTGCCGACCTTTTGCTTGTTTTGGTTATTCCTTTGGACTTCTTCTATTTTGACGCCCGGTGCTTGAGGAGGCATACTCTTGCACCCGTAGAACTGTAGTACCCAACGTCTCGAGCGAGGGGAACCTTTTATTGTCAATCCCCCTTTCGTCGCTGAACCCGATCTCGACGGACTGACGGTTCTTAAGGTGGCGTTTGTGGGGCGTATACTCACGACGCACCCCTAGGGGGCCCCGGCATGATCGGCGATAGCTTCCTGTTGGGTGTCCTGCCTCTAATTGTGGCTCCATGGTGGGTATGGGGGCACATTCGTGGATGAATTTCTCTCTTCGTCTGTATGTCGTTGAATGTTTCTGTTGTACCTCTCAGGCTCGTGGGGTGGGCGACCAAGCCCCCGAGTCGGCCTGTATTGGAAGACCGGCTCTGTAGCCCCCGCTGCGTTGGGCCCCGACCTTGCTCCTCCTTTGACCATCCTGACTTCTTCCCCCAGCTCCCCTCCCTCCTCTGTGGTTGGGTCGAGCCTCAAGCCCCCAGTGGTGACCACTTCGTCCCCTGGTGCGGCTAAGTCTCTCGTTGTGACTACTGCGCCTTTTAACCCCTCTCTCTCTGGGGTTCTCAACGCCGTCAGCGCCACGGCCGCACTCGCTCGATTCCTTCCCGTACTGATGCGTATCAGGCCTTGTTTGGTCCCGCTTCATGGGCCAAATACTTTGATCTCCTCCCTCTTGATTCTGCGCCTCTTGATGATTTCTCCCTCCATCGGCATCTTGTTGATTCCGTGGATGCCTCTGTTACCTTCAACCCCACTCGTCTCGGTACACGTGTCGTTGCTGCTCCTTCTCAGGATGCAGCTTCCCGCTTGGCTGCCTTATCCTGCCTTGGCGAGATCCCTGTTCGGGTCTCAAAGAACGCTCGGTTGAATGCCAGTGTTGGCACTATTCTCCTCCCGCCCCATGTTGCGACCGGTGTTCGGAATCTGCAGGACTGCCACGATGATATTCGGCATATCCTTGATGCCCAAGGCCATTCTGTCCTCCAGGTAGACTCGTTTACTCGTCCCCTCGTGGTCGTCGCCGTCAACCCCTTCGGGTTGTGAAGATTACCTTTGATGGTAGGACCCTTCCATCCTCTGTCATTCTTGCTGGTGCCAGGTGCTCTGTCCAGGAGTATATTCCTTCTCCTCGGCTTTGTAACAAGTGCTGGAGGTTTGGGCATGGTGCCCTCCGCTGCTCTGGGACTGTCTCTCTCTGTCCTTTGTGTGGGGGCGAAGGTCACTCTAAGTCGGAGTGCACTTCTCCCCAGGCTCGCTGCCTCAACTGCGGTGAGGCCCATCCTACCTTCTCCCGTGCCTGTATCCATTACAAGCTTGAGGCAGCCGTCCTCAACTTGAAGCACCGGGAGCGTTTATCTTTTCCTGAGGCGAGGCGCCAGGTTCGCCGGCTCCCGCCTTATGCTAACGTCTCTTATGCTCGCTGTGCTCGTGTTGCGCTCTTCCTCTCCTCGTCCTTCCCACCTTCTCAGACTCACAACCGTTTCCGGGCCTTGGACCCTGATACGCCCACTGCCCCCTCCTCTGTTCCTTTGAGTTCTGTCCCGAAGGGTCCCCCTCCTGGTCCTCTGTCTGGGGTTCCCCTTCTTTCTACCCGGTCTGTCATGTCTCCTGTGTTTCTTCCCGTCTCCCTCCGATCCTCCTTCCCATCCTTCTCCTCCATCTCTTGACTCTCCCGCCGCCTGTCGGTGCAGGCTGATGTCCATCGCTCTCCTAACGGCCGTCGTGTGTGCTCTCGTTCAGCTTCTGTTGAGACGCTGGAATCCATTGCCCGGTACATAGTTGCTGGGACACCGGTTTCTTTAAGTCAGAAGCATAAGCCTGGCTCCTCTCCTTCCTCCTCCCTGGCGGGTAAGGAGGCTACGCTTTCTTCCTCGGCCCCTACTACTGGCTCTATTGCTCCTTCCCCTCCCATTTCCTTGGTTTCACCCCCTGTTCCTGCTATGGAGGTTTCTTTGGCCTCCGCTTCCCTCTCGGTTGCTGCCCATGCTGAGGGGCGCTCCCCTCTTTCTACTCCCCCTGTTCCTGCTACTGTCCTTGACTGCTCCTTTCCGTTGTATCCTCCTCCTCCGGACCCCACCCGCCCACCTCTGGTCTGTTCTCCTGCTTCCTTCCCTCCTTCTTTGCTCAGTTTACCCATGCCCCCTAACACTGACTTTGCTGACCCTGATATTCTTTAACGTGCTATGTTGCTCTTTGTTTCTTCCTTGTTTTCTGTTGTTGACCTTTCTCTTCTCGTCGATATCTATTCTTCAATGGAACTTTCGGGGTTATTACGCCAATTTCCTTGAACTCCAACTTCTGATTTCGCGGTTTTCGCCCCTTTGTGTCTGTCTCCAGGAGCCGATGCTTGGTGCTCGCCCTGGTCGCTTTCGTGGCTATTCCTTTCTCTCTCCGAGCAGAAGAGTTAGGACTCCTTACTTTTCTGCTCTCTTGATTCGCTCTGATGTTCCCTTTGTCCCCTTACTTTTTCCTTCGCCTCTCCATTGTTCTTCTGCTCATATCTTTGTGGGGAAATGGTACACGGTTTGTTCCATTTATCTCCCCCCGAGTGTCCTGCTTTCTCTTTCTGATCTGAAACACCTACTGGACTCCTTGCCGGAGCCTGTGCTCCTGCTGGGTGATTTCAATTGTCGTCATTCTCTTTGGGGTGATATTCTGACGAACACCCGGGTTGCCTTCTTGAGCCGTTTATCCTCTCTTCTTATCTGTCTCTTCTGAATTCTGGCGAGCCCACTCACTTGGACTCTTGGACTCGCACCCTTTCTTGTCTTGATCTTTCTCTTTGCTCTTCTTCTCTTTACTTAGATTTCACATGGCAGGTTCTTGATGACCTCCATGGCAGTGACCATTTCCCCATCCTTGTTTCCTTTGTCTCTTTTCGCCCTTCCTTCTCCTTCCCTAGGTGGCAGTTCGCTAAGGCGGACTGGAACCTATATACCGTCAGTGCTGCTCTCTCTGACCTCTCCCTTCTGCCTCTCCCTCGTGCTCTCCTCCTTTTTCATGACACTGTCTTCAACGCTGCTCCTCCGCTCTACTCCTCGCTCTTCCTTTCGGGGTCCATGGAAGTGCGTTCCCTGGTGGAATGCAGACTGTGCTCGGGCTGTCCGCTGTAAGCGTGCAGCCTGGAAGAGGCACCGCCGTCGGCAGACGGCCGATTCTTTTCTTTTCTTTCGGAAAGCGAGTGTGGTGGCCTGTAGGGCCATCCGTACGGCTAAACGTGAATGTTGGGCATCTTATGTCTCCACCATTATGTCCGAAACTCCTCTGCCACAGATCTGGAAGCGTATCCGCAAGATAGTGGGTAAGTTCATTCCCGATGTTTCACCGGTCCTTCACCTCCATGGTACTCTTGTGGCGGACCTGTTGCAGGTCGCTTCCGAACTAGGTTCCCACTTTTCTTCTGTTAGCTCTGGTCTTCATCTTCCCCAATCTTTCCTTCTTCATAAACCTGTCCTTGAGTCTCGTCCTTTAGATTTCTGCACTCGTCTTCGACTTCCCTATAATGATCCTTTCTCTCTCTTTGAACTTCGTTCTGCCCTGGCCATCTGCGGTTCTATGGCGGCGGGCTCCGATGGTATTCATTATGAGATGCTTCGCCATCTCCCTCCATGCACGTCTCAGTATTTACTGAGTCTGTATAATCGGGTCTGGGAGTCGTCGTCAGTCCCTGAGGACTGGCTCGATGCTGTTGCCCTCCCTGTTCGCAAACCAGTGACTCTGGGAACTTACCCTAAGGACTTTTGCCCTATTGCCCTCACAAGTTGTGTCTGCAAACTCTTTGAACGTATGATTCACGTTCGTCTGATGTGGTTCCTGGAACACCATCACCTCCTCTCCCCTTCTCAATTAGGTTTCCGCAAGTGCTGCAGCACGACAGATGTCCTGGTGAACTTGGAGATCTATATTCGTACTGCTTTTGCTGCGAAGACCTCCGTTGTTTCCGTCCTTTTTGACCTGGAAAAGGCTTACGACACCACTTGGTGATATCATATTCTATCCCAACTTCATTCTTTTGGCCTTCGTGGTCATCTCCCTCTCTTTCTCTGCAGCTTCCTCTCTCGTCGTTCCTTTCGGGTGCGTCTTGATACCGCTCTCTCTTGTAACACGGGGGGGTTCTGATGTGTCTCGTACCCCTCTTTCTTTCTCCCTGCCCGTATTCTTACTTTATTCTCTCTCTAAGGGAACCCAAAACTTTTACTTTTAGCCGACCCCACGCCACGTGGTCTTAAGTCGATTGACCGACTTGAGATTCTATAACCCGTATGACGTGGACTAGGCTTCTAGCAAAACCCTAGGGTCGCCTTGTCGCCGCCACCACCAGACCCGCAAAACTGAGCAATGATTGAGGTCTGGATCGATGATGCTAATCAATCAACCTTGGGGCTTGATCCCCACTAGTAACATATAACCTTGGATCTTAAGTGTGGAGTTAATTAAAATCAATAGGAATGATAATCCTGATTCGATTTTAGAATCGGCACCCAATTCAACTCGGCCTCGTGGGGACCACGTGACAAGGACAAATTCACATAAATACACAAAAATGGAAATAATGATAATGCACATTACTAACTAAATGGTTTATTCAAAACTAAACAAAATCTAAATAATTGGAGCACTCCCTCAACGGAACACGCCCTGACTGGCAATGAACTGACCTATCCCTATAACAACTCCCAGCAACTATACCTTCTAAGACCAACTAGGTGTTCGTGCTGTCTTGAGGCCGATGATGGAAGGCCACCTGCCCGAGCTGCTCCTCAAACCACACTGATCTCCGCTCGTCTGATCTTCCCCAGACCAGAGCATTGTATTGTTCCACCTAGTATCTAAGTTACTTGTAGGGTTTGAGTTTTAACAATTAACCTCTGTTGCACTGAATGATCCAGATTGGTTGAATTATTGTAACTGAATTAAATTACACAAGCATCTTAAGGAAGAACTATTCCAGAATACAAAATGGCTATTTGACCTTTGAGAAATAGAGGACATGGAAACTGGTGACCTGTGACCACCAGGTCACTCCGCCTTACTACTTAGTTCTGGCTCGTGACGTCACTGATGGTGACTTAACTCAAAATCCTAATAATTAGAATACTCTTGATACTGTAACCATTAATACTATACAATACAATTTGAATACAAAATGAACAAAGGCTAATTTCTCTAAAGAAGTGATTACTATAGAATGATTCATTATACGAAACTATGAACAAAGACGCCAGCCATTTTGTGACTCGGACTTGCTAATCCCCAGTGGAATGCGCGTTGTTGGGGTCAGGTCTCTACACGAGACTTCTGGAACCTTGTGGATAATTCTTACAACAAACCTAGTTTGTTACAACCCCCCGCACAAGCACTTAGTAAACTTTGTTAATTTGTTAAAAATAATGAGGTTTAGTATGCAAACCTACAACTCAACTCATGCCATAACAAAAAGCTAACCTAACTAAGAAAAATTTTGACAATTATTAGAGTGTCCAACATCATCATAATAACCAAGTTCAAATTCATAAATTTCTCAGCTGTCAACTGACAGCAATCCTCCAACAACAGGAAACATACATCCTACCCTTACTGACATAGCTAAATAACATGTCCCTACTCTAACATCAAAGACTAGCTATTAAAATCTCTTGGCTCTTCACTACCCAAGTTCATGTGTCCTCTAGAGCCGGCCACACCGTGCTCAAACATAAAACATAAAAGTTATATCTTCAGACTGAACTTTCAGTCATCCGGGAGCGTACTACTGAACTATCAAGTTCACATCCGTGTACTATCCACTCCCCAATCAATGTCAACCTTGACATGCTAAGGAACACATCTAATGTTTATTACATGTATCTAAAAAATATAAAAAAATTCTCCTATAACTATATCACAGGTTTCAGCTGACTGTACAGCCAAGTGTCCGCACTCACTAGAAGTGTCAATGTTTATATTGGTTCGCCTCTCCTGTGTTCAAACAATCTGAAAAAAATAGCACACAACATAATTTTCCATAACCGTTTGTTCTGGGCTTAAACAATTACACAGGGGCTTCGATTTTGATTACTGACCAATTTATAGAGTGAAATTTCCATATATCATTATACCAGAATAATTATTTTAAATCTGTTTTTCAACATTTATAAGGTATTGCGATTCTAAATCTGTTTTTCAACATTTATAAGGTATTGCGATTCTAAATCTGATTTTCAACATTTAAACAAAAGTGTCCAGATATTCTTTACACAGATGTTCAGAGCCAACTTTGTTTCTTGTATAAATAGTTCATATTGAGTAATCGAGGAAAAACAAATCGATGCTGATGGACGCTGAATGTAGTCGATGACGATATCGATCGGTGTCGATCTTGCTTCTTTCCCATGTGTAGACATCAATACCTGGTCCTCCCGTACTCCCATCCGGTAGTCTTGAATGACGACAGAGTGTAGTGGAGCTGAGTGCCAAGTGACAGCTGTAGAATACTGTTACCTCGGCCATTGATCTTGCTCCTGACAGTCCACACGCCTTCATATCAATCACAGTTCACACGGCAGTCTTGATGTTAAACTTGACGGCGCAGAGACCACAGCAGAGCAGGACTGGATATACCAACGGTGTCTCGTAACAGGAGAGGTGTCAGAGGGTCGTATAGGAGGGTTTGCTTGTTTGCAGAACCGGTGAATCTCGTCTTCCATCATTGCTCACGTCATCTCAGGCGTTTCTTGATATCACCAGGTTACTAGGCCGTAAACACCAACTGTGTATACCCTCGTACCGCCGACTTTAGGCCAAAGGAGGCAATTTTGCGACCTTCTATTGGCGAGTTCCGGAACTCTGTAGGGAAACCGTACCTCCCACCTGAGACTGCCTTAGTTCCGCGTTCCTGTTGCTTCAGATGACGTAATCATTAATCTTCCGGCGAAACTCTTGAGTACAGCTACTTGCTTTCCAGTTTCTTGACCTCTCCTCCAACACTGCTGGAATGGCTGCAGTCTTGATGACGCAGCAGGTGGGTAGTGGTGATCTCAAGACTGCTACCCCGGCGTTGTATGGCACCTCCGGTGACTGCAATATGTGGACAACTTCCTGGCCCTGACAACCTCGTTTAGTAACGTGAGGCGTCGGCCGGGTGACTCTTGGATAGTCACTCATCCCCAAAGTAACTGAAGTATGGGTTACTGGGTCTGGGGGGGGAGGGCTTTGTGTAACGTGCCTCCCCCCTCGGTCTTATAGACAAGGGTTCACGTGTGGCTGGAACAACTGGGTCGGAGTACCAATCAGACCTGGGAACAGACACAACACAGCGGAAGCATAGATATACTCTGGGTTTGGTGGAGGTGGAACCCCAGAGCACGGTAAAAGCTGCTACCCGAGTTAAGTATAGAGATAGTTCACCTCATTGCCTTTACAGGAAAATCTAATGAATACTAAATTATACTAACCAAGGAAGTTACTTTACTGTATAGCGAGAGATCTCGTCACCATAGGGTGGCGAGACTGCACCTGACTACTGATGAGCGATGACAGAGGGTCCTCCTCATCCCCTGACTCGTCGGTGAAGCCATGAGTCAGCACTGCAGAGTCAGGAACTAGACCGTCTGAAGGCAGTTCTAATTCCTCTCTAGCATGATATTGTTTCAATTTCTTTACATGAATTGTCCTTTCCACCTGGTCCTCGAATACTCCTTTTATAACAAGATTCACCGGCCCCGCCCTTTTAACTACTCTATATGGTCCTCGCCACCTCGGAGCTAGTTTCCTGCTCTGATTGGCGGGCGCAGCCTCATTCACTCTCAACACGAGGCTTCCTTCCTTCAACTCAAGAGGGCGCACTTTCTTGTCATAAAATTGAGCATTCCGAGTCCGTGCCTTCTTGGACGCTTCATCTGCAATATTCCATGCATTTCTCATTTTTCCAAGGACCTCTGAAGGATAGCCTCCCCGTATGCAACATTATGTCTGTTAAGCAGACTTGAGGGGAAAATGCATTAATTACCAGTAAACAAATGAAGTGGTTGTGTGTTAATTGATTGGTGGATGGCAGTATTCAAGGCTAACTGAACATAGGGTAGGTGTTCATCCCAGGTGTTTGCATCATGTTTAGCAAGGATTGCAAGCATATCCTTGACTGAACGATTAGTCCGTTCCGTCATTCCGTTTGCTTGTGGGTGGTAGGCTGTTGTAAAAGCCGAGGTTGTCTCTAAAATCTTACAAACTTCCCTAAATATATTCCCATTGAATTCTTGACCCCGGTCAGAGACTAAAACTTTAGGAGGTCCGAATACAGTAACGAACCTACGCAAGAACGCATCTGCAACCGTACGAGAATCCTTCTGAGGTAATGCAACTAGTGTAGTGTACCTAGACAAATGGTCAACTAGCACCAAACGTATCTATTCCCTGAATGACTGTGATGTAAATCAATCAAATCGGCCCCCACCCGATCTAAAGGTTCACGAATTTCAGGAAATTCCTGAAGTGGGGCTTGTACCTTAAGGGTGCCTTTCCTCCTCTGGCAACGATTGCAAGACTTCACGAAATTGATTACTTCAGAAAGTAATCCTGGGAAATAAAATAGAGTCTTTGCCTTTAAGTGGGTTTTAAAGACCTCCGGATGTCCTGCAATTTTCGAAGCATGCGCAAGCTTTAACGCTGATGACCGCAACGCGTCCAGAATAACTAGTTGAAATACTGCCCTATCATTCTCGCTATTAACATAATACAAGGACGCCCTGCTTCATTTCAAAATCATGAATAGGTAAATTCTTTTTCTTTTTTGGGTATTTCCCTCTTTCTAAATACTCAATAATTTCTTTCCATCTAGGCTCGCTCATCTAGTATTCTCTCATTTTATCTGATGGAATGGTTTCAATATTTTCATTAACTTGAACTGCCGCTATGTTTCTACTTAGCGTATCTGGAACATGTGCTGGACCAGGCTTGTACAAAATCTGGAATGAGTGGGCGATAGTTCGTGAGACCAGCGTGGCATTCGTGGGCATTTTGTTCGCTTTTTAAATATGTGTGTTAACGCTCGATGGTGTGTAAATTACAAAGTGCCGCTGAAGTAGGTAAGGTTCGAAGTACCTAACTGATTCTACTACTGCCAGTGCCTCCCGATCCGTAGCTGAATAGCGAACTTCAGGTCCTTTGACCTTTCTACTGAAATAGGCTACTGGATGGGGTAAATTATCCGCATCTCGCTGAATTAAGCACCCGCCAATAGCTATACCGCTGGCGTCAGTGTGCACCTCCCACTCTTTCTCAAATCAGGAATAGCCAATACGGTGTCGTGATTAACTGGTCTTTCAGTTTGCGATAGGCTTCGTCATGCTCAGATTTCCACACAAACTTCGCATTTTTCTTGTCAGATCAGTCAAGGGTGCTGAAATGCCAGCGAACCTTCAATATGACGACGAAAGTATCCGGCCGCCCCAAAAAAACCTACGCACGTCCTTTGCTGTCCTTGGAGTAGGCATGTCAAATGGCGCGGCAAGAGTCGGGTCAGGTCGGATACCGTCTGGGCACACCTGGAACCCCAGAAATTTGAATTTCTAAGCCGCCAGGGGGCACTTCTGAACATTAGCCTGAAACCTGCCTGATCTAACAACGTCAAAGTCTCAGTCAAGTCCCGTAGGTGTTCCTCAAACGTCCTGGAATATCACACATCATCCAGGTACGCTAAAGAATGCCTACCCAGGACCGGGCTGAGGATGAAATTTATGGCCCTCTGAAATGACGAAAGCGCTGTCTTTAAACCAAACGGCACCCTACGGAATTGATAAGTGTGCCTACCATCCGAGAATGCTGTTTTTATCCTTATCCTGTTCTGCCACCGGAATCGCCCAATACGCCGATTTCGCGTCAAGAGTTGAGAAATACTTAGCAGCACCAAATTGATCTATAATCTCCTGTATACGGGGCAACGGATACACATCACCCTTAGTTATTTTGTTCACCTTCCGGTAGTCAACACAGAAACGATAACTACCGTCCGGTTTCTGAACTAGCACAACAGGAAGAGCCACGGTGACGTACTAGCTCTATCACGCCCTGCTCAACATTTTCTGCACTCCGATAACGTTCTTTGCCTGTTCCGGCAACCTCCACTGTCTCGTGTACACAGGCAAATGATCACCATTGGAATGGTGTGCTCAGTCTTATCATGGAGACCAATCTGGTCATCCTCTGTCGCAAATAATTTAGGGAATTTTCGCAAAACTCCTCTCAGTGCCTTCCTATCCGCCTGTGTAACATGTTGCAAATCAAGTGCTGAAATTAATTTTCTACTTCTTCTACCTTCTGTGCAACATTTCTCGTCTCATATTGCACTTGTATGGTGTTTTATATCTAACATGTTTAATGCACTACATTGTGCAGTGACGGTTGGCGTCTCAGCTGACTCATTGTGAAAGATTTCTGTGTCCTCCCTATGTTCCCTGAGATACCCTATCACCTGCCCTGAAGCGAAAAGTCTTATGTGAAGGATTAACAACTGAATGAGTGCACCTTTATCGAGCACTACAATTATGATGAGGAATTAATAAGCTATCACATCTCCCAGCCACCTGAAGGGTGGTACTGGTTGTATGTGACGTCCCACGGCTACTTTAATAAATTTAACAGAATGTGGTGGGCAACTCTGTTTGGTCAATGCATGCAATGCACATGACCTCTTAACTGTGTCTGGAAGAGACTTAAAATCAATTTTGGATAGTGCGCATTATATTTCTGCTTCCTCTCAATTGAAGCTACAACTGGGGGATGGTCGATCATCTCCACTGGGTAGGAAGTCTGTCCCAACTGCAACCTGCAGTTCCTAGCCCTTTTTGAGCAGACAAGGAATAATAAAATCGCGACAGAAAATCAGGTCCCATTAAGATTGACCAGAAAATAAGGTTCTCTATGATCGTACATGTGTGAGGCTGCAATTCCCCATCAATCTCAAAATTAACTGTACCTTGACCTACACTCAATCTTTCCCCATTGAACCGCTGTTAATGTCTTTGCGCAACGTTAAACGTGCATACTTAAAATTGCTGAAGGCTGACTTGTTAATTACCGTTGCCTGGCTTCCTGTATCAACAAACGTCAATCTTACACCTTCCACTTTCACCTCAAAGTAGGCCTACCATCATAGGAGCCTGCTTTCATGCTTTCGTAGAGTGACTTTACAGTACCTCTGTATATGTCCCGGCTTCCCGCAGGGTAAGCACCTCCGTCGATCTCTGTTGGTACTCCGCGCAGGTGGCTCCAACTTGCAGCTGTGGGCTGCTTCCCGCCTGATGAACCCGCGCCACAGTTACTCGGCTTGTCCCCCCCCCCTGTGATTTAATGCCTCTACGTATGGGGACGACTGAGCGCCCGATGTCCCTGTGCGCGTCCCTGCCTGTCTGTGGAGGCCTGTTGGACTAGGTCTTTATGCTCACAAAGTTCCCTCCGCAAATAAAAACGGCCCATAGCAGAAGGTAACGTTTTGCAGAACAATTGTTTGGCTAATCGCTCTGCCTGACTCGAATCTAACCCCAGTTCCGTATTGATGTCGTCAACCCTGCTCGTTAACATGTCCCGAAATCCTTGACAGTGCTGCGGTCATCCTTCTTCAGTGACTGCAGATAAATGAGCCTCATCTTCTGACACCTTTTCCTTGAATCTGTCTCTAATCGCTTGGACAAACTGTGGCCAAGTCGTCAGGTGCTGAAACTCTGTCAAAACACGCGAGAGTAATTATTCAACTATAGAACACTTTCCCACCAGGAGACTCGAACCCTAGTCAGCACAGAAGCCTTGCAGCGACTGGCATGACAGGTAACGCGTTAACCCACTACACCACGCTCAGACCCTTAAAAGAAGTGGTAATTTTGGGGCATTTCAACACCCCAAAGATCATCACTTCCCAAGAGCACCAGAGCAAGTGAGGGGTCAAATTTACGTTTTTTCATCAAGTCCCTGTTGAATATGGAACTACACTGTGTCTATGCTTTATGTTATGCCCAACTCGCCTAAACACGCGAGAGTAGTTATTCAACTATAGAACACTTTCCCAACAGGAGAAAAAACGTAAATTTGACCCCTCACTTGCTCTGATGCTCTTGGGAAGTGATGATCTTTGGGGTGTTGAAATGCCCCAAAATTACCACTTCTTTTAAGGGTCTGAGCGTGGTGTAGTGGGTTAACGCGTTACCTGTCATGCCATTGGCTAGAAGGCTTCTGTGCTGACTAGGGTTCGAGTCTCCTGGTGGGAAAGTGTTCTATAGTTGAATAACTACTCTCGCGTGTTTAGGCGAGTTGGGCATAACATAAAGCATAGACACAGTGTATTCCCATATTCAACAGGGACTTGATGAAAAAACGTAAATTTGACCCCTCACTTGCTCTGGTGCTCTTGGGAAGTGATGATCTTTGGGGTGTTGAAATGCCCCAAAATTACCACTTCTTTTAAGGGTCTGAGCGTGGTGTAGTGGGTTAACGCGTTACCTGTCATGCCATTGGCTAGAAGGCTTCTGTGCTGACTAGGGTTCGAGTCTCCTGGTGGGAAAGTGTTCTATAGTTATATATATATATATATATATATATATATATATATATATATATATATATATATATATATATATATATATATATATATTATATATGGTGGGTGGAGTGTCTAAAATTTTATCAACTTCAGCTAGTGGTAATAGGCTAGTCTGTGCATTAAGCATTTGGCACTGAGTTCTCCCACATAACAGGGCTCGATGCAAAGCACCAGAGGTCTCACACTATCTCATTGCCTGGGAGAGGAATGGGGTTCTGGTTGGTTAAATACACCAGAATTCCTACCTCTCTTTATGGCTTTGAAGTATGGTGTAGTAGACACAGCGTGCAACTGCCACCTCGTTGGCCAGTGTTCGAGTCCCCTGGTGGGTGGAGTGTCTAAAATTTTATCAACTTCAGCTAGTGGTAATAGGCTAGTCTGTGCATTAAGCATTTGGCACTGAGTTCTCCCACATAACAGGGCTCGATGCAAAGCACCAGAGGTCTCACACTATCTCATTGCCTGGGAGAGGAATGGGGTTCTGGTTGGTTAAATACACCAGAATTCCTACCTCTCTTTATGGCTTTGAAGTATGTGTAGTGGACACAGCGTGCAACTGCCACCTCGTTGGCCAGTGTTCGAGTCCCCTGGTGGGTGGAGTGTCTAAAATTTTATCAACTTCAGCTAGTGGTAATAGGCTAGTCTGTGCATATATATATATATATATATATATATGCCGTACCTAGTAGCCAGAATTCACTTCTTGGCCTACTATGCAAGGCCGATTTGCCTAATAGGCCAAGTGATTTTCTTTATTTTCAATAAATTGTTTCTAATTAGTTTATTTGAATGATTATTATATTATATTAGGAACACAAATTATTGACGTAGTAGTGTTAGTTTAAGTTAGGTTTAGATAGGTTAGGTAAGGTTGGTTAGGTTCGGTCATATATCTACGTTAGTTTTAACTCAAATTTCAACAAATTAACTTATGAATTTGGACAGATTTATCATTTTATAAGAAAAATATTGAGAAAAATATATAATTCAGGAAAACTTAGCTTGTTAGGCAAATCGGACCTTGCATAGTAGGTCGAGTACGACATTCTGGCTACTAGGTCAAACATATATATATACATATGTCGTACCTAGTAGCCAGAACGCACTTCTCAGCCTACTATGCAAAGCCCGATTTGCTTAATAAATTAATGTTTTTTCGACTACCTAACCTACTTTACCTAACTTAACCTAACCTAACTTTTTCTGCTACCTAACCTAACCTAACCTATAAAGATAGGTTAGGTTAGGTTAGGTAGGGTGGGTTAGGTTCGGTCATATAACTACGTTAATTTTAACTCCAATAAAAAAAACTGACCTCATACATAATGAAATGGGTAGCTTTATCATTTCATAAGAAAAAAAATAGAGAAAATATATTAATTCAGTAAAACTTGGCTTATTAGGCAAATCGGGCCTTGCATAGTAGGCTGATAAGTGCGTTCTGGCTACTAGGTACGACATACATATGTATATATATATATATATATATATATATATATATATATATATATATATATATATGTCGTACCTAGTAGCCAGAACGCACTTCTCAGCCTACTATGCAAGGCTCGATTTGCCTAATAAGCCAAGTTCCATGAATTAATAGTTTTAGCGACTACCTAACCTCCCTAACCTAACCTAACCTCACTTTTTCGGCTACCTAATACCTAAGGCCTAACCTATAAAGATAGTTAGGGTTAGGTTAGGTGTTAGGTTAGGTTAGGTATTTTTTTTATTGGAGTTAAAATTAACGTAATATATGACCGATACCTAACCAACCCTACCTAACCTAACCTAACCTATACAAGATAGGTTAGGTTAGGTTAGGTAGGGTTGGTTAGGTTCGGTCATATATCTACGTTAATTTTAACTCCAATAAAAAAAAATTGACCTCATACATAATGAAATGGGTAGCTTTATCATTTCATAAGAAAACAATTTGTGAAAATATATTAGTTCAAGAAAACTTGGCTTATTAGGCAAATCGGGCCTTGCATAGTAGGCTGAGAAGTGCGTTTCTGGCTACTAGGTACGACATATATATATATATATATAATATATATATATATATATTATATTACTATATAGTATATAATATATAGTAATATAATATATATATATTTACGTATAACGTACCTAGTAGCCAGAAAGCATCTTCTCAGCCTACTATGCAAGGCCGATTTGCCTAATAGGCCAAGTTTTCATGAATTAATTGTTTTTGCGACGACCTAACCTCTAACCTAACACTAACCTAACTTTTTCGTGCTACCTAATTTCCTAACCTAACCTAGTAAAGATAGGTTAGGTTAGGTTATGGTAGGGCTTGAGTTAGGCTTCGGTCATATATCTACGTTAAATTTTAACTCCAATAAAAAATAATTGGATCTCAAACATAAGGAAATGGGTAGCTTTATCATTTCATAAGAAATAAAAATAGAGAAAATATATTGATTCAGGCAAACTTGGCTTATTAGGCAAATCTGGCCTTGCATAGTAGGCCAAAAGTGAGTTCTGGCTACTAGGTACGACATATATATATATACTACTATATATATAAATTAATATATATATATATATATATATATATATATAACTGAAAACTCACAC
>WNGS01164437.1:36780308-36812119 GCA_020271785.1 Procambarus virginalis | reverse complement strand
GCAAGCCTTGACCTAACTGGAAGGTGCAGGAATAATAGGGCGATAACACAGATGTAAGATTGTGTGTTGGATTTAATAAAATTTGAGATTATGGCAATGAACTAGAAAACAGATAAAGTGACTGGTTAGAAGATGTGGACAAGTTGCTGGAGGTGTGAGGCTCGCTTATGGGAGAGCCTTGACCTCACTTAGACCAGACTTCGCAGGGGGAAAGCGCGCTTCGTCGAGCTCCGCCAGAAGGGACCCCTAGCGATATATCTCCAAGAGAAGAGAAGGTGCAGACGTTCCAGCTGTTGAATCGAGCTGAGACGTTGCGGTCTCAAGTCCTGGACGGCGAGGAGGGAGTATTAAGCCGCCCAGGACAGTTTTGTGGGCTGTGGCAAGCGCCCTGGTCAGACGTGTCAGAGGGAGAAGCGCCCTTTACCAGATAATCTGTGGTTTGTCTTTGGGAAGAAGTTGCTGAGGACTTCGAAGCCAGCACAGAGGGAGTAGTTGATGAGACTCCAAGACAGGGAAGGAGAGGACCTCGAGCTGTGAGGAGAAGCAGTGAGGAGGAGTGTCACGTGCTTCTGCAGAGGTGGTGAAGTACCAGAGTTATTCGAGGAAACTTTATGGTGCAGCAGCCAGGAGATCTGTGGATGATCCTAATAGGAGTAGGGAAGCACCACGAGTGTTCAAGGAATCTTCATGGTAGCAGCCTGGAGGAGCTGCAGAAGGATCCTGGTGGTTAAGCCCTGAGGACCTGAAGTTATCAGGGAGTGAAGTAGTTCTAAATGATCACTTGTATGGAGGTGAGAGTGTTGTTATTAGTGAATGACGCAATGAGAGGTGAGTGATCGTTTACCATTTGGTGCCATGAAGTGTATATTGAAGTTTTGAGTTACAGGCGTAGGCAGGAGTACCTACAGCTATATATATGTATTCTAAGACTGATAGAATGATCGATTGATTCGTGTGTGGCACGGATCATTTATACTGAGATATATATATGTATGTTATTGCATTCAAATGCTGATTTGCCTTATATGTGTTTATATGTATATATATGTATACATTCTCTTGATGGAAGTGTAACATTATATGGTAGACTTAATCTACTTGAGGAGGTTGATAATATTAGGTAATACCAAGAGATAGGATACCACTTAGCAAGCTGAGGATAGAGTTCTGATGGTGTTGGAGTGCAACCTGATTATAATAGTACAGAGTATAGGATTCATCATTATTATTATATGTATGCGTGTATTGTATATGTACTTCGTCCAGTAAATGTACCCAAATTTGCTGGTGTTTGCACTTGTCCCAGTGAGGCTTCCCAGGAAATAGTAAAGAAGGAGAGAGAGAGAGCAAGAAACAGGAACCACTGCTGTGGACAGGGTAAGACAGAAGTCTAGTAAGACAAAGGGGATTGAGGAGGTCATATTCCATAAGGAGAGAGTGGGGAGTCACAGCGGCTCGAGTGGGTGTGTGCACGTGACAACAAGGCTGCGTGTTGGAGCCACATCCCCTAAACGTGTGACGTTGAGCCCCTCTCCAAGAGCCAGAAGTGCCTAGTGTGATCTCCTAGTGAAATATGAGCATTTGTCGAGTTGTGGGTTGGGTGGTCCGTCAGCGGTAACACCACCAAATCCACCACCGCAACACTGGATGTTAGTCAGCTGTCACGGGCTGTTTCCTGGGGTGGAGGCCTGGTCGAGGACCGGCCGCGGGGACACTAAAAGCCCCGAAATCATCTCAAGATCATCTCAAGATATTGCCTTTAGTCAATAAACTGCTGAAGTGAGCTATTGTGTATTCTCTAAAACCAAGCAAGCACCATACATCTCAAGGTAACGAATGCTGGCAGCAGCTGTGGGATTCAGAATTAATTTTCTGAGCAACGAAAATTCAAGTACCCACATCGTCATGGGTTCTCCAGCCACCACCGCCGCCACTTGTCACCCACACATCAATATTCAATGATATTGTACCAGTCCGGCGCCTACCATCAACCACTACACTAGGTCGACGTTCTCAGAAGTAAGGCACAATATTTACAAGTGAGAAAGCAATTTCCTCAGTGAGGGGAGAGGAATTCGTCCGCCAGCCATTTTGAATTTCCCACGCCATCTTGGAACCTGCGCCACCCACCACCATCACCCAAGCTGACAGCATCAAGCCTTGTGTGGGGTTTACCATCTACTGCAATCGTCGTCAGTCATCGTTGCAAGTATCAACAGATCAATCGGGTGTGTTGTACTGTTATTTGAGATTTATTGGTAGAATGCAAATGTCTGGCTAGTGTCGCCACCAACTTACACACACACCTCGCCACCTCTCACCATCCCCACCGGCCCCCTGTCACACCACACGGCTGTAAACTTCTGCCTGTGACTGTGCTTCCTTCACCATCACCGACGCAACATCGTCGTCTCAGCATTATCATCATGCTCCTGACATCATTCCTACTGGGGTTCGTCCAGAGCTTCGGGTCACTGCCACAAGGAGCGCTGTCGGCTGCACCAAACGTAAACAAATCGTACATGTGCCACTTTCACACGCCTTGACGCCATTTTTCAGGTTGGCCACGGTTGTATTGCAAAACCTGAGTTAAGTAATTATGATCTAAAACTTCGTGTACCATAGTTTAATAAGGTTTAACATAAATATATCCACAACTTCATATGTAATAACCTTTCAGTGACCTGTTAAATATTGTCACAATTTTGCTTGTTTTTACTTAATTTGTTGCCAAGTACTATTTAATCATTTTATTTTTGCTATTTCCTTAATTTAGTCAAGTTTGATATTTTTTGAGTGTTTTATTTTTGTGTATTCTATTTCTGATGCCTGGTGCACTTAATTATAATATGCATTCAAACATTACTTCAACAGTAGTAACAATGCCTACCACTGTTGCAACTCCTTCTGACTCAACTGGAGCACATCCTTGTACATCCTTGTCCAGTGGTCAGCTCAGGAAATGGCTATTCCTCTTTTTGCTGGTGAATCCCGCTTATTAGAGTCCTGTTTAAGTAAGGTAGAGGCAAAAACCAAAGTCCGTTTTTCTGAGCCTATTGATGCCGAATACCTGGCAATTGATCGGTCAGCTGTAGACACAACCAAAAGTGATGCATGTTTTGTGGTAGACAAGAAGCCATTGTTGCCTCCAGTCATGGTCAGAATTCAAGGATTTCTTTTGCAGGCGCTTTGTTAACAAAGGAGAGCTCAACCCGTATAGGTTAGTCAAGAAAATCGCCAATGCCACCATGCAGCCTGGTGAATCATTTAATGTGTTTACTAGCCGTCTCAATCAGTATCTGTATTCTTTAGTGACTGCTATAATTAGTTCATCATAAGTGGATAAAGATAAAACACTGACCCCAGAGGCTATAGCCAAAACTATAGCATTTGGAACTTTAATGCATTTTGCCCCAGAGTATACTAAACCCATCACCGAACAACAGAATTTTGGAGTTGAACATGAAATTGATGAAGTGTTTGAGGCTATTGACAATGCCGTTGATAAACTAGCTCCCTGAAGTGCTCAACTGTTATCATCCTCTGACACTGTGAATGTAGTAGCAAGGCTCTTAGCATCCTCCCACAAACTCTCAAAACTCTTGGTCAAAGAATCGCACCCATGGAACTTCTCCTTCTCATAAGGGGACGTTCTTTATGGAAACTTAAAGTTGTTCAATGTCAACCATTATTTTTTGACTAGTTGTATATGAAAAGGGCTGCAATTGTTCGAAGTTTCAGCACTGTAGCCTAAATAATAAGGGAGATTTTTTTTTTTGTTTTTTTCAACGAATTTTACACATTTTCAAGTGTATATTTACAACCACACCTTTCAGATATAATCATTCTATGACACTTTTCTGACACAATAGCATATAATAAAGGATCTCTAGGATTGGATTTTCCTAAACGTCTTTAGTTTTCCTAATACAAATAGTCAAAGTTCCCCCATAAATTATGCAAATATATCATGTTTATTGCTATTTATAAAATTCATAAATGAACTCAGGAAAAAAACGCTTACATAAGATTTTAGAGACATAGACTTTACATACAAGGTGTACGTTTTATGTAAATTGAATAAAAAAATAAAAAAAGTTATTTGAACATTTATGTTACTTGAAAATAAATACGAAAATAATAAAGTCTAAGGTGTTGCCATCTGTGGCTGATGTTGACATCAACCAATTTCCTCCAAAATTGGCACCCTTACAGATAGGCATGCGTGCAGTCAGGTGTATAAGTTTCATGCAAATCGCCCTATAAACAAAAGAGAGAGATAAAATTTAAAAAAAAATAAAAAAAATTGCCTTTTTTTAACTTATTTTTTTTTAATAAAACAAATTATAATTTGTTTTTAATATATGCTATTGTGATAGCTGAGAGTCATAGACATGATTTAAGTTGACATTTTTGTTATAATCGTTTTTGACCATTTTGGAAATTTTTTGACACATAATTCAATATTTTTTTCTCCCTTCCTGTTTATGCTACGATGCTGAGACGTGGACCAGATGAAACCCTTTTCATATACAACTTGTCAAAAAAGTTTGATTGAAATCGAACAAGTTTTCATTAATGCATTTTTGGGCAAATTTGGAAACTAATGCCCCCTAAGTTGCCGAGATGCCATAGCCCACAGCCATCAACTCCCTCATGTTGGCATTGTGGTAAGAATAACCCCCTCGCAAGGGAATGTTGGTAGACTCCTAGATCATCAATCCCTAGACAATTCTCTCGGTCCTCTTGTCAATCTAATAATTCTAGGCTCCCATATTGCAAATATCATAAACAAGTTGGTTACCACAACTGCGGATTGTAGAGCTAGGCAAAGGGTATCCCACCTCGTAACTCTCATGGTCAATCTTGGCGAGGCGCACAGCGTCCGAGACATCAGAACTCACTTAATTACAACTCCCAGGCCAGCAATAATACAACGTCCAATTATAATACTCAATCACAGAATGCTGGAGTTCAAAATGCTCATTCCATGTCGTCGGAATGACGACATGGAATGACGACATGAAATCCTCCAAAGCCATCCGCCAACCAATTCAAGTTAGTCAGTCCTAGTGCCCTCCCTGTGTTCTCAGTAGCTACCTAAAATAGATTTGTACACTTGACAGAGGAGGTCTGCGTCTCATTTGACCCAAATGAGACGCAGACTTCCTAGGCAACATAAATCACAAGTAGTAACTTGTCCAGTCTCAAGTGATGGCCACCTTGCCTCAGCCATTGGACATAGGAAAGTTTTAAAAGTCTTTCTTGACTCTGATGCAAAAATTAATATTGTCAAGCCCTCAGCTCTTAGAGATATTGCAAGTAATTAAGCACCCTACTCCAGTAAGGAAGTCACTCATATCTTTTCTAAGTGGAGTTTCAAGAAATACAGTAAAGGTTCAGTGGGAAAATTGACCTCCCACTCAAGTTAGATGACATCAGATTGCCAATAACATGTTTAGTTGTTGACTATATCCAATTTCCTGGTGGTTCCAAGGCGTTGTCATAGCCAGGGGGTGGTAATGGGGGACGAGCTCCCATGACCTATAAAATGCTCCTATATGGCATGCGTCTCAAATAGCCTCTGACAACCAAGTCCAACTCCTGGCCTGCACAGGTGGCTTAGTCTTTAAGTCCGGCGGAACTGCTTTTACCGACAGGAGAAGGGGCGAGGGTGTGCCTCTGGCGCCTTAAAACCAGCTGCTCCAGGTAGATGGGAAGGCAGCCCATCTAGGGGAAGGAAAACCCTGATTTTAAACCTACGCTGCCTTGCGGCCATAAGCTTTTTTGGGAAAGGCTTCAGGAGTCAACCTCGAGGAAAAATCCGGAGTTGGAGCCCCTAAGGCAGTTCGTTGTTGACGTCGACCTCGTTCTGGCAGCTCCTGTGACGTTGCTGGAACCATGTGTATTGGCATTTGCCTTTCTATTGGATAATTTCAGCAACGTGGAGAGGGGGGGACCTGCTGCATGGGTAACAGCTTCTTCTCCATATCTACCTACCCAGGCTTTGCGCCCTGGAGAGGACACTCCAGCTTCGCCTCACAGCGTCGAACCAACACGGGAAGCGACAGTCTACCGGTTTTAAGTCGTCTGCTCGATTGGCGAAGAGTGTGACGTGATGGGTTGCTTCTGACGGTGGGAGGGGTCATCACACCCCACTGGGCAGCTACCATCTGCCTCAAGTTGGGCAAACCCCAGCCAGTAAGGTGTTGGCTCGCCATGGTCCGTTAACCTCACTGGGTGCGTGGGGTTTAGGGTGAAAACCGACAAGCGGTCCGACAACTTTGCACCAAGCAATACCATGCCTAAGAAGAAAATATCAACTGTTCTAAAGCTGGGCACATGGAACGTCAGGACACTGACACCAGGTTTCTCTGACGACCTGCAAGAAATCAATGACGCCTGAAAAACAGCAATCATCGATAGGGAGCTTAGCAAACTGCAGATGGATATTGTTGCTCTCCAAGAGACCAGGCTCCCTGGATCAGGATCTGTGAGAGAGAGGACCTTCTCTTTCTTCTGGCAAGGAAAACCACCTGATGAGTCCAGAGAACATGGTGTGGGATTTGCCATAAGGAATGCACTGTTGGGACACATTATGCCACCGATGGGGGAAACCGAACGAATTCTGTCTCTGCAACTGGACTCCCAAACAGGACCAGTCAATGTAATTAGTGCATATGCACCAACCCTGACTTCTCCAGCAGAGGCAAAGGAAAAATTCTACGATGACCTCAACAGAGTCATAGCGAGAATCCCTGAAAAGGAGCCACTGTTCATCCTAGGCGACTTCAACGCCAGAGTGGGTGCCGAGCACAACATTTGACCCACTTGTCTGGGTCAATTCGGCATAGGGAGGATGAATGAGAACGGGCAACGTCTGCTAGAACTCTGCTGCCTTCATGGTCTCTGTGTCACCAACACGTTCTTCGGCACAAAGCCTCAACACCGAGTATCTTGGAGACACCCCAGATACAAGGACTGGCACCAGCTTGACCTGATTCTTACCAGGCGTGCAAGTCTACCCAGTGTCAAGATTACGCATAGCTACCAGAGTGCTGTCTGTGACACCGACCACTCCCTGGTCTGTAGCAGGGTCAAGATGCAACCAAATAAGATTCATCACTCGAAAAAGGCGGGCAGACCTCACATCGACACTACCAAGACCCGAAACCAGGACAAGTTGGAAGATTTTGCATGCGTGCTCGAGGAAGTTCTCTCTGGCCCAGCCGGGGTCACTGCCTGTAAAAGATGGAAGCACTTCAGAGATGCTGTGTTCAACGCTGCCATTTCCACTTTTGGCAAGAAGACCAGCAGGTCGGCTGACTGGTTCGAGGCTCACTCGGAAGAGATGACACCTGTCATCGAAGAGAAGAGAAACGCCTTGGCAGCCTACAAAGCCTGCCCAAGTCAGCGCAACTTACAAATCCTTCGGGCCGTCCGCTGCAAATTACAGCAGAGCACCAGGCGATGTGCCAACAACTATTGGCTCCAGCTCTGCTCCCAGATACAGACTGCAGCGGATACAGGCAATGTAAGGGCGAGGTGATTCAGGACCAGACACTGCAGCTGAAGTGCTGGGTCGAGCACTACTCTGAGCTATACACCAGGGACAATGTGGTCACCGAAGACGCCCTGAGCGCCATTGAGTGTCTGCCTGTGCTAATGGAGCTCGACAGCGAACCGACCCTCGAAGAACTCAGCGATGCCCTAGACTCCCTTGCTTCTGGTAAAGCTCCTGGCAAAGATGGCATTCCTGCTGAGACCTTGAAGTGCTGCAGAGGTAGCCTGCTCATGGAGCTGCATGACATTCTCTGCCTCTGCTGGGAAGAAGGAGAGGTGCCACAGGACATGAGGGATGCCAACATCGTCACGCTGTATAAGAATAAAGGTGACAGGGGCGACTGCAACAACTACAGTGGAATCTCCCTCCTCAGTACTGTCGGAAAGCTGTTTGCTGGAGTCTCATTGAAGAGGCTCCAAGTACTTGCAGAGAGAGTCTATCCAGAATCACAATGCGGATTCAGAGCTGACAGGTCCACCATCGACATGGTCTTTTCCCTCAGACAACTGCAGGAGAAATGCAGGGAACAGAAGCAGCCACTCTTTGTAGCCTTCATAGATCTGACGAAGGCCTTCGACCTCGTCAGCAGGGATGGCCTGTTCAAGATCCTCCCCAAGATCAGATGCCCACCCAGGCTCCTCAGCATCATCAGATCTTTCCATGAGAACCTGAGGGGCACCATGGTCTTTGATGGACTAACATCAGACGCCTTTGACATCCGAAGTGGAGTAAAGCAGGGCTGCGTACTGGCTCCATCCCTATTCGGGATTTTCTTCGCAGTTATGCTGCGGCACACCTTTCGGATCTGTCACGGAAGGCATTTACCTCCGGACCAGGTCGGATGGAAAGCTCTTTAACCTCGCCAGGCTGAGAGCCAAGACGAAGGTTTGGCTGAGGTGTCTGCGCGACTTCCTTTTTGCCGACGACGCAGCAGTCACTGCCCACTCAGCCGAAGACCTCCAACAGCTCATGACCCGCTTCAGCGAGGCCTCTCAGGCTTTCAGACTCACCATCAGCCTGAAAAAAACATAAGTCATGGGACAAGTAGTGGACTCCCCACCTGACATTGCCATCTCTGATTCCAAACTGGAAGTCGTTCACGACTTTGTGTACCTGGGCTCCATAATCTCTGACTCCCTCTCTCTTGATACGGAGCTAAACAAATGCATCGGTAAGAATGCCCTTCTCGGCCTAATATGCAAGGCCCGATTTGCCTAATAGGCCGAGTGATTTTCTTTTTTTTCAATAAATTGTTTCCTATTAGTTATTTGAATTATTATTGATATATTATACTAAGAACACAAATTATTGACTTAGTTGTGTTAGTTTAGGTTAGGTTAAGATAGGTTAGGTTAGGTTAGATAGGGTTGGTTAGGTTCGGTCATATATCTAAGTTAGTTTTAACTCAAATTTAAACAAGTTAACTCGTACATAATGAAATGGACAGATTTATCATTTCATAAGAAAAAAAAATAGAAAAATATATAAATTCAGGAAAACATTGTGTTATTAGGCATATCGGCCCTTGAATAGTAGACCGAGTACGACGTTCTGGCTACTAGGTACAACATATATATATATATATATATATATATATATATATATATATATATATATATATATATATATATATATTTATATATATATATATATATATATATGTTGTTATATATATATATATATATATTTATATATATATATATATATATATGTTGTATATATATATATATATATATATATATATATATATATATATATATATATATATATATATATATATATATATATATATATATATATATATATATGCCGTACCTAGTAGCCAGAATTCACTTCTTGGCCTACTATGCAAGGCCCGATTTGCCTAATAGGCCAAGTGATTTTCTTTATTTTCAATAAATTGTTTCTAATTAGTTTATTTGAATGATTATTATATTATATTAGGAACACAAATTATTGACGTAGTTGTGTTAGTTTAAATTAGGTTTAGATAGGTTAGGTAAGGTTGGTTAGGTTCGGTCATATATCTACGTTAGTTTTAACTCAATTTCAACAAATTAACTTATGAATTTGGACAGATTTATCATTTTATAAGAAAAATATTGAGAAAAATATATAAATTCAGGAAAACTTAGCTTGTTAGGCAAATCGGACCTTGCATAGTAGGTCGAGTACGACATTCTGGCTACTAGGTCAAACATATATATATACATATGTTGTACCTAGTAGCCAGAACGCACTTCTCAGCCTACTATGCAAAGCCCGATTTGCTTAATGAATTAATGTTTTTTCGNTAACTTATATTCAAGACTAACTGTTTTATTGCGATAAAACTGTACACCATATGATAACTGACTTATTGTGAGGCCTTACTACGAATTCAACATCCCACAGAACAAATAGGTGGTAGAAGTACTGTTGACTTCTTGTTTATGTCCCCCGTAGGCCTGTTGATTTCTACGCCCGCTGCCAGGCGTAGGTCACTCCAACTTCTTGCTATATATCACCAGTAATCAGCTCTTGTTCCCCTTAGCACCCCATAGCTCTAATGTTACACGTTTAGACTTACTTCTCTTCACTATTCTATTCACTATTTCCTTTTATCTTCATTATCACATCTAGTTATGTACACTCTGACCAAGCATGGCGGCAATGTGTCTGTCTTTGCACTGATGTTGTACCCTGATCTCGACTAATTTGCACTATTGGACATAATCCATGAAATTGCTATTTTATAATCGGTGTGTTACACTTCATAATTTCACTAAGCAACGATTTTCCCTTGTATCCTTCTGATGTCCCGAATTATGAAGCCTTTTTTGACGAGCACGGTGCATGTGTCCACCCTCCCAAGTCCCTTGACTGTGGCATTCCACTGGTAACCACACCATTCTGAGGTCGCACTCCTCACTGTAACTCTCTGCTTCCTATTGCTTAGGAACTCCCTCATCCACTGGAGCACCCTACCAGTTACTGTTGCCTGTTTCTTCTTCTCCAACTTATGCACCAGCCTCTTATGGGGTACTGTGTCAAAGGCTTTCCAACAGTCCAAGAAAATGCAGTCTGTCCATCCTTCTCCTTCTCACTTAATCTTTGTCATGTGATCGCTGAACTCTATTAACACAATGAGGGCAAGATTTACCCTCCCTGAACCCATGTTGGTGGTTTGTCACGAAGTCCCTTCTCTCAAGATGTGTTACTAGGTTTTTCTCACAATCTTCTCCATCACCTTGCATAGTAAAAAAGTTAAGGACACCGGCCTGTAGTTCAGTGCCTCTTGCCTGAGTCCTGTTTTGTATATTGGGATCACATTAGCCGTCTTCCATATTTCTGGAGATCTTCCATCTCCAGTGACCTATTATTCACTATGAAGATTGGCAAGCAAAGCACTTCTGTGCACTCTATCAGTTCCCATGGTTAGATTCCGTCTGGACCAACAGGCTTTATCACGTCCATATCCAACAGATGACTCTTAACCTCTTCTCTGGTAATTTCGACTCTTTTCAATATCGCCTGGTTTACTGCCAGCTTTCCTAGCGCAGGGAATTCACCTCGTTCAATTGTGAAGACATCCTGAAATCTCTTGTTGAGTTCTTCACACGCACCTCTTTGTCATTCTCTAATTACCTGTCCTCACCCATTTTAAGTTTTCATACCTTTTCTTTCAGTGTTGGTTTCCTCCTGATGTGACTGGTGAACAGCTTTGGTTCGGTCTTGGCTTTATTTGCTATATATTTTTCCTGTTTTTCTCTACTTCACTTCTCACACTGACATTCTCATTCCAGGTTCTCTGGAATCTCTCTCTGCTTTTTGGGGTTTTGTTATTTCAGAAGTTCCTCCATGCCCTTTTATTCAGTTCCTGTGCTTCCATACATGCCCTATTAAACCACGATATTTTGTTTATCAGGCTTGTCCTTTTGGGGCAGGATAAACCTGTTTACTGCTTCCTGACACTTTTGGGGTGACATAGTCCATCATGTCTTCGGCGGACTTAGTTCTGAGTTCTGTGTCCCATGGTATATCCCTTAGGAATTTTCTCATCTCCTCATAGTTTCCCTTCCGTTACGCCAGCCCCTTGTTTTCTATTTTTTTGGGGGGTATGGGGGGTGGGGAGATTTCTCCTAGCTCTATCAGGTACTCAAAGATCAATACACTGGGATCACTCATTTAGTTTGCTTCCAACTTAACTTTCCTTATATCCAACTTATTTGGGGTGAATATCAGCTCAAGCATTGCTGGTTCATCTTCTCCTCTCATTCAGGTCAGTCCCTTGATGTGTTGGCTAAGAAAATTTCTTGTTGCCACATCCAGCAGCGTAGCTCTCCATATGTCTGGTCCTCCATGTGGGTCTCTGTTCTCCCAATCTATCTTCGCGTGGTTAAAGTCTCTCATGATTAGTAGTCCGGATCCATTCCTGCTGGCGACCGAAGCTGCTTTCTCTATTATATTAATGGTAGCCAAGTTGTTTCTATCACATTTGTTAGTAGTCAAATTGAATGATGGTTGGGATATAGCCAATCACAGTCGAGTAGGTCTCTGATGTCACTCCCTATAGATCTGGTACTGACTGCTCTGGATGCAAGGTCAGTATTCTCACCAGACCAGAGTAGATAGGACCTCGGCAGGCCAGATATATACCTTATTATATAAAGGTATATATAAAGGGATAAAGGGAGCCGGTCGGCCGAGCGGACAGCACGCTGGACTTGTGATCCTGTGGTCCTGGGTTCGATCCCAGGCGCCGGCGAGAAACATTGGGCAGAGTTTCTTTCACCCTATGCCCCTGTTACCTAGCAGTAAAATAGGTACCTGGTGTTATGATCTCAGCCTGCAGGAGAAACGAGTCTCCCCCTTGAGAGTTATTCAGCAAGCCTGACCTAACTGGAAGGTGCAGGAATTATAGAGGCGATAACACAGATGTAAGATGGTGTGTTGGATTTAAATACAAATTTGAGAATATGGGCAATGAACTAGAAAACAGATAAATGACTGGTTAGAAGATGTGGACAAGTTGCTGGAGGTGTGAGGCTCGCTTTGGGAGAGCCTTGACCTCACTTGAGGCCAGACTTCGCAGGGGGAAAGCCGCACTTCGTCGAGCTCCCGCCAAAAGGGACCCCTAGCGATAGTATCTCCAAGAGAAGAGAAGGTGCAGACGTTCCAGCTGTTGAATCGAGCTGAAGACGTTGCGGTCTCAAGTCCTGGACGGCGAGGAGAGAGTATTAAGCCGCCCAGTGACAGTTTTGTGGGCTATGACAAGCGCCCTGATCAGACGTTGTCAGAGGGAGAAGCGCCCTCGACCAGATAATCTGTGGTTTGTCTTTGGGGAAGAAGTTGCTGAGGACTTCGAAGCCAGCACAGAGGGAGTAGTTGATGAGACTCCAAGGCAGGGAAGGAGAGGACCTCGAGCTGTGAGGAGAAGCAGTGAGGAGGAGTGTCACGTGCTTCTGCAGAGGTGGTGAAGTGCCACAGTTATTCGAGGAAACTTTATGGTTCAGCAGCCAGGAGAGCTGTGGATGATCCTAATAGGAGTAGGGAAGCACCATAGTTGTTCAAGGAATCTTCATGGTAGCAGCCTGGAGGAGCTGCAGAGGATTCTGGTGGTTAAGCCCTGAGGAACCTGAAGTTATCAGGGTAGTAAAGTAGTTCTAAATGATCACTTGTATGGAGGTGAGAGTGTTTGTTATTAGCGTGAACGACGCAATGAGAGGTGAGTGATCGTTTACCATTTATGTGCCGTGAAGTGTATATTGAAGTTTTGAGTTACAGGCGTAGGCAGGAGTACCTACAGATATATATATGTATTCTAAGACTGATAGAATGATCGATTGATTCGTTGTGTGGCACGGATCATTTATACTGATATATATATATATGTGTTATTGCATTCAAATGCTGATTTGCTTTATATGTGTTTATAGGTATATATATGTGTATACATTCTCTTGATGGTAGTGTAACATTATATGGTAAGACTTAATCTACTTTAGGAGGTTGATAATATTAGGTAATACCAAGAGATAGGATACCACTTAGCAAGCTGAGGATAGAGTTCTGATGGTGTTGGAGTGCAACCTGATTATAATAGTACAGAGTATAGGATTCATCATTATTATTATATGTATGCGTGTATTGTATATGAACTTCGTCCAGTAAATGTACCCAAATTTGCTGGTGTTTGCACTTGTCCCAGTGAGGCTTCCCAGGAAATAGTAAAGAAGGAGAGAGAGAGAGAGCAAGAAACAGGAACCACTGCTGTGGACAGGGTAAGACAGAAGTCTAGTAAGACAAAGGGGATTGAGGAGGTCATATTCCATAAGGAGAGAGTGGGGAGTCACAGCGGCTCGAGTGGGTGTGTGCACGTGACAACAAGGCTGCGTGTTGGAGCCGCATCCCCTAAACGTGTGACGTTGAGCCCCTCTCCAAGAGCCAGAACTGCCTAGTGTGATCTCCTAGTGAAATATGAGCATTTGTCGAGTTGTACTCACCTAATTGTACTCACCTAATTGTGCTTGCGGGGGTTGAGCTTTGGCTCTTTGGTCCCGCCTCTCAACTGTCAATCAACAGGTGTACAGATTCCTGAGCCTACTGGGCTCTATCATATCTACACTTGAAACTGTGTATGGAGTCAGCCTCCACCACATCACTTCCTAGTGCATTCCATTTATTAACTACTCTGACACTGAAAAAATTCTTTCTAACGTCTCTGTGGCTCATCTGGGTACTAAGTTTCCACCTGTGTCCCCTTGTTCGTGTCCCACCCGTGGTGAAGAGTTTGTCTTTGTCCGCCCTGTCAATTCCCCTGAGAATTTTGTAGGTGGTTATCATGTCTCCCCTTACTCTTCTGTTTTCCAGGGATGTGAGGTTCAGCTCCTTTAGCCTTTCCTCGTAGCTCAATCCTCTCAGTTCCGGGACGAGCCTGGTGGCATACCGCTGAATCTTCTCTAACTTTGTCTTGTGTTTAACTAGGTATGGACTCCAGGCTGGAGCTGCATACTCCAGGATTGGTCTTACATAAGTGGTATACAGGGTTCTGAAAGATTCCTTACACAAATTTCTAAAGGCAGTTCTTATGTTGGCCAGTCTAGCATATGCCGCTGATGATATTCTTTTGATGTGGGCTTCTGGGGACAGGTTCGGTGTGATATCAACCCCCAGATCTTTCTCTCTATTTGACTCTTGCAGGATTTCCCCTCCCAAATGATACCTTGTGTTCAGCCTCCTGCTCCCTTCTCCTAATTTCATCACCTTACACTTTCCCGAGTTGAACTTTAGCAGCCATTTTCTAGACCATTCCTCCAGTTTATCCAGGTCATCCTGTAGTCTCTGTCTATCTTCATCCGTCTTGATTCTTCTCATAATTTTTGCATCATCAGCAAACATTGAGAGGAATGAGTCTATACCCTCCGGAAGATCGTTCACATATATTAGAAACAGGATGGGTCCAAGTACTGAGCCCTGTGGGACTCCGCTGGTGACATCTCGCCACTCTGATGTCTCCCCCCTCACCGTTACTCGCTGTTTCCTGTTGCTTAAGTACTCCCTTATCCACTGGAGCACCTTCCCTTTTACTCCTGCCTGTTGCTCCAACTTTTTTAACAGCCTTTTGTGCGGTACTGTGTCAAAGGCTTTTTGGCAATCCAGGAAAATGCAGTCGGCCCACCCTTCTCTTTCCTGCCTAATTTTTGTTGCTTGGTCATAAAATTCTATTAAACCTGTGAGGCACGATTTACCATCCCTGAACCCATGTTGGTGGTGCGTTACAAAGTTATTTCCCTCTAGATGCTCTACGAGCCTTTTCCTCACGATCTTCTCCATTACCTTGCATGGTATACAAGTTAAGGAAACTGGCCTGTAATTCAGTGCCTCTTGCCTGTCACCCTTTTTGTATATTGGGACCACGTTAGCTGTCTTCCAACTTTCTGGTAAGTCTCCTGTTTCCAGTGACCTGTTATACACCATAGAGAGTGGCACACTTAGTGCTTCTGCACCTTCCTTTAGTATCCATGGTGAGATTCTGTCAGGCCCAACAGCCTTTGTCACATCCAGCTCCAGCAGACACCTTTTGACCTCATCACTGGTGAGGTCAAATTCCTCCAAGGTTGCTTGGTTTGCCACCTCCTCATTTAGTGCAGGGGCTTCTCCTTGTTCTATTGTGAAGACCTCCTGGAATCTCTTGTTGAGTTCTTCACACACCTCCTTGTCATTCTCTGTGTATCTGTTCTCCGCTTTTCGCAGCTTCATCACTTGTTCTTTCACTGCTGTTTTCCTCCTGATGTGGCTGTGGAGCAGCTTTGGTTGGGTCTTGGCTTTACTCGCGATGTCATTTTCAAACTGTCTCTCTGCTTCTCTCCTCACTCTGAGGTACTCATTTCTGGCCCTCTGGTATCTCTCCCTGCTCTCTGGTGTTCTGTTATTTCTGTAATTTCTCCATGTTCTTTTACTCAGTTGCTTCGCTACCTTGCATTCCTGGTTGAACCATGGGTTTTTCTGTTGTTTTTCGTTTTTCTCCTTTTGGACAGGGATAAACCTGTCTGCAGCTTCCTGGCACTTCTGGGTGACAAAATCCATCATGACCTGCACATTCTTGTCTCTAAGTTCTGTTTCCCATGGTATTCCTCTGAGGAAGCTCCTCATCTCTTCATATTTTCCTCTTCGGTAATTCAGTCTTTTTCCCTCCACTCCCATCCTTGGATAGGTTATCCCTACCTCCACCAAGTTGTGGGTTGGGTGGTCCGTCAGCGGTAACACCACCAAATCCACCACCGCAACAAATTGGGGGCCTGTCTGGGAGAGTGAACTGACACACCCACACCCTGTCCAAGAGTGGATTTGTACACCCTTGCTGAAATAGATAAACTGTGTGACTGCAGGTGTATATTCTCTCTCTCGGGAAGACTCACTAGACAAGATGGATAAGGTGCAAGCATTTGTGGAATCAGGCAAGCCTGAGGACTTTGAAGGTTGCCCGAGGGATCAATTAAAACAAATAGCAGAAAAGTGTGGCATCAGGTTGAAAGCATTTAAAGTGGCTGGGATGAAGGATGAGATCCTTAGGCAGTTAAGAGCCAAAAGCGAAGCGGCAGAGCAAGGAGCCCAGAGAGGAGCTGAAAGTGGAAAGGAGGATGATGGGCAGGATGAAGTGAGATCCCAGGGATCGAGTAGGAGCAGCAAGAGTAGCCACAGTAGCAGGAGTAGCCGGAATAGAAGCTTGGAGAGATTCCAGTCAGAGCTCCAGATGCAGCGTGAGGACAAGGAGAGAAAGTTCCAGCTGGAAAAGATGAAATTAGAACTCCAGATGAAAAATGAGGCAGAGAAAAGCAGAATAAGAGAACTGGAGTTGGAACAGGAGAAGGAAAAAGAAAAAGCCCAGGTCGAAAAAGAGAAAGCCCAGGTCGAAAAAGAAAAAGAGAGAACAAAACAAATGCAAATAGAAGCGAATAGAACCTTGGCTGAGCAAAGGATCGAACATGGGTTGCCAGAGAGCACCACCCAGGTATCACACCCACCAGATGTTAGAGTTAGGGAGAAGGACATTCCCTTGCTTGTTCCTGAAGAGGCAGAGAGCTTTTTCGAGCACTTTGAAAAGGTAGCCAGCATCAGGGAGTGGCCACATGAGGAATGGGCCCAGCTGGTCCAGTTAAGATTGACCGGTGCAGCCAGGGAGGCTTACACCCAATTGTCACTGGAAGAGTGCCAGGATTATGCCACAGTAAAGAGCAGCATATTGCGCTCGTTTCAGTTAACCCCAGAAGCTTATAGGAAGCGTTTCAGAGAGATGATCAAAGTGGGAGCATGTACGTTTGCTGAGACAGCAAGGGATCTGGAGAGACGATTCCAGAAGTGGATTGAGGCTGCTGGAGTTGGATCGTACGCTGACCTGAAGCAATTGATGGTCATGGAGAAGTTCTTGGAGATGATGCATCCTGAGACAAAGTTCAAGATCCAGGAAGCAGGGATAAAGGAAGTGAGAGATGCCGCAGATAGGGCGGACATGATTACGGAAGCGTATAAGAGCTTGAGGGAGAACAGAGTGAAAAATGAGGTGAGACACAGCAATGGCAGATCCAGTGGAGTCTGGGGAGGAAGAAATTATGAAAGACCCAGAAGAGTCTGGGGTGAGAAGAATTTTGATAAATGGGCAGATAAGCGTAAGTACCCTCAAACTCAGAAGAGTAGGTCGTGCACTTCGTCTGAAAGTGAAGATGAAGGAGCTAAACGAGAAACAAATCATTATCCAGGAAATCAAGAGTCCAGTAAAGCCCCACAGAGTGCAAGTAGTGTACATGGCCCCAGGAACTCTCATGCAAGTGGACAAAGTCAGAACCACTCTGGTACATATAGAAGAAACTTTTCCCAGGTGAGATGTTACAACTGTAACGGATTGGGTCACGTGATGCGAGATTGTCGGCAGGGCAAGAGAATTGTGACCCTGGCCATGTGTGACCCCCGAAGTAGATATACTGTGTTCCAAGACAAACCACAGAGAGCGAACTTAGTGAACGAGAGTTATAGGCCGTTCATAAGTAAAGGTTGGATCAGTATGGGAGGCCAACCTGAGGTAGAAGTTGGTATCTTAAGAGATACCGGAGCTAATCAGAGCGTGATTGCGAGAAGCCTGATTGGGAATGATCGACGGTTAGCTGGCAGGAGAAAGATGAAAGTATATGGGTTATTGTCTGAGAGTGACATGCCCATTTGTACTGTCCAGCTAAGGTCGGAATATGTGTCGGCGGAGGTGATGTTGGGAGTGTGCCCCGACATACCTGTTCCAGGAGTCCAAATGATCCTGGGGATTGACTTGTGTGGGACAAAGGTGTTGCCAAGAGTCATAGTGGAGACTGTGCCAGAGGAGTGCCCAGAAGGCCACGGCACGGGTGGAACACCTGAGAGGGTGAACCTGACTGACATCCGAGGAGATGAGTCAGGAGACCGCCAAGCCATTGAAAACCCTGTCTCGGTAGTGATGAAGGCGGAGGTAGCCGACGAGGAAGATGCTGGAGAAGATGAGACAGTGTCTATTCAGCCGGTAGAAGATATCGACGTAGACATCAGAGTACTTTGCTTTAGGAGGTCAGACCCCACCCTGATCCGGTGCATTATACCGGTAAGAGACGGGAGACCTCTTAAAGAAAGTGCAACCCTCTAGTTCAGGCTCTCCTGCACCCAGCACTGCCGGGTGGATAAATATAGGGCAGCAACGATTAGAGCCTCCTGAACATGCTGTTCAGAGTGAAGGTGCGGTTCCGAGGAACCGACACCACATACAGCAAGATCGAGATAATGAATCTACTATCATCAACCTCTGGGGTAGCACCCATCGACGTCGTTATGGACGTGAATGGGCCCCAAATTCTTTTCAGTAGTGCAGCAGCACTAGAAAGCCTATTCACCACGACAACGACCACTGCACTCGAAGCACAGGGCCTAACACTCCTGCCTCCCTACCAGTTCCTGGCAGTAAGGACTATATTCATTCACAGAGTGAGTGACATCATCGCTGAACGACCAGCTTCTGAGATTGTGAAGAGCATAAACACCCAAAACAGATCCCTCACGGCCATATCGGCCCACCTCATTCAGCAGGATGTAAACAGAAAGCCAACCCTCAAGGTCACCCTCAAGACTCCGGCAGAGGCTACTCTCGCGGCCGACAACGGCCTCAGATGCTGTGGAGTGGCCTGCACACCCCACCAGATCTCCAGGCAGCGATATTTCCACCTGCGTCAGTGCTTTCGGTGTTATCAATACACCCACTATTCACAAAAGTGCCCAAATCCGAAGCAGAAATGCAGCATCTGTGCTGGGGAACATCATCACAAGACCTGCACAGCTGCCACCAAACGTTGTCTACTCTGCGACGGTGACCACACAGCCGTCTCTCAAGACTGCCCCAAGCGACAAGAGGAAATCAAGCAAATGACAGAAGCCAGACCAAGAAACTCTACTCCAAGATTTAACATTCAAGAACATGCCTTCCCAGCTCTCCCGACGGGTGGCGCCGCGAGCGGCGAGCAACCCAACTACTGGACCAGCAACTCCCGAGCCAGCCAATCACAGCATCAGACGACACCTCTGCACCAATCCTCACTCACACCGCCTCCAGCCACCTCTGACAGCACTGTAGCAGCTTTGATACACTTCGCTACTGAACTCTCAGGAGGTGATCTCAGACAACGGTACAGAATACTAAATGAACTATACAAGGCAAACAATCTTCCCACGTTCGTAATTCCAGAGGCCATGTTTACTGCTGGCTCCTCTCCACCAGAGCCCGACCCCGTTCCAGAGACGCCTGTCAACCTGGACCCTACAACTCCAGATACACCAGCAACTCCAGATACACCAGCAACTATCTGATATCGTGGCTTCTGATACCACGTCTTCTGATGACGACTCGAACGCCTATGTTGAAATTGAAGCACAAACATCACCCCCAGCACCAGAGACCACTGCAGCACACTCACCACCCTCAGCCCAGGAGACAGATTGTGTAGAAATTCCAGAAATGGAAACTCCGGAAATAGCAGCAGTGCGTCAACAGCGTGAAAGGAATGCAGTCGGATCGCCCGAGTTCAGAAGGTTCTCCAGCCAGATGTACAACATGACGGCAGACATCATGAAGCAGGCCTACCCAGAAAACACATTCAGTTTACATAACAACGTAATCTTCGAGGAATGCGATGAGTCTACACTGTCACCTGACCTCTTCAACAGTGACTACTCCGAGTACAAACATCAGATGATTACAAGAAGCATGAAGAAATAGCTAAGAAAGAAACCAACCAACTGAGGGCAGCCGCTCTCTTCCCCCTCTTTAGGGGGATGGGGACCTAATTTTGCTGTTTTGAGATGGTGGTACCGACGTAGACACACTCCACACACCAAGATGAAAGAAAACCTCCACTGCCGCCTTCCAGACCCGTCTCCCAGCCTAGCCAGATATGGATTGATACAGCATCGACACTCGGACAAGCAGCTGGGTCTAGCCCTGGCACTTTTCTTCAACTTCAGCATTTCCTCTCACCGACTTCTCTTCAGCTGTCCCCACTTCAAGGCTCGCCCCAATGGGCATCTTCTCCTGTATTATTCGGATNCTGTCCCCTTCCATGCATTTGTTACATAAAACAGACCTTCTCCGCCAACTGGTACATCTTAAGAGATTCTGCTCTCCCACCCTCCTCCTCCACACTTCCTGCCTTGTATGGCCAAACTATGTCCCTCATGGATCATCACCAAACACAGCTGCATAGGTCGAAGAAAATAAACTTGAAAAACGATTAAGGCGAATGCTGCACATCCACAAGAGGTTGCTCTCTCACATCAACACTTCCGACTTCCTGTAGGGGGAACTAATGGACGTCATGGATCACCAACAGTTGCATTGGGTGAGAAAAAGTTAAAATAATGACTCCACCTGTCCCCTCACTTTTCCCTCCTTCTCTCATCTTAATTCCCTGCTCCTCTCAGGTACTTGAGGGTCCCCCCTCCCTCCACAACATAACCTACATACTCCTCCTCCCTACATGTCTGCATACCAAGCACATAGCTTCCATCCCCTACCCAACATGACACTCTCTCAAGTGACGCCAGGCCGAACGCCAGGCGTCAAAAACCACAAATGGTCCTAAACACTCTCCAGCCAGAGGGGGAAGCTCCCCTCATTCTCCCTCACCCTCTCTAACCCCTCCCTCCCCTACCCCATCAACATATGTTGGGACCCCTCTCACCTACACACTTACACATAGCCTCTACATAGCAATACATAGTCATTTTTTAATCAAAACTATTATCTACACACGGGAGCACATACCACATACTCTCCTACCCCCCAAACAACATGACCCCCAATCTTCGCTGACCGCAAACCCAAACACCGGATGCTTACACGCGTCACACCCTTCCTTTACCTTCTAGAGCATTTACCTCATACTCTAGCACATAGCCCACATAGTCTCCTACCCCCCAAACAACATGACCCAAATCTTCCCTGACCGCATACCCAAACACCAGACGCTCACTCGCGTCCGACACGCCCCAACTTTCTGGAAAATCCCCTTACAACACTATGTGGCTACATACCTGCGCACCACATGGCCAGCTGGCTCTAATGGGGTCACCTGGCCAGATGCTGCGCACGGTCGTAGTCGCGGGGGGGTCCACCTGGTCAGATGACGCGCGTTGCTCTAGTCGCATGGGGGTCCACCTGGCAGATGGCGCGCGTCGCTCTAGTCCTCAACTTCACTACTAATGCATTTCAAAATGTTAACTTCTCTGACACTGAAAAAGTTCTTTGTAATGTCCCTGTGACTCATTTGGGTACTGAGTTTCCACCTGTGTCCCCTTGTTCGCATACCACCCATGTTAAACAGTTTATCCTTATCTACCTTGTCAATTCCCCTGAGAATTTTGTACGTAGTGGTCATGTCTTCCCTTACTCTTCTGTCTTCAAGTGTCATGAGGTGCATTTCCGGTAGCTTTTCCTCGTAACTCACGCCTCTTACTTCTTGGACTAGCCTAGTCACATACCTCTGAAATTTTTCAAGGTTCGTCTTGTGCTTGACATGGTACGGGCTCCATGTTGGGACCTCATACTCCAGGATTGGTCTTACATATGTGATATACAAGATTCGGAATGATTCCTTACACAGGTTCCTGAAGGTTGTTCTGATGTTAGCCAGCCTCGTGTATGCTGCAGACGTAATTCTTTTTATGTGGGCTTCAGGAGACAGGTTTGGTGTGATATCAACTCCTAGATCTTTCTCTCTGTCCGTTTCATTAAGTTCTTCACCTCCTATTCTGTATCCTGTGTCTGGCCTCCTGTTTCCACTGCCTAGTTTCATTACATTGCATTTACTCGGCTTGAACTTCAGCAACCATTTGTTGGACCATTCACTCAGTCTGTCTAGGTCATCTTGTAGCCTCCTACTATCGTCCTCAGTTTCAATCCTCCTCATAATTTTTGCATCATCGGCAAACATTGAGAGAAACGATTCTATACCCTCTGGGAGATCATTTACATATATCAGAAACAGTATAGGTCCAAGGACTGACCCCTGCGGGACTCCACTCGTAACGTCTCGCCAATCTGAGACCTCACCCCTCACACTGACTCGTTGTCTCCTGTTGCTTAGGTACTCCTTTATCCAATGGAGTACCTTCCCTATCACTCCAGCCTGCATCTCCAGCTTTTTCACTAGCCTCTTGTGTGGCACTGTATCAAAGGCTTTCTGACAATTCAAAAATATGCAATCTGCCTACCCTTCTCTTTCTTGCTTTATTTTTGTTGCCTGGTCTTAGAATTCAAGTAACCCTGTGAGGCAGGACCTGCCATCCCTGAACCCATGTTGATGCTGTGTTACAAAGTTCCTTTGCTCCAGATGCTCCACTAACTTTCTTCGCACAACCTTCTCCATCAGCTTGCATGGTATGCAGGTTAGAGACACTGGCCTGTAATTCAGCGCCTCCTGTCAATCCCCTCTTGTGTATATCGGGACTACATTAGCTGCTTTCCAAATTTCTGGCAGTTCCCCTGTTGCCAGTGATTTGTTATACACTATGGAGAGTGGTAGGCACAGTTCTTCTGCTCCTTCCTTTAGTGTCCAAGGGGAGATTCCATCTGGGCCTATAGCCTTTGTCACATCCAACTCTAGTAAACACTTCCTTACTTCCCCGCTGGTAATCTCAAACTCTTCCAGTGGTTCCTGGTTAGCTATTCCCTCTCTTATCTCTGGGATTTCTCCTTGCTCTAAGGCGAAGACCTCCTGGAATTTCTTATTCAGTTCCTCACACACTTCCTTGTCGATTGTAGTGATTCCTTCTGCCCCTATCCTTAATTTCATAACCTGTTCCTTTACTGTTGTTTTTCTCCTGATGTGGCTATACAGCAATTTAAGCTGAGTCTTTGCCTTGCTTGCGATGTCATTTTCGTGTTGTCTTTCTGCCTCTCTTCTCATCCTGACATATTCATTCCTGGCATTCTGGTATCTTTCTCTGCTCTCCAGTGTCCTGTTATTTCTATAGTTTTTCCATGCCCTTTTACTTTGCTGCTTAGCTAGCCTACTTCTCTGATTAAACCATGGGTTTCTCATCTTCATTTTACTGTTTTCCTTTTGGGCTGGGACAAACTTGTTTCCTGCGTCCTTGCACTTTTGCATGATGTAGTCCATCATATCTTGGGCCGTCTTTTCCCTGAGCTCTGTTTCCCATGCTATATCTGTTAGGAAGTTTCTTATTTCCTCATAGTTTTTCTTTCGGTATGCTAACCTTTTGGTTTCAGTATCCCTCCTCGAGTTCAATAACCCTTCTTCAATCAGGTACTCAAACACCAATACATTGTGGTCGCTCATTCCTACTGGGGCCTCAAAACCAATTTCTCTTATGTCAGAGTCGTTAAGGTTGAAGACCAGGTCGAGTCTCGCTGGTTCGTCATTTCCTCTCATCCTTGTGGGTTCTCTGACATGCTGGGTTAAAAAGTTTCTAGTCACCACCTCCAGTAGTTTGGCTCTCCATGTATCCTCGCCTCCATGCGGTTCCTTGTTCTCCCAGTCAATCCTTCCGTGATTGAAGTCCCCCATGATGAGCAGGTGGAATCTATTTCTACAGGCAGCAAAGGATGCCCTCTCAATTATAGTGTTAACTGCCATGTTGTTGTTTTCATACTCTTGACTGGGTCTTCTGTCATTTGGTTGAGGGTTTATATTACTGCTACTACTATTCTTGGTCCTCCCATTGTCATGGTGCCTGCTATGTAGTCTCTGAAACCCTCACAGCCCGGGATAGCTATCTCCTTAAACCTCCATTCCTTTCTCATGAGTAGAGCCACTCTGCCTCCTCACCTACCTTCCCTCTCTTTTCTTATTACTGTGTACTCCTGGGGAAACAAGGCATTCGTTATGATTCCAGAGAGTTTTGTTTCAGTGAGTCCGATTACATCTGGGTTCACTTCCTGTGCTCTTTCCCTTAGTTCACTTGCCTTGCTTGTGATCCCATCTATGTTCGAGTACATTACCCTGAAACTGACTCTCTTCTGCTTCTCTCTGGGGGGACCTTTGGGATCTGGGGTGAGCGGGAGCTGGGAGGATCTGGTACGGGGAGACTGGTGGAGAGGAAGGGCTTGGGGGGATGGGGGGGAGGGGGAGGGTTGAAGGGGTGGGTGAGAGGGGGAGGGTTGGGCGGGGGGTGAGAGGGGGAGGGTAGGGGGGTGAGAGGGGGAGGGTTCAGGGGCGTGAGAGGGGGAGGATTGGGGGGGGGGGGTGAGAGGAGGAGGGTTGGGGGGATGGGGGAGAAGGGGGGGTTTTGGGGGAGCAGTAAAGGGGGGAGGGCATGGAGGGAAAGTGAAGGATGAGGTGGATGAGGAAGAGGGGAGGATTTTGGGGAGTGGTGGAGAGGGGAAGGCTTAGGTGGGGTGGGGGAGAGTGGGGGCTTAGGGGGGCGGGGAGAACGGAGGGCTTGTGGGTGGGAGAGACGGGAGGGCATGTGGGAGAAGGGAGGGCTTGGGGAATGGGGGAGAAAGGAGGTCCTGGGGGAAGGGGTGAGTGGGAGGAGGGGGGTGAGTGGTAGGAGGGGGATTGGTGGGGGAGGGTGCCTTAGGTGGGTACTTAGTGGGGGGCTGACAGGGGTTGGGGTAAGTAGGGTGTCTGTTGGGTAGCTTTTGGGGGTGGTGCCAACTTCCTGTGGCTATTGCACTGTTTGAGGAGGGTTCCCCACTCTCCTCCGGGTTGTAGGGATCGGGGTTGTGGCTCCCTGATTCCTTTCTCTCTCCCTGCGCTCCTTCCTCGCGTCTGCTGCCTGCTTTCTCTCTTCCCTTGTCATATCCCACTGCAGGAATACTTTTTTGAACTTCTCTACATTTGCTAGACCGCTCTTCCTTGCTAACAGTTCTTCTTTCGTGATTTCGCTCATGAATACCACCATTATCATTCGGTCTCTGTCCTTGTTGTACTTTCCAAGCCTGAAAACCTTTTCCACATATTGCTCATTTCCCTCCATCCTTACCTCTTTAAGGATCTCCGTAACTGTTTTTGTCCATGTCTCTCCACTCCTTTGGTTTGGTCCCTGTTTGCTCCTTAATGCTTGCTATTACTACTGCTCTTTTTCTCTCTATCAGGCGGCTAGTACATCTAGCTGCTTCCTGAGAGGAAGCCACTTCCATGGCAACTTCCTTAACTGCAGACCTAGCTTCAGGGCTCTTTTTAAGCATTTCAGCAAATGAGAGCTGAGGTGTGGAGGTCCCCTCTGCAGTAGCATTCCTGTCTCCCTGAGGCTCGGTTTGTGTCTGGTATTGTGGAGAAGTCTTCTTCAGGCATCTTATCTCCTCCTTTGCTGTCCTTAGTTCATCCTGCAGGTTGGCAGGATGAAGACAATCAGGATGATGATTGTCTCCCTCATTACCCTCAGTCCTTCACTGAATTCCTCCCACATTTGCTGGAATACTCCCTTCATCCAGGCTTCCTTCTCCACCCCATCCTCTGAATTTGTTCCAGCCACGATTGTCACCCTGCGTTTGTCACCCCGAGTTCGTGTCCCTTCCATGTTCGGCCCGCATGTATGTTCACCTAATTGTGCTTGCGGGGTTGAGGAGTGGACAGCGCGAGGGACTCATAATCCTGTGGCCACGGGTTCGATTCCCGTATCCGGCAGAGACAAATGGGTATAGTTTCTTTCACTCTGATGCACCTGTTACCTAGCAGTAAATAGGTACCTGGGCATTAGAGAGCTGTTACGGAGCTGCTTCCTGGGGTGTGTGTGTGTGAAAAAAATAATTAGTAGTTAGTAACAGTTGACTAACTGACAGTTGAGAGGCGGGCCGAAAGAGCAGAGCTCGACCCCCGCAAGAACAACTAGGTGAATACAATTAAGTGAGTACACACAAAGAAAACATACACACACCAAGTTTAACTCACAGGTACCTATTTACTGCTAGGTAACAGGTGTATCAGGGTGAAAGAAACTATGCCCATTTGTCTCTGCCGGATCCGGGAATCAAGCCCGGGGCCAAAGGATTACGAGTCCCGGATTACAGCTACGAGTAAAGGATTACAGCTACGAGTAAAGGATTACAGCTACCAGACCCATACAGACCAGGGTTTGTAGGGGGATCAGTGAGTATTACCAGACCACTCACAGACCTGTGTGTTGCACTTACCTAGTTGCACTTACCTATAAGTACGTACGTAGTTGTACTTTTCAGAAAACTGAAAAAATTATTTCTAATGTCTCTGTGGCTCATTTGGGCACTCAATTCCCACCTGTGTCCCCTAGTGCGTGTGCCCCTTGTGTTAAATAGTCTTTATCTACCCTATCAATTCCTTTTAGAATCTTTTATGTGATGATCGTGTCCACCCCAAACTCCTCTGTCTTCCAGCGACGTGAGGTTTAATTCCCGTAGTCGTTCATGGTAGCCCATACCTCTCAGCTCGAGTACTAGTCTGGTGGCAAACCTTTGAACCTTTTCCAGTTTAGTCTTATGCTTGACTATATATATTTACTCCATGCTTGAGCTGCATACTCCAGGACTGATCTGACATATGTGGCATACAAAGTTCTAAATGAATCCTTACACAAGTTTCTAAATGCCGTTCTTATGTTAGCCAACCTGGCATATGCCACTGATGTAATCCTCTTAATATGGGCTTCAGGAGACAGGTTTGGCGTGATATCAACCCTCATGTCTTTCTCTCTCTGACACTTGAAGAATTTCATCTCCCAAATGATACCTTGTATCTGGCCTGCTGCTCTCTACACCTATCTTCAATACATTACATTTGCTTGGGTTAAACTCTAACAACCATTTGTTCGACCATTCCTGCAGCTTGTCCAGGTCTTCTTGAAGTCTCAAGCTGTCCTCCTCTGTCTTAATCCTTCTCATAATTTTGGCATCGTCAGCAAACATTGAGATGAATGAGTCAATACCTCCTGGGAGATAATTTACGAATATCAGAAACAGAATAGGAACGAGTACAGAGCCCTGTGGCACTCCACTGGTGACTTCACGCTAATCTGAAGTCTCACCCCTCACTGTAACTCTCTGCTTCCTATTGCTTAGGTACTTCCTTTTCCACTGGAGCGCCCTACCAGTTACTCCTGCCTGTCTCTCACGCTTATGCACCAGCCTCTTATGGGGGGACTGTATCAAAGGCCTTCCGACAGTCCAAAAAATGCAGTCTGCCCAGCCTTCTCTTTCTTGCTTAATCTTTGTCACCTGATCATATAATTCTATCAAGCCTGTAAGGCAAGATTTACCCTCCCTGAACCCATGTTGATGGGTTGTCACGAAGTCCCTTCTCTCCAGATGTGTTACTAGGTTTTTACTTACAATCTTCACCATCACCTTGCATGGTATACAAGTCAAGGACACTGGCCTGTAGTTCAGTGCCTCTTGTCTGTTACCATTTTTTGTATATTAGGACCACATTAGCCGTCTTCCATATTTCTGGTAGGTCTCCCGTCTCCAGTGACCTACTATACACTATGGAGAGTGGCAAGCAAAGTGCTCCTGCACACTCTTTCAATACCCATGATGAGATCCGGTCTGGACCAACAGCCTTTTCCACATCCAGATCCAACAGGTGTCACTTGAATCTCATCTCTTGTAACTTCGATCCCTTCCATGGCCGCCTGGTTTTGTGCTCCCCCCCCCCCCACCTCTTCTCCTAGTGCAGCGACCCCACCTTGTTCTGTTGTTAAGACCTCCTGGAACCTATTGTTCAGTTCTTCACACACCTTATTGTCATTCTCTGTATACCTGTCCTCGCCTGTTCTAAGTTTCATTACCTGTTCTTTCACTGTTGTTTTCCTCCTGATGTGACTGTGGAGTAGCTTTGGTTCGGTCTTGACTTTGTTTGCTATATCATTTTCATAATTTTTCTATGCTTCTCTTCTCACACTAACATACTAATTCCTTGGTTGTCTGGTATCTCTTTCTGCTTCTGGTGTTCTGTTATGGGGGAAGTTCCTCCACGTCCTTTTGTTCAGTTCCTTTGCTTCCATGCCTCCCCTATTCAACCAGGGTTCTTCTTTTGCTTCTTGGATTTTTCCTCTTTGGCCGGGATAAACCTGTTTACTGCCTCCTGACACTTTTGGGTGACATAGTCCAACATGTCTTGTACAGACTTAGCTCTGAGGTCTGTGTCACATGATATATCCCTTAAGAAACTTCTCATCTCCTCATAATTCTCCTTTCGGTGTACAAGCCTTTTGTTTCCCAGTGCTTTTGGGGGGAGATCCTAGTTCTACCAGGTAATCAAACATCAATACACTGTGATCGCACAGTGTATTGATCGCAATCCTAATACACTGTATGTGTACTTAGCTAGTTGAACGTACCTAGTTGTGCTTGCGGGGATTCAGCTCTGGCTCTTTGATCCTGCCTCTCAACTGTCAATCAACTAATGTACTGGTTCCTGAGCCTACTGGGCTCTATCATATATACACTTAAAGCTGTGTATGGAGTCAGCCTCCACCACATCACTTCCTCATGCATTCCATTTGTCTTTTTCTCTGACACTGAAAAAAATCGTTCTAAAGTCTCTATGGTTCATTTGGACACTCAATTTCCACCTGTGTCCCCTTGTGTGTGTGCCCCTTGTGTTAAATGGTCTGTCTTTATCTACCCTATCAATTCCTCTGAGAATCTTGTATGTGGTAATCATGTCCCCTCTATATATTCTGTCTCCCAGTGACGTGAGGTTTAATTCCTGTAGTCTCTCCTCGTAGCTCATACCCCTCAGGGTGGGTACTAGTCTGGTGGCAAACCTTTGAACCTTTTCCAGTTTTGTCTTATGCTTGACTAGATATGGACTCCTTGCTGGAGCTGCATACTCCAGGATTGGTCTTACCAACATAAGTGGTATACAAAGTTCTGAAAGATTCCTTACACAAGGTTCTAAAGGCCGTTCTTATGTTAGCCAACCTAGCATATGCCGCTGATGTTATTCTCTTAATATGGGCTTCAGGGAACAGGTCTGAAGTGATATCAACCCCAAGGTCTTTCTCTCTCTCTCTCTTTCTGACTCTTGAAGAATATCATCTCCCAAATGATACCTTGTATCTAGTCTCCTGCTTCCTACACCTATCTTCATTACATTATATTTGCTTGGGTTAAACTCTAACAACCATTCCTGCATCTTGTCCAGGTGTTCTTGAAGCCTCATGCAGTCCTCCTCTGTCTTAATCCTTCTCATAATTTTGGTGTCGTCAGCAAACATTGAGAGGAATGAGTCTATACCCTCTGGAAGATCATTTACGTATATCAGAAACAGGATAGGTCCCAGTACAGAGCCCTGTGGGACTCCACTGGTGATTTCACGCTACTCTTAGGTCTCACCTCTCACTGTAACTCTCTGCTTCCTATTGCTTAGGTACTCCTTTATCCACTGGAGCGCCCTACCAGTTACTCCTGCCTGTTTCTCCAGCTTTTGCATCAGCCTTTTATAGGGAACTGTGTCAGGCTTTCCGACAGTCCAAAAAAATGCTGTCCGCCATTGCAGTGTGTGTGTGTGTGTCTGTGTTTGCTCGTACTTAATTAATGTATTCAGCAGTTGGAAAGAATCATTGTCCAAGTTTCAGAAGATAACAGAAAGTTTGTCAGTATGGCATATATAGCCCCGTAGTCCTGCTGATGTGTGCTTGTGGTGGAAAGTCATCAGTTATGTCCACTCCAATTTTCTTCTTTTCAAGAAGTATGAAGTTACCTTCCCTTCATCTTGTACTGTAACATCTTGCTCCAACTCCTATCCTCAAAGCCTTGTACTTATAAAGGTTAATTCCAGCAGCCATTTCTCAGACCATCTCTGGAGATTGTCTATTTCATCTTGTTATGTACTGTAGTTCTCCTCACATCTGATTTGCCATTGTAGATTGGTATCATCAGCAAACTTGAATAAGAATGAGCTTATTTCCTCTGTTGGATCGTTTACATATATTAGTAAGAGGATTGGCCCTTATAATAACCCTCGAGGTACTCCACTCATCATCTCTCTCCATTCTGGTAACTCTTCTCTTAGTATGAACCTTTGCCTTCTGCCTGAAAGGAACGCGATCGCCCACTTTAAATAAATAAATAAATTAATAAATATGTTTATTCAGGTAAGGTACATACATACAAGTGATGTTACATTAATGGATTGATTTATAGATAGAGCTAGTACATACAAGGCCTAAAGCCATTATTACGCAATGCGTTTCGGGCAGTCCGAAGCTGTGTTCTTTAGTGTTCTTCCCAGTAAACCAGCCTCAGTCTCAGTCAACAATCTGGCAAACCAGGAAATACAGTCTGCCCGGCTCCCTCTGTTCTGCTTGATTATTGTCATGTCATTGACCTGTAAAAACGTGGTCAAGGATGGGTTACCTCTGGCAATGGTTATGTAAATAGCCGAAAGCTCTCAGTCGATCTTCCCATTTTCAATGACGTTCATTTGCATTTGTTGTGATCAGTGTACTTGATCTTTGCTCAAACCCGAATACCACGCACCTTTTCAGCTTTCTTCCCTTTTCTTTAGCCCTTTGTTCCTAATTTTCATTCTTTACCTTTGAAATCTCATGCGCCGAAAATAAGGCGAACAGTTCTTAAGGAGCGTCTCAGTGAACAGTGTTTCCCGGTTCCTTACTCTCCAGTAATGTGTTAGTTATCTTGACGAGTCTCGTGCTGACGGAACATGTCGATATATGGGATATTCTGAATGTATCATTTTCATAGTGGCCTCGACGAGGACATGAAGTCGGCGGCTTGTCAAAGTCCCCCAATTTAACCTGATAATTTTTTTCAAGCCTTTTTTTTTTAAATTCAGAGCATTTACGGCTTCGGAGGGTAGGTGGTTTCAGGGGTTTATAACCCTGTGGGTAAAAATACATCTCCTGTTCTCACTCCTACACTGTGGCATGTTGTCACCTTCCGATGTCACCTTCTGATGAAATTGTACCATTACCTCACCCTAGTAGCTTACTCCAGTAACTCTCCATTACCTCACCCTAGTAGCTTACTCCAGTAACTCTCCATTACCTCACCCTAGTAGCTTACTCCAGTAACTCTCCATTACCTCACCCTAGTAGCTTACTCCAGTAACTCTCCATTACCTCACCCTAGTAGCTTACTCCAGTAACTCTCCATTACCTCACCCTAGTAGCTTACTCCAGTAACTCTCCATTACCTCACCCTAGTAGCTTACTCCAGTAACTCTCCATTACCTCACCCTAGTAGCTTACTCCAGTAACTCTCCATTACCTCACCCTAGTAGCTTACTCCAGTAAC
>WNGS01164437.1:36771138-36778331 GCA_020271785.1 Procambarus virginalis | reverse complement strand
TCTCCATTACCTCACCCTAGTAGCTTACTCCAGTAACTCTCCCATTACCTCACCCTAGTAGCTTACTCCAGTAACTCTCCTTACCTCACCCTAGTAGCTTACTCCAGTAACTCTCCATTACCTCACCCTAGTAGCTTACTCCAGTAACTCTCCCTTACCTCACCCTAGTAGCTTACTCCAGTAACTCTCCATTACCTCACCCTAGTAGCTTACTCCAATAACTCACCCTTAAACAGTCATCAAGACATTTCCAGTCACAATTAAATTTCCAATTCTTGATCTTTCATGGCCTCTTGTTATTTCCCGTGTCCCCCATCCCAGCTTGCAGATAGTCATTGTCTTGTCTCGACACTGTTTCCCTCAATCATCCTATTTCATTAAATCCTACCTAATATGTGATCCATTTACCTCCCTAGTAACTATACCATTTATAAATATGCTTAACTCCCATTAGCGGTCCCCATTACTGTACTTTTGAGTCCATCTTCTTAATTTATTCCTGACCTTATTAATTTTTCCCAAGAACTGTGGTAAGGTATTCCGGAGCTTAACACACTTGATGAGTTGATTGACTTGACATTAGAGACTTGGAGACACTCTCACACACACTTGGTGTATTATTTAAAGAGTCTGCAACTTCTGTGTGTGTGTGTGTATGTGTGTGTGTGTGTGTGTGTGTGTGTGTGTGTGTGTGTGTGTGTGTGTGTGTGTGTGTGTGTGTGTGTGTGTGTGTGTGTGTGTGTGTGGTGTGTGTGTGTACTCACCTATTAACCTATTTGTGCTTGCGGGGGTTGAGCTTTGGCTCTTTGGTCCCGCCTCTCAACTGTCAATCAACTGGTGTACAGATTCCTGAGCCTACTGGGCATCATATCTATCTACACTTGAAGCTGTGTATGGAGTCAGCCTCCACCACATCACTTCCTAATGCATTCCATTTGCACCACTCTGACACTAAAAAAGTTCTTTCTAATATCTCTGTGGCTCATTTGGTCACTCAGTTTCCACCTGTGTCCCCTTGTGCGTGTGCCCCTTGTGTTAAATAGCCTGTCTTTATCTACCCTATCAATTCCCTTCAGAATCTTAAATGTGGTGATCATGTCCCCCCTAACTCTTCTGTCTTCCAGCGAAGTGAGGTTAATTCCCGTAGTCTCTCCTCGTAGCTCATACCTCTCAGCTCGGGCACTAGTCTGGTGGCAAACCAAAAGTGTGTGTGTGTGTTCCAGTTTAGTCTTATCCTTGACTAGATATGGACTCCATGCTGGGGCTGCATACTCCAGGATTGGCCTGACATATGTGGTATACAAAGTTCTGAATGATTCTTTACACAAGTTTCTGAATGCCGTTCGTATGTTGGCCAACCTGGCATATGCCGCTGATGTTATCCTCTTGATATGTGCTGCAGGAGAGAGGTCTGGCGTGATATCAACCCCCAAGTCTTGTTCTTTCTCTGATTCCTGAAGAATTTCCTCCCCCAGATGATACCTTGTATCTGGCCTCCTGCTCCCTACACCTATCTTCATTACATTACATTTGGTTGGGTTAAACTCTAACAACGAGTTGTTCGACCATTCCTTCAGCTTGTCTAGGTCTTCTTGAAGCCTCAAACAGTCAAACTCAAACTTCTGTTTTAATCCTTCTCATAATTTTGGCATCGTCTGCAAACATGGAGAGAAATGAATCGATACCCTCCGGGAGATCATTTACATATATCAGAAACAAGATAGGACCGAGTACAGAGCCACTGGTGACTTCACGCCACCACTGGTGACTTCACGCCAATCGGAGGTCTCACCCCTTACCGTAACTCTCTGCTTCCTATTGCTTAGGTACTCCTTTATCCACTGGAGCACCTTACCAGTTAAACCTGCCTGTCTCTCCAGCTTATGTACCAGCCTCTTATGCGGTACTGTGTCAAAGGCTTTCTGACAGTCCAAGAAAATGCAGTCCGCCCAGCCCTCTCTTTCTTGCTTAATCTTTGTCACCTGATCGTAGAATTCTATCAAGCCTGTAAGGCAGATTTTCCCTCCCTGAACCCATGTTGGCGATTTGTCACGAAGTCTTCTCTCCAGATGTGTTACCAGGTTTTTTCCTCACGATCTTCTCCATCACCTTGCATGGTATACAAGTCAAGGACACTGGCCTGTAGTTCAGTGCCTCTTGCCTGTCGCCCTTTTGTATATTGGGACCACATTCGCCGTCTTCCATATTTCTGGTAGGTCTCCCGTCTCCAGTGACTTACTATACACTATGCAGAGGGGCAAGCAAAGTGCCTCTGCACACTCATTCAGTATCCAAGGTGAGATCCGTCTGGCCCAACAGCCTTCCTAACATCCAGATCCAGCAGGTGTCTCTTTACCTCCTCTCTCGTAATTTCGAACTCTTCCAAGGCCGCCTGATTTACCTCCCTTTCTCCTAGCACAGTAACCTCACCTTGTTCTATTGTGAAGACCTCCTGGAACCTCTTGTTGAGTTCTTCACACACCTCTTTGTCATTCTCTGTATACCTGTCCTCGCCTGTTCTAAGTTTCAATACCTGTTCTTTCACTGTTGTTTTCCTTCTGATGTGACTGTGGAGTAGCTTTGGTTCGGTCTTGGCTTTGTTTGCTATATTCCCCTCATTCTCCCTCACCCTCTCTAACCCCTCCCTCCCCTACCCCATCAACATATGTTGGGACCCCTCTCACCTACACACTTACACATAGCCTCTACATAGCAATACATAGTCATTTTTTAATCAAACTATTATCTACACACGGGAGCACATACCACATACTCTCCTACCCCCAAACAACATGACCCCCAATCTTCGCTGACCGCAAACCCAAATACCGGACGCTTACACGCGTCACACCCTTCCTTTACCTTCTAGAGCATTTACCTCATACTTTAGCACATAGCCCACATAGTATCCTACCCCCCAAACAATGAAAAATCCCCCAAACTTCCCTGACCGCATACCCAAACACCGGACACTTACACGCGCCACACCCTTCCTTTACCTTCTAGGGCATTTATCTCATACTCTAGCACATAGCCCACATAGTCTCCTACCCCCCAAACAACATGACCCCAATCTTCCCTGACCGCATACCCAAACACCAGACGCTCACTCGCGTCCGACACGCCCCAACTTTCTGGAAAATCCCCTTACAACACTTTGTGGCTACATACCTGCGCACCACATGGCCAGCTGGCTCTAATGGGGTCACCTGGCCAGATGCTGCGCACGGTCGTAGTCGCGGGGGGGTCCACCTGGTCAGATGACGCGCGTTGCTCTAGTCGCATGGGGGTCCACCTGGCAGATGGCGCGCGTCGCTCTAGTCCTCAACTTCACTACTAATGCATTTCACAATGTTAACTTCTCTGACACTGAAAAAGTTCTTTGTAATGTCCCTGTGACTCATTTGGGTACTGAGTTTCCACCTGTGTCCCCTTGTTCGCATACCACCCATGTTAAACAGTTTATCCTTATCTACCCTGTCAATTCCCCTGAGAATTTTGTACGTAGTGGTCATGTCTCCCCTTACTCTTCTGTCTTCAAGTGTCATGAGGTGCATTTCCGGTAGCTTTTCCTCGTAACTCATGCCTCTTACTTCTTGGACTAGCCTAGTCACATACCTCTGAAATTTTTCAAGGTTCGTCTTGTGCTTGACATGGTACGGGCTCCATGTTGGGACCTCATACTCCAGGATTGGTCTTACATATGTGATATACAAGATTCGGAATGATTCCTTACACAGGTTCCTGAAGGTTGTTCTGATGTTAGCCAGCCTCGCGTATGCTGCAGACGTAATTCTTTTTATGTGGGCTTCAGGAGACAGGTTTGGTGTGATATCAACTCCTAGATCTTTCTCTCTGTCCGTTTCATTAAGTTCTTCACCTCCTATTCTGTATCCTGTGTCTGGCCTCCTGTTTTCACTGCCTAGTTTCATTACATTGCATTTACTCGGCTTGAACTTCAGCAACCATTTGTTGGACCATTCACTCAGTCTGTCTAGGTCATCTTGTAGCCTCCTACTATCGTCCTCAGTTTCAATCCTCCTCATAATTTTTGCATCATCGGCAAACATTGAGAGAAACGATTCTATACCCTCTGGGAGATCATTTACATATATCAGAAACAGTATAGGTCCAAGGACTGACCCCTGCGGGACTCCACTCGTAACGTCTCGCCAATCTGAGACCTCACCCCTCACACTGACTCGTTGTCTCCTGTTGCTTAGGTACTCCTTTATCCAATGGAGTACCTTGCCTATCACTCCAGCCTGCATCTCCAGCTTTTTCACTAGCCTCTTGTGTGGCACTGTATCAAAGGCTTTCTGACAATTCAAAAATATGCAATCTGCCTACCCTTCTCTTTCTTGCTTTATTTTTGTTGCCTGGTCTTAGAATTCAAGTAACCCTGTGAGGCAGGACCTGCCATCCCTGAACCCATGTTGATGCTGTGTTACAAAGTTCCTTTGCTCCAGATGCTCCACTAACTTTCTTCGCACAATCTTCTCCATCAGCTTGCATGGTATGCAGGTTAGAGACACTGGCTTGTAATTCAGCGCCTCCTGTCAATCCCCTTTCTTGTATATCGGGACTACGTTAGCTGCTTTCCAAATTTCTGGCAGTTCCCCTGTTGCCAGTAATTTGTTATACACTATGGAGAGTGGTAGGCACAGTTCTTCTGCTCCTTCCTTTAGTATCCAAGGGGAGATTCCATCTAGGCCTATAGCCTTTGTCACATCCAACTCTAGTAAACACTTCCTTACTTCCCCGCTGGTAATCTCAAACTCTTCCAGTGGTTCCTGGTTAGCTATTCCCTCTCTTATCTCTGGGATTTCTCCTTGCTCTAAGGTGAAGACCTCCTGGAATTTCTTATTCAGTTCCTCACACACTTCCTTGTCGTTTGTAGTGATTCCTTCTGCCCCTATCCTTAATTTCATAACCTGTTCCTTTACTGTTGCTTTTCTCCTGATGTGGCTATACAGCAATTTAAGCTGAGTCTTTGCCTTGCTTGCGATGTCATTTTCGTGTTGTCTTTCTGCCTCTCTTCTCATCCTGACATATTCATTCCTGGCATTCTGGTATCTTTCTCTGCTCTCCAGTGTCCTGTTATTTCTATAGTTTCTCCATGCCCTTTTACTTTGCTGCTTAGCTAGCCTACATCTCTGATTAAACCATGGGTTTCTCATCTTCATTTCACTGTTTTCCTTTTGGGCTTGGACAAACTTGTTTCCTGCGTCCTTGCACTTTTGCGTGATGTAGTCCATCATATCTTGGGCCGTCTTTTCCCTGAGCTCTGTTTCCCATGCTATATCTGTTAGGAATTTTCTTATTTCCTCATAGTTTCCCTTTCGGTATGCTAACCTTTTGGTTTCAGTATCCCTCCTCGAGTTCAATAACCCTTCTTCAATCAGGTACTCAAACACCAATACACTGTGGTCGCTCATTCCTACTGGGGCCTCAAAACCAATTTCTCTTATGTCAGAGTCGTTAAGGTTGAAGACCAGGTCGAGTCTCGCTGGTTCGTCATTTCCTCTCATCCTTGTGGGTTCTCTGACATGCTGGGTTAAAAAGTTTCTAGTCACCACCTCCAGTAGTTTGGCTCTCCATGTATCCTCGCCTCCATGCGGTTCCTTGTTCTCTCAGTCAATCCTTCCGTGATTGAAGTCCCCCATGATGAGCAGGTGGAATCTATTTCTACAGGCAGCAAAGGATGCCCTCTCAATTATAGTGTTAACTGCCATGTTGTTGTTTTCATACTCTTGACTGGGTCTTCTGTCATTTGGTTGAGGGTTATACATTACTGCTACTACTATTCTTGGTCCTCTTATTGTCATGGTGCCTGCTATGTAGTCTCTGAAACCCTCACAGCCCGGGATAGCTATCTCCTTAAAACTCCATTCCTTTCTCATGAGTAGAGCCACTCTGCCTCCTCACCTACCTTCCCTCTCTTTTCTTATTACTGTGTACTCCTGGGGAAACAAGGCATTCGTTATGATTCCAGAGAGTTTTGTTTCAGTGAGTCCGATTACATCTGGGTTCACTTCCTGTGCTCTTTCCCTTAGTTCACTTGCCTTGCTTGTGATCCCATCTATGTTCGAGTACATTACCCTGAAACTGACTCTCTTCTGCTTCTCCTCTGGGGGAAGCGGTAGGGTCTGGGGTGAGCGGGAGCTGGGAGGATCTGGTACGGGGAGACTGGTGGAGAGGAAGGGCTTGGGGGGATGGGGGGGAGGGGGAGGGTTGAAGGGGTGGGTGAGAGGGGGAGGGTTGGGCGGGGGGTGAGAGGGGGAGGGTAGGGGGGGTGAGAGGGGGAGGGTTCAGGGGCGTGAGAGGGGGAGGATTGGGGGGGGGTGAGAGGAGGAGGGTTGGGGGGATGGGGGAGAAGGGGGGTTTTGGGGGAGCAGTAAAGGGGGGAGGGCGTGGAGGGAAAGTGAAGGATGAGGTGGATGAGGAAGAGGGGAGGATTTTGGGGAGTGGTGGAGAGGGGAAGGCTTAGGTGGGGTGGGGGAGAGTGGGGGCTTAGTGGGGCGAGGGAGAACGGAGGGCTTGTGGGTGGGAGAGACGGGAGGGCATGTGGGAGAAGGGAGGGCTTGGGGATGGGGGAGGAAGGAGGTCCTGGGGGAAGGGGTGAGTGGAAGGAGGGGGGTGAGTGGTAGGAGGGGATTGGTGGGGGAGGGTGCCTTAGGTGGGTACTTAGTGGGGGCTGACAGGGGTTGGGGTAAGTAGGGTGTCTGTTGGGTAGCTTTTGGGGGTGGTGCCACACTTCCTGTGGCTATTGCACTGTTTGAGGAGGGTTCCCCACTCTCCTCCGGGGTTGTAGGGATCGAGGTTGTGGCTCCCTGATTCCTTTCTCTCTCCCTGCGCTCCTTCCTCGCATCTGCTGCCTGCTTTCTCTCTTCCCTTGTCATATCCCACTGCAGGAATACTTTTTTGAACTTCTCTACATTTGCTAGACCGCTCTTCCTTGCTAACAGTTCATCTTTCGTGATTTCGCTCATGAATACCACCATTATCATTCGGTCTCTGTCCTTGTTGTACTTTCCAAGCCTGAAAACCTTTTCCACATATTGCTCATTTCCCTCCATCCTTACCTCTTTAAGGATCTCCGTAACTGTTTTTGTCCATGTCTCTCCACTCCTTTGGTTTGGTCCCTGTTTGCTCTTTAATGCTTGCTATTACTACTGCTCTTTTCTCTCTAT
>WNGS01164437.1:36766138-36768638 GCA_020271785.1 Procambarus virginalis | reverse complement strand
TAGTATGAATGAATGTATGTATGTATGTATGTATATCTGTATGTATGTATGTATGTATGTATGTATGTAGTATGTATGTATGTATGTATGTATGTGTATGTATGTGTATGTATGTATGTATGTATGTAATGTATGTATGTATGTTTGTATGTATGTACTCACCTAGTTGTACTCACCTAGTGTACTCACCTAGTTGTGCTTGCGGGGGTTGAGCTCTGGCTCTTTGGTCCCGCCTCTCAACCGTCAATCAACAGGTGTACAGGTTCCTGAGCCTATTGGGCTCTATCATATCTACACTTGAAACTGTGTATGGAGTCAGCCTCCACCACATCGCTTCCTAATGCATTCCATTTGTCAACCACTCTGACACTAAAAAAGTTCTTTCTAATATCTCTGTGGCTCATTTGGGCACTCAGTTTCCACCTGTGTCCCCTGTGCGTGTGCCCCTTGTGTTAAACAGCCTGTCTTTATCAACCCTGTCGATTCCCCTGAGAATCTTGAAAGTGGTGATCATGTCCCCCCTAACTCTTCTGTCTTCCAACGAAGTGAGGTTTCAATTCCCGTAGTCTCTCCTCGTAGCTCATACCTCTCAGCTCGGGTACTAGTCTGGTGGCAAACCTTTGAACCTTCTCCAGTTTAGTCTTATGCTTGACTAGATATGGACTCCATGCTGGAGCCGCATACTCCAGGATTGGTTTGACATATGTGGTATATAATGTTCTGAAAGATTCCTTACACAAGTTTCTAAAGGCCGTTCTTATGTTAGCCAACCTGGCATATGCTGCTGATGTTATCCTCTTGATATGAGCTTCAGGGGACAGGTCTGGCGTGATATCAACCCCCAGGTCTTTTCTCTCTCTGACTCTTGAAGTATTTCATCACCCAAGTGATACCTTGTATCTGGTCTCCTGCTTCCTACCCCTATCTTCATTACATTACATTTGCTTGGGTTAAACTCTAACAGCCATTTGTTCGACCATTCCTGCAGCTTGTCCAGGTCTTCTTGAAGCCTCAAACTGTCCTCCTCTGTCTTAATCCTTCTCATAATTTTGGCGTCGTCAGCAAACATTGAGAGGAATGAGTCTATACCCTCTGGGAGATCATTTACGTATATCAGAACAGGATAGGTCCAAGTACAGAGCCCTGTGGGACTCCACTGGTGACTTCACGCCATTCTGAGGTCTCACCCCTCACTGTAACTCTCTGCTTCCTATTGCTTAGGTACTCCCTTATCCACTGGAGCGCCCTACCAGTTACTCCTGCCTGTTTCTCCAGCTTATGCATCAACCTTTTATGGGGTACTGTGTCAAAGGCTTTCCGACAGTCCAAAAAATGCAGTCCGCCCATCCTTCTCTTTCTTGCTTAATCTTTGTCACCTGATCGTAGAATTCTATCAAGCCTGTAAGGCAAGATTTACCCTCCCTGAACCCATGTTGATGGGTTGTCACGAAGTCTCTTCTCTCCAGATGTGTTACTAGGTTTTTCTCACAATCTTCTCCATCACCTTGCATGGTATACAAGTTAAGGACACTGGCCTGTAGTTCAGTGCCTCTTGTCTGTCACCCTTTTTGTATATTGGTACTACATTAGCAGTCTTCCATATTTCTGGTAGGTCTCCCGTTTCCAGTGACCTACTATACACTATGGAGAGTGGCAAGCAAAGTGCTCCTGCACACTCTTTCAATACCCATGGTGAGATTCCATCCGGCCCAACAGCTTTTCTCACATCCAGCTCCAATAGGTGCTTCTTGACCTCATCTCTTGTAATTTCGAACCTTTCCAAGGTCACCTGGTTTGCTGCCACCTCTCCTAGCGCCGTGATCTTCTCCCTGTTCTATTGTAAAGACCTCCTGGAACCTTTTGTTGAGTTCTTCACACACCTCTTTGTCATTCTCTGTGTACCTGTCCTTGCCCACCCTAAGTTTCATCACCTGTTCCTTCACTGTTGTCTTCCTCCTGATGTGACTGTGTAGTAGCTTTGGTTCGTCTTGGCTTTATTAGCTATATCATTTTCATACCTTTTTTCAGCTGCTCTTCTCACACTACATACTCTTTCCTGGTTCTCTGGTATCTCTCTCTACTTTCTGGTGTTCTGTTATTACGGAAGTTCCTCCATGCCCTTTTGTTCAGCTCCTTTGCTTTCATACATTCCCTGTTAAACCACGGATTCTTCCTTTGCTTCTCTGTTTTTTCCTGTTGGCAGGGACAAACCTGCTTACAGCCTCCTGACATTTTAGGGTGACATAGTCTATCATGTCTTGTACGGACTTGGTTTCGAGTTTTGTGTCCCAATGTATATCCGATAGGAATTGATTCATCTCCTCATAGTATGTATGTATGTATATCTCCTCATATGTATATGTATGTATGTATGTATGTATGTTATGTATGTATGTAGTTTATGTATGTATGTATATCTCCTCATATGTATGTATGTATATCTCCTATGTATGTATGTATGTATGTATGTATATATGTATGTATGTATGTATGTATATCT
>WNGS01164437.1:36726435-36762050 GCA_020271785.1 Procambarus virginalis | reverse complement strand
GATCCCATACCATCCTGTGAGTTGTAGTGGACCCCATATGCATCCTGTGAGCTGTCCTAGACCCCAAACTAATCCTCTGAGCTGTAGTGGACCCCCACACCCATCCTGTGGACGGTAGTGGACCTCATACCCTTCGTGTGGATGGCAATGGACCCCATACCCATCCACTGGACAGTAGTGAACCCCATACCCCTCCTCTGGGCGGTAGGGGACTCCATACCCATCCAGTGAACGGTATTGACCCCATACCCATCCTGTGGGCGGTAGTGGACCCCATACCCATCCTGTGGACGGTAGTGGACCCCATACCCTTCCTTTGGGCAGTAGTGGACCCCATACCTATCCTGTGGACGGCAGTGGGCCCCATACCCATCCTGTGGGCGGTAGTGAATCCCATGCCCATCCTGTGGATGGTATTGAACCCCATACCCATCCTGTGGGCGGTAGTGGACCCCCAAAATATCCAGTGGACAGTAGTGGACCCTATTCTAATACTATGAGCGGTAGTGGACCCCATTCTCATCCAGTGGACGGTGGTGGATTCCATTTCCATTCTGCTGGCAGTAGTAAATCCCATACCCATTCCATGCATGGTAATGGAACTCATACCTATCCCGTGGGTGGTAGTAGATCCCATACCCATCCAGTGGGCGGTAGTGGACTCCATACGCATCTTGTGGGCAGTATTGGACCCCCATAGCCATCATGTGATTAGTAGTGGGCCCCATACCTATCCTACAGTTAATAGTGGACCTCAATCACAACCAACAGGTGTTAATGGACTCCATACCTATCCTACGGGTAGTGAGTATGGTAAATTGAGACTAGAACCGTGTGCAAAACTTGAGCAAGGAAGCCTATTAGGCCCCCTGCTCAGGTGTTGTAAATGGCTCTAGTCATAAGGGGTGATGGGGAGGGGGAGGTCCCCGAGCATGCACATGTGGTCTCAAGGCACATTGTTGGACGCCGGGGCGGGGGGAGTGTCTCCGCGCGCCCGTATGTGGTCTCGTGGGGTGTTGTGGGTCTCGGGGAGTGTCTCCGCGCGCCCGGATGTGGTCTCGTGGGGTGTTGTGGGTCGCAGGGGGTGTCTCCGCATGAGCGGATGTGGTCTCGTGGGGTGTTGTGGTCACGGGGGGTGTCTCCGCGTGCCCAGGTGTGGTCTCGTGGGGTGTTGTGGGTCGCAGGGGGTGTCTCCGCATGAGCGGATGTGGTCTCGTGGGGTGTTGTGGGTCACGGGGGGTGTCTCCGCGTGCCCAGGTGTGGTCTCGTGGGGTGTTGTGGGTCGGGGGGGGGGGGGGTAAAATGTGTTAGTATAGGAACAGGTGTGCAGGAGGAGTAATTGTAAGATAAAAGTGTATGTGTAGGTAACTTAGACTTAAGCAGCATATGTGGATTTATAGTTAAATAATAATACTAATAGTATGTAGGAGTGAGATGGGTATGTTGAGGGAGGAGAGCCCCCCCCCCCACACACATGAGAACATAGACCTAGGAGAGCGGATATATTAAGTAATACAGTTATGGAAGGGTGTGTGAATGGGGTGGCACGAGAGGATATGAAGGGCCCGCCCAGGGAGTCATCTGGGTGGCATCGGCAGTCAGTCCTCTCTCTCTCCTCTCTCTCTCCTGATTAAACAATAAGGTCTGTGGTATGTTAGCAAAAGTTAAGATGTTCCCAGCATGTATAGTTGACAGTCTGAAGGAGCTGTATGTATTTCCAACGGGACTCTTCTTCCCGCCGCCGCCCACGCCATAACACACGAGGGTAGAGGCGAGTCTCACAGCAGCAGTCAAGAAGGCCTTCAACACACACTCTGAGAGGGGGTTATTAGTTCATCTCATACACTAGAGTTCTAGAGTATAGGTGTTCACGGTGGTTTGTCTCTGCTGCTACTGAGAGGGTGAGTGAGGAATCCAAATATATGTAAAACAATGGCCCCTCACCTCTCCCATCCCCTTCACCATCCAGCTAGAAGCATAGCGAGTTCCACATGCCACATGGCACATAGAGCATGGCCCATACCACATGTGCTACGTGACTAGGAGAGAGGGTAATAGGGTTTCGTGGGGGGGGGGGTCTGTGTTCGTCACTGTCTCAGCATTCTTAGTTGTTTATCTCCTCCTCCACTTAGAGCTGACTGGCAACCCACACCATAACACACAAAGTGTAAAGTAAACTCGCCCAATGGCCTAGGGGTAACATTAATCCATGTCAAAAAATGGAGCTATGAGGATCGGTCTAGCCTCTTTGATGTGACGAGTGGTAGTGTGGTACATGAGCGGGAGAGGGGAGCATTTGTCAACAATACCCTGCACCCCCCTCCCCTCCCCTCCCCATTTGCGCGCTCCCCATCACCTACCACTCATCGGTGGGTGTGTGTGTTTTGTAACATGTCTAGATAAGGAAGGTCCACACATCCTGTTTATTCTGCATTATTTAGGTAACAGTTTTCAGCAAAACTTTGCAATTTTTCCATACTACACACATTTTCTTAATAAATGAGGAAGGGACATCCTCGACTCTACACCACCACCCTCATGCCATTTTCATGTTTACGAATAATCTCTTGTTTTTCCTATATCATCATCCTCACAACTATTTTCTTAGATTGAACAATTTAATTTCTCTCAAAGAATTCAGGCACTGTCGTGGGTGTCACTACACGGGATACACTGGTAAACAAACTGAGAGTGCCTCACCTCGGGTTCCCAGCACCCCGCACTCATTCGACCCATACGCGTATCAACAGACATCGTCTTCCAAGTAAAACGTCATACACCAATTCAAATTTTATGATGAATTTGATGTCATAGACGAAAAAATTCGTACTGTAGGACAGTCGTATACCAAGGTAGCACTGTATTTGGCATCAAATGACAGTCCTGAAAAAGCCAAGAGAGAAAGGACAAGACAACCGGATCAGAAATAGAAGACAAGCTACGAAGAGAGAAAATGGCAGAAAGAACGCCAGGAAACTTCATACTGCCTCGCCGAGACAAAGCTCTCAGGTGGGGCACCATCAACAAAGCCACCTGATCACCATACAAATGGTGATAAACCCACGTCAAAAAGACCAGACGCGAAAAGTGGAGGAGAAGACCGAACTAGCCGTGACTGGACTGGTCCGACCTGCTGGAAGAGGCAGAGCCGCAGAAAACGTTCCGGGTTCGGACACCGTGCAAACAACGCTTGAAACCAAGGCCGGGACAGCCACCAAGGGACCATGAGGACTACTCTCCCATGGTAAACTCCAACTGAGCCAGAACCCAATGCAACAGCTGGACTGGGGGAAAGAGATACAAATAACTGCACCTCGACCAGTCCTGCTGAAAGGCATCCACCGCAACAGCTCTTCAGTTGGGAAAGGGCACCACATATATTGGGATACGTCAAGCCCATGCCGACACGAAGAGGTCCACCTCCGGGAGTCCGTATGTCCAGCAGAACCAACTGAAGGAGTCTGTGTCGACTGTTCATTCTGTGGACAGGGGAATGAACCGAGACAGGCTGTCCATTGGACACTCCCCGGATATGAACCGCACGGGAGTCAAACCCCGAGAAGCTAGCAGATGAGCCACTCGAAGTGACCAGCCCTAAAGAGGCAAGGACCGATAAGAACCCCCCACAGTTCAGGCAATGAACCACTCGAGAACAGCCCAAATGGAACCGGATGGGCGAACCCCGTTCAACCTGAACCCTCCAAAGCAACAGCCAAACCGCCGCGAACTTCTACACCGTGCTGTGAGCCCAACAGAATGACAGACCCTACCGCCCCTAGCTGGCCAGGTGAGCACTGGTCTCAAAGCCCCAGCTGAAAGACAATGCATCCGTGAACACATCGAGCGAGAGCTCGGGTAGGTGTCAAGGAACTGAACCCTGAAAAACCAAAAAGGAAGCCAGCGACGCAGCAACTGACGCACGAAGCACATCAACAAACTGGAAAAGGTGCAAAGACATGCTACTGAGTGGCTCCCAGAACTGAAGGGCAAGAGCTACGAGGAGAGGTTAGAGGCATAAAATATGCCAAAACTAGAAGACAGAAGAAAAAGAGGTGATATGATCACTACATACAAAATAGTAACAGGAATTGATAAAATCAATAGGGAAGATTTCCTGAGACCTGGAACTTTAAGAACAAGAGGTCATAGATTTAAACTAGCTAAACACAGATGCCGAAGAAATATAAGAAAATTCACTTTCGCAAACAGAGTGGTAGACGGTTGGAACAAGTTAGGTGAGAAGGTGGTGGAGGCCAAGACCGTCAGTAGTTTCAAAGCGTTATATGACAAAAAGTGCTGGGAAGACAGGACACCACGAGCGTAGCTCTCATCCTGTAACTACACTTACGTAATTACACGAACCCAGCGATCGCAAGAGAAGCGGAAGGGGCGTCCCCGAAGGAACCAGAATAGATGCCAAAGCCAAACCCGACCCTGCGGGTAGACCAGCGCAGCGAAGTTCAGATTCCCGCACAATTGCTCGAGCAACCGCCGAGCGACCTGGGACACCCCTTTCCCCAGAAACAGCTGAAGGCGGGACCGCATTTGCAGCAACGCCTCCAGAGGGAGAGACATGGAAGTGGTCCAAGAGTCCCAAACAAGACCCAGCCAAGGTCTTGTTTGCCAAACCTGGCAAACAACATGTCTTGTTTGCCAGACCAGCCAGGGACCAGTCAATCAAAAGGGCCTATGCCCCTTATGTGAAGCTGACTGATGAAGAGTGATCATCGTGTCGACCTGACGATGCCGGTTCCAAAGGAAGCGCTGGCTCAGAAGCTGACACCAATGGCCCACCCCAACCAACAGAACCCCGACCCCTAGCATGACTCTTTCGAGAAGGCCGAGAAGGCCAAAGAACGGCCATCCCGGAGAACCAGCAAGTTTGACATAGGAAAACAATTAGACGAAGCCGCCTCCAGAAACTGCATGACAGCAGCCTCCTCAAACAGCAACGGATAAAACGGTGATGAAAACCTAAGAGCCAGTTTCCAAGCGGATTCCAGAGAGAAAGCGAGCATAGCCTGATGGCACACAAGACAAGAAGCAAAGAACAGGGACACCGCTTCCTTCAGGATAGGCACAACAGTGCGGCCGACGCCCGAGCTGCCAAGGTCAACACACCCAACGAAGGCCCGGGGCACTCAATTCCTCCACATCCTTCTCAAGCCAGGCCAAAGACAGCTCGAGAAGGGAAAAGAAGCGAAAGACCAAAGCCAAATGCCCCGTGCGCACAAATCCTCAGCAACCAAGGATGCCGAAAGGATAGGAACCTGCACGTGCAGCTGTATAAAGCCAACGTCCCGAGAAAGCACAAGGGCGAACAAGCATGCATTAACACTTTCGTGCACCCAGTGCGCGCGCCCTAACCCACCCCAAGGTGGGCCTGGCTTTTCCTGGGAGCACGCACCCACACTAACATATGTACTCTTTCCATTGTTCTGACCTCAATTGTTGAACTATGTCGTTCATTTTGGTATCAAATTGTTCCCAATCTAAAGGCAGGCATTTTAAAACTAGTACCATAATAATCGAACAGTAAGTGTAATTTTAACATATTTAGATTTTGGATTTTCATCACCACAAGTATTTACCAGTGTTCTGACCTCAACTGCTGTGCTACATTGTTCATTATGGTATCAAATTATTTGCCATCTAAAGGTGCGCATTTTAAAACTAGTCCCATAATGATTGGATAAAAAATATAATTTTAACAAATATTTTAAATTTTGATGCAACATGCGTCACCAGCGGACATACGTAAATTTATTTATTAATGCAGACTGCACCGCCGCTGGAAGAAAGTGTTAAGGTGCTCAAATTCGCCCCCCCCCCAGGTAAACCTACAGAACGGTAGAAGTTTCTTGCCACTCAAGCGTGTGGGTCTGACAGAACCCATGCCACACCCCCAATGAAAAGAATAAGCAGTCTGCCAACCAGGAAGACTCCGGAACCTTCAAAGGCACCCAGTACGGGAAAGAAAAACCGAACTCATACAAGGACGGATCCATCGCGGAGGCGGAATCCAGGTCTCGCAGGAGGTATGCAGCAAGAGCCTCCCGAACCTCCCGAGGCGAGAATCAAGAGGCAGAAAACCTCCGGAAGGACAGGACTGAGACACCCAAGGGAGCCCGGAACCGAACCCGGGGTGGAGCTGACCTCAAATCATACTCGTACAAGGAAGGAGGGTAAGAAAACCCCTCCCCAAGCAACAACAAGCTAAGAGGGCACCAACACCCAGACGAGGTCAAAGGGGGCCCAAGGCCCCCAAGTCAACTCCTCCCTAGCCCCTGGATCCCCCAAGTCAGGACCCGGGGCATCCTGAAAAGGGGGGGTACTGAAAAGAAGGGGACCTGCTGGTGGGATCCAGAAGCCTCGGAAGGAGGAACTGGCTCGAATGCCCAACCCGAACTGGGCAGCCCCCCGAAGCTGCCCAAGTTTTATTACTAACTTAACCCTGTCCCAACCCCAAAACCCTCAGATGTTTGGGAGCCAGAAGCAGGGAGGGAGGTGCAAGATGAACAACAGGGATAGGACCAAGAGTGCAGACTGAACCAAAGTTGAAGCGACTAGTGCCCCCCAGGCCCAGGTCCCTAGAACCAAAGCGAGGCAGCCGCTGGGCATCCGGGTGGGGAACCAACCTAGCATGTTGCAGCAACCTAAACCTAGCATGCAATGCGGATGCTGCCTGTACCCTAAAAGTAATGTCATCAGAATAGTAATGGAGAACAAGCAGAGAACACGACTCGCAAGACTCCAGGTCAATGGTGTCGTTGGCCCAACAGGCAACATGATGGAGACAAAAGTGGTGACTGTCACCCTGAGACACCCTGAAGGGCACACAGCAACCTTCATACCCGCACGAGGAGGGCTGGAACTCAGAAGATGCATCCATAGGGCCACCGAGCCCTAACTGGAGTGGTTGGGTCGCCGGCGTGGGGGTCCTGGGCTCCCCCCTCCCTCCCACCCTGGGGGGGAGGCTGCACGGATGAGCGACGCGGTGATGGAGTATAACGTTTGTTTATTTCCTTGGGATTGGAGGGAATTCTGCCTCTCTGTTCGGTTTTCGGTTACAATTTTCTTACCATGTGGGGTCTGTTTTGTTATGCCTACTTTTCTGGGTGCCTAACCCTGATTGATGGCAGATAAGGAAAACCTCCAACCACAGGGGGGGGGGGGTTGAGGGCCATTGCTCCCTGTGCCTTTCTGAGGGGGCCAGGTTCTGGCTCGAAGTCCCCGGTAGGCTGAACTCTATAGTCTAATGCCCCGGTCTAATGATTTACATATTAGCCCGATAGCTTTAGGGAGCTGAAGGGGCTCCCCACAGAAAAAATAACAAAAATAAAATAAAAGCAAGAAGTCAACTTGTGAGCAGAGCGAGCACCGCGCTGAACAGACGAAGACAGCTCCAGAGGAGCTGTCTTCATCTGTTCTGCTTCGTCACACTGCTTCGTCTTTGACAGGCACAAAAGCTGCACTAAGAGCCCACCTCAACAACCAGAAGCCAAGACACAAGAAGTGCAGTCTGCAAGCCAGGAAGACCCCCGGAACTCCAGAAGAGACAAGTCCGGGGGGCACACAGGAGATAACCACCAAGGGCCACCTGAACCTCCAAAGGGAAACTCAAGAGGAAGAAAAATGAACCCAGGGGAGCCCAAACCACCATATTTGCTGGCAGAAATGCACCACAGAAGGAAGGGCCAAACACAAGACCCAAACAGAACCCCTGGCCAAAACAGCCAGAAACAGATCGAAAACTGAGGGTCAAAAGCCGTGAGAGCAAGCAAAGCAAACAGGCACGGACACTGGGCCCCAAAAACCAGGGCGCAGAACCCAAACACAGACAGAAAATCACAAAATTGGGCAAAAAACCAACACCCAAATGTTCCCAGAGGAACAGAAAGGGCAAAATGCCCCAAAAGAAAGATCAAAACAAAGACACAGCAACGAGAGGAGAAAAAACACCCCAAAATCTGAGCGCACACTCCCAGGAACATGTAAACAAACAAACCACAGTGCTGCCCTGGCGGCCAGGAAGGGAAGCGCCCACAGAAAAGAAAATGGCCACCACAACAAAAGGAGATGCAACCAACGCAAGGGAGCCGAAATCACACCAGCAAATGGAGAAAAACAAAGCAGATGGGAGGGACAAAAAACAAAAAAACCCGCCAGAAGGCACAAAGCCCAAGCAGGGGCTAACAGCCCAGAACCGCAAGCAGGCTCTCCCACAGCCCCAGAACCGCAAGCAGGCTCTCCCCACAGCCCCAGAACCGCAAGCAGGCTCTCCCACAGCCCCAGAACCGCAAGCAGGCTCCCCCTCCCCCCTCCACAGCCCCAGGAACCCCCAACAGAGGCCTGGGGCAGAGCAGTCCTCCATACCCTCTACCCCTGAAGAAAAGGCAGAGTCCAGGGGAAAGGCAGCAAAGAAGGTGGGCTGCTGGCAGGACCCAGAAGCCTCGGCAAGGGGAGCAGGCTTGAATGCCTCCATCCCCAATCCAGATGGGCAGCCCCAAAGCAGCCCCAGTCTCATTACCAACTAAACCCCACCCCGACTCTGAAGACGGCTCGCCAGACTCCAAGTCAAAGGTGTCGTTGACCCAACAGGCAGCATTACAGAGGCAAAAGTGGTAACTGCCACCATGAGACAAGAGCACACAGCAACCTTCAAACTCGCACGAGGCGAGCTGGAACTCTGAAAACGCATCTGTCTTCCAAGCGTCCACCAAGCCCTGATAGGGTTTTCCAGGCCCCGTAGACAGACTGCTACGGGAAGCCCGGGCAAGGTGTTGCTAACCGGTTAGACCCAAAGCTAACAGGGGGGGAGATCAAAACACTGAAACCCCTGCGACATGTACAATCAATGGGGCCTAGCGGAGGGCCACCAAAATATCAGAAGGGGTCCTAAACCACACCAGGCAGATCCCCACCAGGCAAATAAAACAAAATGTAAAAGAAAAACCCTGCAAAAGCACAACGTCCCCAGAGGAAACAGGAACCATCCGCTGCATATTTAAGCTGGCTGCACAACACCTTGACAATACCACTTCCTACTCAAGGCCAAACAAGGGCCACGAAACCCCAGCTGGCCCCAAGGGCAGAGTAAATGCAGAGCAGCAAAAACCTCTATGGAAATAGCATTCCGAACGCACCAGGGAAGATAACCTTGACACGCTATGGTAGTACTCACAGGGCACTTGGGGAGGCTGCCCTAAGCACATGCAGCCCCAGTACACTTCAGGTACACCTGGCCGCCACCACCATGAATAGCAGAGTACACCATGAAGGTATAAACACTGCCAAGAAACCGAAGCCAGCATTGACAACCGCCCTGGATTGCATTAGCCAATGAATTGAGGTTGGGTAGCCGGTGTGGTGGGTCCGGGGCCTCCCCCTTATTACCCAAAACAAAGGTACCACAAAAATATTAGAAAATTTCTTTTGCAAACAGAGTGGTAGACGGATGGAACAAGCTAAGTGAGAGGCCAAAACTGTCAGTAGTTTCAAGCGTTATATGACAAAGAGTACTGGTAAGACGGGACACCACTAGCATAGCTCTCATCCTGTAACTACATTTAGGTAACTACACTTAGGTAATTACAAATGTTTGAAGCAGGTGCAGAAAATTAACTAACCAGCTATTCAGACAAGGAACTTTGAGTTGATGTAGTATACATGGACTTTGCTAAAGCTTTTAATAAAATGCCACATGAAAGACTGGCAAGGAAATTACAAGCATATACCATAAAGGTAGAATACTAGAATGGATAAAAGAATGGTTAAAACAAAGAAAGCAGTTGTCCTAAACAGTATGAATCTGACTGGAGAAATGTGGCAAGTGGGGTACCACAGGGGTTCATTTTGGGGCGAACTGTTTTATCATATACATTAACGACAAAGACAGGAATACAGTATTACAAACTACACCATCAAAATCTGCAGACGACTAAAATTGATGGTAAAGTGTGAAGTGAAAATGATATTGAGGCCTTACAAAGGATGTATATGAACTCCACAAATGGTCAGAAGACGGACAAATGCTTGTTAACCCTTAAACTGCGCATGGCGTATATATACGCCCTGAGTAACATGTCCGACGGTGCGCATGGCGTATATATACGCCATAGGGTGCCATTCCGATTCAAATGGCCCGCGGCTACACGGGGTTCACAGTAGCTTCCTCAGGGCTCTTGTAAACAGACGCAATTTAAAAAAAAAATCGTGGGCAATATTCTCAGGTGTGAGAGGCACAGTACTGTTGGAGCAACCAAGGCTGGCGCACGCAGCATGAGCGATCAGCATTGCTGTTCAGCTTGTGACCACAGCATCACCGAAAAATGTCAAAATAAATATATAACTGTTATTATTTAGTGATGACAATATTACAGATGATCCGTGACTGTGATATAAATAACCAGGGTTGTGATAATAGCAGGATTGTTGTAATAATTAGCGCTGTGGGAGGAGTGATGCTGAGAGACTGAGGGAGACAGCATCGTTTACTGACTGTGTGGCCACCTGTTATGTTTACATTCACCATACCAGCTCAGTGGTTCTCTATGGTGAACACAAATGTAGACTTATATATAATGTGTGTATTAGTGTAATAACAGCAAAAGGATTATGCTGGGAGGAGCCATTTGGGTGACGGAGGTGACGTCGTCTGCACGATTTGTCAAGCTGTTTAGAGGGTGGCCACTATGCTCTTTGGGCGCACTACAAGCTTAGGTGTACAGTTACAGTGCATAAAACATGTAGATATTATATATAATATGTGTATATAGGGTAATAACACTGAAAACAGTATTGTTGGGGGAGAAAGTTTAGTGCGTGTGACCTTGAATGAGTGAGGGAGCCGCCAGCCGCCAGCTGTGTATACCGACGACTCTTAGTGCCTGAACTAACTATATCAGCTTAGCTGTACAGTTGTGGTGAACAAAATATATACATACTTATATATAACGTCTGTATATAGTGTAATAACACCACAAATGGTATTGTTGGGGGAGAAAGTTTAGTGCGTGTGTTGAGGGAGTGGCAGCGAGTGGCTGGCTGGTGTGTGGCGGTAACTCTTCGTTGCTCTTCGACTCTCAATACCAACTTAGTGGTTCGTAATGGTGACCAAAATATGCAAATACTTATATATAACCTGTGTATAGAGTGTAATAGCAGCAAACAGTATTGTTGGGGGAGAAAGTTTAGTGTGTGTGTGACCTTGAATGAGTGAGGGAGCCGCCAGCCGCCAGCTGTGTATACCGACGACTCTTAGTGCCTGAACTAACTATATCAGCTTAGCTGTACAGTTGTGGTGAACAAAATATATACATACTTATATATAACGTCTGTATATAGTGTAATAACACCACAAATGGTATTGTTGGGGGAGAAAGTTTAGTGCGTGTGTTGAGGGAGTGGCAGCGAGTGGCTGGCTGGTGTGTGGCGGTAACTCTTCGTTGCTTTTCGACTCTCAATACCAACTTAGTGGTTCGTTATGGTAACCAAAATATGCAGATACTTATATATAACCTGTGTATAGAGTGTAATAGCAGCAAAACTATTTGTTTATTGTTTTATGAACATAATAATTGAATTACTAATATGCACACCATACGTTTGAGTATAGCGATTATTCACCACTTTTATTATATAAATATATTACAATACACACTATTGAATAATATTACTGCAAAAAAACTAAGAAAAAATCAATCGGAGACATTGAAACAATTAGGTAATAATATCTTTGTGGCAACTCCCATCTGTCAGCGCGGGTGACGCTGACCAGCCCTGGCGACCGCTCTGTCAACGCCCACTTTTTGCCAGACTTCCTCGGTCAATTGCGCCCAAAATATGTGACCTACGATTTTTTTGCTATTTTCCCGTGCTCAGGGGACACAAATTAACGTGTTTAGAAGACGAAAAAAATTTTTGGAATTTTTTTTTTCTTGCGCACAGGGGTGTAAATGTCCCCAGGACCCCGAGCAGTGTAAGGGTTAATATAAAAAAANTATATATATATATATATATGTCCGCCGAGGCATACCAAGTACGACAATCAGCGACATCAGAAAATTAGGTACCAAGTCAGCAAGAAAATTGAAGAGGGCAATACAGTCGGGGCACTCAGGTTGATCACAAGTGAGGACAAAATTTTGCCCAGGGATGAAACCACAGCCCAAGCACTGAGAGAAAAACACCCCCTCAGGGCCGTAGGTGGACCTCCCCCTCAGGTCAGGGTCCCCCCTAACCAGGAACCTCTCGTCCTCCTTGAGTCAGATGTTTATAAAGCTATCGTTTCATTTCCCCCGGGCTCCTCAGGAGGCTACGCAGGGGTAAGACCTCAACATGTGAAGGAAATGGTGAACCCTGCTCTTGGTCCAGCTGCAGAAGCGCTCCTGACAGAAATCACAACGTTTGTCAACAACTGCCTCGCCGGGTTAATCCCTGATGAAATCAAACCATTCTTCTTTGGTGCATCCCTATGTATCCTGAAAAAGAAGGGGGGAGGGATCAGACCTATTGCCGTTGGTAATACCCTTCGCCGCCTAGTTGCAAGGGCTGCTGTCAGAAGTATCCGAATGGAAGCAGCCACCATGCTGCAACCCAACCAGCTGGGGTTTGGAGTCCCCCAAGGCTGTGAAGCAGCGGCCCATGCTGCACGAGCCTACATTAGCTCTCTTACTGAAGACCAGGCAGTAGTAAAATTAGATTTTAAAAACGCTTTCAACTCGGTCAAAAGGGAATCAATCCTCACTGCAGTCCAGGAACATTGCCCAAGCATTCTCCCGTTTGTGTCAGCAGGCTACAGCAAAGACTCAACCCTCCTGTTTGGCAAACATGAAGTCACCTCAGCAGAGGGAATTCAACAGGGAGACCCACTTGCACCCTTCCTCTTTTGCATAGCGGTTCGAGAAATTACAACCAGACTGTCCAGTGAGCTCAACATCTGGTTCCTGGATGATGGCACTCTGGCAGGCACACAAGACTCCCTTCTGGAAGACCTGCAGCTGGTGAAGACACGGGGGGAGACCATGGGTCTCGTTCTTAACCTCTCCAAGTGCGAAATTATTGAATCCGGTGAGGTAATTATTAGAGCAGTGAAATCAGTTTTACCAGAAGCCTCAGTCATTAAACCCACCGACAGCACACTACTTGTGTGAGGGGATGTAGAATCCCCTCAGCTAGTTTTCCTAAGTTTCTAGAATTGGCTAGTCGCTCTAGGGACTCTAGAAACTGAAGCTTTCAAATTAACATATACTTGTGGGGTGTCAAATGAATGCTTATGTTAAGGACTGTCAGTTAAAACTAATTGGAGGTCTGTGATTGCTCTGTAGAGAGAGTTACAGAAATTTTACTGTTCTGTGAAATAGGGAGAGATTAGAGAATGGTGTGAGGAGGTACTATGACTCAAAAAACCGTTACAGGTGGGGGGACAGTGGGGCGAATGCTGCCTCCCCCCCACCAAGTGAGACATTGAGACGTTGTTTTAGGCCTGCCTCTCCCTGTGACGTCACGCCACACCACAGGGCAAGGGGCGTCTGTGATTGGTTTTGGCACTTCTGCTCCTATGCCGAGTTTTGGCGCCAAGAGCTGTTATTGGAAGCGGCACCATGGAGTTGTGCCGGCTTCCTGCTGATTGGTCAAGACAAGGTAGGAGGGAGATATGGGGATGTGAGTTTCCCTACCCGCCTAGAGTTTCAGTTTGAATTGGGCGACAAGCTGGGAAGGTTGTGATCCTGGTGGAGGTGGCGAATGTGCCACCTCCACCCCCCGTTAATCACTGTGTGATCCGGTTTAATCCACGAGCATGGCACTCTTGCCATCAGGGTTGTGTCATAGCCCAGGTTCGCGTGAAACTGGGGCTGATAAATACAGGACAGTGAAAAAGCCTCAGAGACAGTGATCACCCATGGGGCAGCTGGCAGAGCCTCATGGGGTAACAGGTGGCTCAATTATCCTGTATGTTCATGGACAATTGGGTGGAATAATGGGCAGGGCCTACCAGTGTAATTAAGGTGATATTACAGGCCCCTGTTGGACTTTGAATTCCACCCGACGGCGTCATGTGGTGGTGACGCCGGCCATGGTCACCCTTGTCACCCCAGTGTAAGAGCGAGTCATGCTCTAGTTTGTTGGGGTTCTGGTGATTCCCCATCCACATGTGTGTATGCCCCGCAGCCACCCAGGCGCCACCCGGCCACCCCCAGGCCACCCGTGCGCCACCCCAGCCGGCCCGGCCACCCACCGGCCCGGCCAGGCCACCCCACCCCGCATGCCAGCAGCCCGGGTGGGGTGCTGTGACGTCACGTGCCACTCGCGGCTACATCCGCTAGGGCCACGCAGTGGCCACATGCTTTGGCCACCCCCTTTGGGCACACTTGGCCACTTTCCCAGGACAGCCTAGGGCCACATCTTGTCGACGCACGAGGAGCAAGCTAAGTGTTGGCAGCCAGGTGGTAGTGACCTGGGAAAGGAGAAAAAGGAGAGGAAAATGCGAGTACTATGATCAGAGTGTAACAGTGTCTCAGTATTAGTGGAAATATCGGTAAAGTTGTGTTGTCCCATAGCCCGGCCAGGCTAGGGAAGCAGCTGAGAGACACCTGTCTGTGGCACGTCCAGGTGACTAGTAGAGGAAGTACCTGGAGAGGGAGATTGTTCACAGTACCACTCATGTATTATTATATATATTTATGTAGATATATTGTTGTGTGTAGACTGACTGGAGTATGGGACCAGTCAGTGTAGAGAATCATCATATAAATGATCCAGTCTGTCAATTCTGTATAATCGTTCAGCATGGATTAATGCCATGGTACCCCGCATGATTAATTATGCCAGTGTAGAGGTAAGCAGGCCCATGTTGCAGGGTTATTGGTGGATATCCTGAGGTCTGTATATTGTCCTGGTGATATAATTTTTCATTGTTTATGTAAGACATTTCTTTGTGTTGATTTGCATGTTGTTGTATTGTGTTGTGTGGTGAGTCAGTAGTTGTGATTGCTGACTGATTGCCTAATGATGTCATTAGCATGTGAGGCATGCTGACGGCATCATTATGTTGCAGGTTTGTGCAGTGTTATCAGGTATACGATATTACTGTCCTAGGAACTGTGTTGAGGATTTAAGGGGACCCTTTGAGTATTCAGGGAAATTCTCAGTACTTAATGAGAGCGAGCAATTAGTTAATTTGCCTAATTATGGGAGAATTAGCGCCAGCTGTCCGCGTAGAACGACGGTGTCTTATATTAACGTAAATTGTCTTGCTGAAGCCAACGGGATCGATCGATCTTTTGCAACGTTTGCAAGATTAGAGGGACAGTAATATTGGTATACCTTGGGCTGTTGCAAAACCGTGTGTACATTACTGTGTGGGTATAGTAATTAACGAGTTGCAGTAGTCGCAACCGTATGTGGGCGGTGCATTTGTTGTTATGCATGCCATTGTAAGTGTGTCCTATGTAACATTAGAGTTACTTTGTTTCTTTAAGTTGTGTTGAGGACTTGAGGATTCAGTGAGTTAATTAAAGGGGGTAATTAACTGGATAAGGGGTGCACATTTGTTGTTGAATGAGTGAGGGCTGTTATGGGAGAACAGTGTTGAACTTGAGCGTGTTGGAATATGTTTCCGGTGCAATTAATTGTCCGTGTGACAACTAATTGACCACTCTAGCTAATTGTGTAATTAGCATTCTCATCATGAATTCACGTAGTGGGAGAGGATCTGTCAGAGTCTGTCAGTGATAGTGTTAACGTAATTTGCTCCAGACTAATTACCTTTCGGGGCTAAGGCAATTAGTGGCTCATGATAATTAGTGGAGTAATTAACGTCTGGAGTCTTGAGGACTCAGATGACTCGGTAAAGCGAGGTCATGGAGTTAGCATACGTTATATTAATCATATTCTGTCTGGTGACAGTGGATTAAGATGCACTCATTGTTAATTAGTAATTAACTCCTCTTCTGTGAATTCACAGTGTTTGATGAGACCTGCTTAGGCAGTGCGGAGTGAGACATATTTATGTATGATTAATTATCGGTCCTGGTGACAGTTAATTAATTACTCGGGGTTAATTAGGGTAATTAGCACTCATAGTAAAGTAATTAATGACACAGACTGTTGAGAAGCTACCCACTTGGGGTAGGCTTAGTTAACGTAACTCAATTGAGATGTAATTAGTGGTCCGTTTGACCTTAATTAAGAATTACTCACTGAATACTTGCAAGGAGTCAAGTGTGATGTAATGTAAGAGTTTGAGTTATTGTTACTAGATGACTTGTGTAGAAAGACAAGATGACTTGTGTTAACGTAGTGTACCATCATGTTGTTGTCTAGTGAGAGACAATTGTTTGTGATTACAGTAGTACTTTGTTGCTGACTGCTGTGATCAGTCAATTAACGTAATTACATAATCACATAATCAATGTTGTAATTGATTAAGGCAATTGCTTTTGGTTATCGTCTAGTGACGAGGGTAAAGTAACTTAGGGATGAGTGGAGCTGTGTCCCAGAATCCCACCTTGCCTGACTTTGTTCACTTTAGTTGTGATAGGGGGAGTCACTGTTGGACTACCCGCCAAGTTACGGGGGTCTCTTCTGTTTGTAAGGAGGACCTTAAGCTTGTGATTAGAGTAGCTGTGCACTGTGAAGCCGTGACACTATTGATTGCTTGCTTGTGTCATCAGTGGATATCCTTCATTTGTTCAGTTAGTTCATGTTGTCAGCCCAAAGTGTCAGCAGGATGGAGCCTGCTGTCATTTCTCGAGGGGCTGTTGAATAGCTGTGTTGCAAATGCCACTGGATGGACATTAACGTAATTAAAACACTCGCTGTGGTGTAACATAGTCTGTGATATTTTTTTGATTTGCAATATTGCGTCGTCAGTGGGCACACCTGTGTTCAGGTTAGTTCAGTATGCAGCCACGCAGCAAGGGTTGCTAGTTAGCTGTTGGTTATAGTGCCACTGGACGGACATTAACGTAAATGTAAACTCGATAATGTAGTAGTCTAGTCTCTTGTTATGAATAAATTGTTTATTTTATAGAAAACGGTCTTTGATGTCAACCTTCAACTATTCTATTCCACACCCCTGTTCTGCACCCTTATGATTATTGTTGTTTTAATCTTTGATATGACGGCTGTGCTCTTGGGAATTCGAATTCCAATTCATAGCGCCACATCAAATATAAAATTTGATTGTGAGAACCCGTCGGTTACCCCTTTATTGGTTTTAACGTCATGTTTAACTAGGAGGAACCAGCGGGGGAGGAGCGAGCGTCATGGCGACTGGTGGAGGTTCACGCAGCGTCTCTCCTACAAATATTGACGATACCTTTGAGGATACTGGGAAACCACTATCGCATACCACACATTTAGATCATGAACGTCACCCGGTCTTAGAAGAGGATCTAGATGGAGATTTCCTAGACAGCAAACATCACAGCAAGGCAAACAGATTGGAGGCGAAACGCCGCCAACTTGCAGAGGTAAACAGAGACCATGCCGGCACCACGCGGCCTCAGTATCAACTTCCACAGCTCAACCAAGGTAGGCCAAGTTGTTCTGATTTGCAAACTTTCATCATTGCCTTTGATGGCGAAGAGGAAAATGTGTTCAGAAATAGCCGGGCACAAAGTATCTTATATAATGCCATTCCCAAGATTTTCGGGATCAACGTGCACAATATGAGACCAAATAAACAAAAAAACCTGATCGCAGTGGACCACAAACACGGCGAAGAACTAAAGCTTTCAGACATTACTGACATCTGTGGCCACAAAGTCAAGTGCTACATTCCACTAGGGGACCGATTAACAAAATATGTAATCCGACATGTGGTAGACATCAGTGTAGACGACATCAAAGCACAACTTAAGACACATGACATCCCGATCCATGGAATCAAAAAATTTATGCGAAGAATAAACGGAGAACTGAGTGATACAGGCACTGCTCTGCTTACCTTTCTAGACTACATTCCCCCTGAGAGTATTTGGTTAAACGGCTTCCTCCATAAACTAGAGGTGTATATACCACGTCCCACTCAGTGTTTTAAATGTAAAGGTTTTAACCATACCTGGAAAGGCTGCACCAAAGACATTAAATGTGGGAAATGCTCTGGTTCCCATTACACGCAAGACTGTACATCAGATACACTTACCTGCTCAAACTGTGGTGGCGATCACGACATTACATTCAAACAATGTCCTTCATACATAGCAGCAGCAGCAAAAACTAAGGTTCTCCCTACCAACAACATGCTATACAGTAGTGCATTGAAACAACCTAACACAGCCCATCAAACACTACCTCACACTCAAACACAGCCTTTGCGTGTACCTGATATATCTGTCACCGACACTCCCACAACCCCGGGGTCCAACCATCTCTCACAAAATGCACAACTGAATCCTGATCTTGTTGAAACTCTTGTCACTCGCATTGAAAATGATCTTGTTGAAACTTTTATCACACGCATCGAAAATGCACTAGAAAAGACGCTGGACCGACTTCTAACTAAATTCTTTACACAAGTAACACAACCCACCCCTGAGGCTGACCCAAAAGACATCCCATCAACAGCTACAGACACTGACATCCGCCCAAACAAAGCCACCATTGCTGGACACACATTGTTTGAACAGATGATAGAAAAACTCATAAATAACTCCCTAGCACGCCTTACCAAAATCATTCCACAGGCTGACTTGCCACAAACCCAAACCGCCAGTACCAAGAGTAAGACACAGCCCACATCCACATCTAGGTATCCAACACGTACTACTACTGGCATGCCAAGGAAAACAGACACATCCATAACCCATACATCCTAAATGGCTCCCCTAACCTTCATGACTTGGAACGCAAAAAGCATTAAAACATCCCTCACAGAACTTAAACAATTCCTTTACTCATCCAAACCGGACTTAGCTTTCATAACCGAATCCTGGCTCACTCCCAAACAAAATCCTATTTTTAAAAACTTTCAGATGCAGAGACTGGACAGACCAAACCGTATGGGTGGTGGTATTTTCCTCCTAACACGGAGTAACATGACATGTAAACCTGTAACGCTTACACATTTTGTAAATGGTAAACTAGAAATTTTAGCATGCCTAATACCCTACAATGGTACACACATATCCTTTCTGGGTATATACAACCCTGGTGGCACAATAAATTTAAATGAACTGGAATTTTATCTAAACCAATTACGGCAACCGATCATTGTTACAGGTGATCTAAATGCAAACCACCCCACATGGAGTAGAGGTACCCAAAATACTGCAGGCACCGATTTATATAACTACCTAGACACTACACCATATATTCTACTTTCGCCGCCCTACCTTGCAACCTACTTTAACTACAGAACCAATTATGAAGCCTCATTGGACATCTGCTTTGGCTCGGCGCACTTTCAACATGAACTACAGTTTCATACTGGACCAGATATTGGTAGTGACCACAAACCCCTCATTATAAAATTTACTAACTTTCAGCCACCAACCCACCCCCTAACGCTCCCCAAGTGGAACATTAAGAAACTAGATAAGAAAAAATGGGCTGATACTGTCTGTCTCCCAGATACAGACGATGTAGACCCAAACACGCGACTGTCCACAATCACCTCGGCCATAAATTCTGCAGCCACCCAAATGCTTAAGAAAACTTCAGGACATAGGTCCAACAAACCACTTAAACCGTGGTGGAACGCAGAATGTGCACGAACAGTCGCCTTACGCCGACGAGCCATACAAAAACAAAGACGTCAACCCTCCCTACAGAACTGGGTTAATCTCCGGCGGGCCACAGCAGAAGCCAAAAAAACCATACTGTCAGCAAAGCGAGCATCATGGGCAAAATTTTGTGATAGCCTCACACCCACTACGCCACATTCAAAAGTCTGGGCTACATTTAACAGCATTAAAGGTCGCCCAACATTCCCTTCGTTTCCCCTGATGATCAACGGTTCACTCTGTCAAACACCTCAGGAGCGTGCAAATGTTCTTGCTGAATGTCTTAAAGTTACCCTCTCAACACCCTTCTTTCATGCCCAAGAACTCCCCCTCAGACAAGAAATTGACCGTGCCATACTGCTACCCATGCTCGGCGTCGACAACATGTTCACCTTAAGCGAGCTACACTTAGCCTTAACTCGCCTACCTCTTGGCAAGGCACCTGGAGAGGATGGAATTCCATATGAACTCATTAAATATCTTCCATCGACCGCACATAGTACTATCCTAAACTATTACAACCTATGCTGGACTCACGGAAATATTCCCTCACAATGGCAGACCAGTATTATTCTTCCGTTCCTTAAACCAGGAAAAGACCCATCCCAACCTGCGTCATACAGACCTATTTCCCTACTATCATGCATTAGTAAAGTCATGGAAAGACTAGTACATACTCGCCTCCAATGGTACCTAGAGTATAATAATATTATACCGTCACTCCAAGCTGGATTTCGACCGCAATGCTCCACACTCGATCAAATACTTTGCCTTGAACATGAAATCCGCACCGCCCTCAGAAGCAGCAAATTTTGTATTGTTCTCTACTTAGACCTCAAAGGAGCTTTTGATAGCATTCCTCATACTTGCCTCCTCGCAAAGCTTGCGCGTTTAGGCGTACAGGGAAGATTACTTTTATGGTTAAAATCCTATCTTACGAACAGGACCTCTAAAGTCTATATACAAGGCGAGTTTTCCGATGACATCCCAATACAAACGGGTGTCCCACAAGGCTCCATACTAAGCCCAACCCTTTTTGCTGCATTCTTAGCAGATTTGCCAAACACCCATCCTGTTCACCTCTCAGCGTACGCCGACGACTTAACATTGTATTATTCAGACAATGCCTTACCTAACACAGTCTCAACAATGCAAACAGCACTTGACCACCTCATAGATTGGACACAACAATGGGGCCTTCAAGTTAGTACTACCAAAACCTATTATCAAATTTTCACTAAAAAAAGACTTGCTCATCTACCTACCCTCACAATACACAACACTCCCATCCAACACGTACAAGAACATAAATACCTTGGCATGCACTTAGACTCGCCCTCACTTACCTGGAAAGCACACATTCAACACCTTAAACAGACGACACAACCCCGACTCGCCATACTGAAAGCCCTCACTGGCACCACCTGGGGAGCACACCATAAAATCCTGCTCCGTTTCTATACAACCTACATTCGCAGCCAACTAGACTATTGTTGCCAAGCATATGCGTCGGCTGCGCCTACCAACCTACAGAGCCTAGAGGTCATTCAAAACAATGCCATGCGACTTATATGTGGCGCAATGCGTTCCACTCCTATCCTCGGACTTTACGGGGAAACGGGCCTCACAAGCCTAGCCACCAGACGAGACATAATGTGTGCCAACTATCTGTCACTCTGTACCACTGCTCACCAGACACACCCATACAGATCAAAAATTAACCCAACAGTTAACCCACATATCCCCCGCTTCCCAACAAATCACTCGCAACCTTTCCTCACACGGGCTACAAATAACCTCAATATAGACCTCTCTCTACTCCAAAACTCGGAAACCCAACTTACTGTTCCCCCTATTCCACCTTGGCTTTATACAACTCCTAATACAGCAATACAACTCGAAGACAGCATTCCAAAGTCTGCACCAAACTCAGCCATAGCCTCAGTCTTTCTCTCAACAATGAAAAATTGCTACCCAAATACCACAGAGATTTATACAGATGGATCTCGCATCATCATGAACAACGTACCCTCGGTCACTAGCGCTGTATGGATACCGGAATACCATCTCAAGCAGGGATGGCGATTACCAAACCAACTATCTGTTTTCACAGCTGAATTATATGCCTTATATCAAGCTCTCCAAATAATCACAACATTACCAATCGGGACATATACAATCTGCAGTGACTCCAAGAGTGCGATTCAAGCAATTACGTACTCTTCAACAACATGCAAGGAGTTTGTTTACCCATGTCTTCAACTTCTTCATGAACATCGATTGAACGGTTACGATACCTCTATCCAATGGGTCCCAGCGCATTGTGGTATTCTCCATAATGAACTAGTAGATCAACTAGCCAAAGCAATGCACAACACACCTCGCATTACCCGTCATCCAATTCCCCATGTTGCACGTAAAGGAGCCTTCAAAAATGCCATCACCCAAGATTTTGCGGCGAAATGGAAAACGTCATGCTCACCTTTGTACTATGGGTCCATAAAAAAGAAATGGGAAACTTGGAAACATGTCAGATATAAAAGCAGAGAAATTGATATAGCGATGACCAGATTAAGGCTGGGACATACCAAACTAGCAGCACACAGCTCTAAGTACAGAACAGACATCAACGAACTCTGCATCCACTGTCAGGTTCCTGAAACAGTCGAACACTATCTCCTTCACTGCTTCCGACATTATAGTGCCAGAGTAAATCTCAAACAAGTACTTATTTCACTTAAAATACCCTTTACCATCGAGCATATATTAGGAGGCGGTGACCACTCGTTACAAGAAAAATACCAAATAGTCAAAGCACTGGCTAAATATCTCCAGTCGACCAACAAATTGGGCCACATCTGACCCGCGCCACATTTATACCTGGCGCCACCAACAGCTAAACACAGAAAACAACCGCCTCGTCGCAGTACCAAGGATCAGCTGAGACCATAAACACAACACTACGGTGCGGCAAGTCTCGCTCTAACTCACACCTCTGTTCTAGTCGCCGCTCCTCTGTCTACACCACAACGCAACAAGCACTTTTGAAACTCTTATCATCCTCAAGATAAACGCCTCTACCAACATCTGTACTGGTGCAGTCATCGGGAGGACAAACCCTTCATGCAAACTGCACCTACTATCAAGAAGAAGAAGAAGGAACCAGCGGCTATGTGGACAGTTTTCACCCCTGGTGGTGGAAGCCTGGCGGTTTGCTCCCGCTTCTCCTTTTTCTATTGGACATCATGCTTAACTGCCAAGTCATGCCTTTAAACTTGTAGTCCCTCCTAAGGAGGTAGGCGTAGAAAAAACTCACAGTGGACCCATACATCCTGTGGGCGGTAGTAACCCCATATCCATCCGTGGATGGTAGTGGACCCCATACATATTCTGTGAGCGGTAGTGCACGCCAAACCCATCGAGTGACGGTAGTGGACCCCATACCCATCCTGTGGATGGTATGTGGTCCCATACCATCCTGTGAGTTGTAGTGGACCCCATATGCATCCTGTNATATTGTCCGGTGTTATATGGGAACTCTAGTATTATTATTACTAAGCTTAAATCCCAACATTTTACAGCATTAAGCTGCATCTGCTAATCTTTTGTTTACGTGGAAAGTCTATACAGATTGTCTTTTAGCACTTTTGTGAGTTTAACTCGCACATGGAAGTTAATTCCACGTGGGATTTAACTCCATTTACGCCAACTCTCTGCTGTCTTTATTAATAACAAAGGTGTAATCCAACTTAAGACAAACCGCCATTACCATGTGTCTCCAGCTCTATAGTCTTGTGAGGCGCAGGATCAAAGATCTTGTTGACGTCAAGTTATAGAATGTCACAATCATTCCTACTATCACCTTCTGGAAATTTACAAAACAGAATGATAGAAATTTTCTTAAACGTGAACGGCCCTTAGTGAAACCTTTTCAAGGGGAAAATTAAGGCTTTGGCAATTATCATTTAAATCCATTTGCAGCAATTGGCACCCCATCAGCAACCATCCATCACGCTGGTACTCTGCTCGAGTCTAATAATTAATTAAATATGGAAGACAATGGGTCACTAAGCTTTGCTTTACCTTACTTAACCACTCTGGATAATGTTTTGTCTGGCTCTGGGGACTTGTTTGCCTTTAGTTTGCATATTTGTTTAATAATTTCCTCGCTATTAATTACTAAACTAGTCCTCTCGACCTTCAAAGATTTGCTTGCTGATTGAATAGCTAACTTTCTTTAGGAACTACAGAGAAGAAGAATTTATTTGAAATACGTCACATTTCTCTTTCATTCTCAGTTACCTGACCTGCCTCAGATATAATTTGTGCTGTCTTTTCCTTAATCTGTTTAATATATCAGAAAAATGTTTTAGAAATTGTCATTTCCTGGTCTGCTTTACACACTTCATAATTTCTTGAAGCTTTCATTATTTCTTTAACATTTCTAGCTAGTTTGGGATATTGTTGTTCAAGATTGACTTCCCCATTCTCAGGCCTTTGATCATAGTTTTTCCTACCGATAAGGTTTTTAATCACATGATTATCCATTTGGGGTCATTGTTATCTGACCTAACCAATCTAGATGGTACACTACATCTTTGGTGTTCATTAAGCATGTTTTAAATAAATTTGTTTGAATATATTTAATAGTTTTTCATTTATTTTTGTTAATCCTTTCACCCATCTTCTTGGGGTTATCTTGAGATGATTTCGGGGCTTAGCGTCCCCGCGGCCCGGTCTTCGACAAGGCCTCCATTTTGTTATACACCCCCAAAAAAGCAGCCCGTTGCAGTTGCTAACTCCCAGGTACCTATTTACTGTTAGGTAACAGGGGTATCAGGGTGAAAGAAACAATTTACCCATTTGTCTCAGCCTCCACCGAGGATCGAACCCAGACCCTCAGGACTACGAATCCGAAGCGCTGTCCACCCAGCTGTCAGGCGCCCCATGTTAATACTTCAGTCATGTTGACCTTAACTCTTCACCTTTCACCCATGTTAATACTTCACCCATGTTAACCTTTACTCTTCACCTTTCACCCATGTTAATACTTCACCCATGTTGACCTTTACTCTTCACCTTTCACCCATGTTAATACTTCACCCATGTTGACCTTTACTCTTCACCTTTCACCCATGTTAATACTTCACCCATGTTGACCTTTACTCTTCACCTTTCACCCATGTTAATACTTCACCCATGTTGACCTTAACTCTTCACCTTTCACCCATGTTAATACTTCACCCATGTTGACCTTTACTCTTCACCTTTCACCCATGTTAATACTTCACCCATGTTGACCTTTACTCTTCACCTTTCACCCATGTTAATACTTCACCCATGTTAACCTTTACTCTTCACCTTTCACCCATGTTAATACTTCACCCATGTTGACCTTAACTCTTCACCTTTCACCCATGTTAATACTTCACCCATGTTAACCTTTACTCTTCACCTTTCACCCATGTTAATACTTCACCCATGTTGACCTTAACTCTTCACCTTTCACCCATGTTAATACTTCACCCATGTTGACCTTTACTCTTCACCTTTCACCCATGTTAATACTTCACCCATGTTGACCTTAACTCTTCACGTTGCTAGATAATATTCGTTAAGATATTTTAACTTCTCGACGGTGCTTCATAGTCTTCTCGGCTTGGCGCTTTGTTCTGATAATTACTGACATCTTAAGATCTCGCCATGTGTGTGAGAACCTTTTCCTGGGAGCAACTGTTGTCCTTCGCTGCTCTCGTGCAAGTAATCTCATGGCCATTCTACAGTATGGCGACTATGATTGAAATGCATAATCTAAATGGGGCCTAACAAGAGAGACAAAATGATGCAGAACAATATATCTTATTAGTTTGGTTTGTTGTCTTGGACCTGTCAACCTCTGGAGGGTTATTAAGGCCACACAAGTGCTCGCTGACCAAACAGCGAGAATACTTTATGTCAGGACAACTGTAAACAATGGTTACAACCAAGACTGCAAAGGTTGTCCTAAATGTAAATAAATCAGACTGGTCAAAATGTTGAGTTAGGTACCACAAGGTTCCATCTTGAGGCCAACCCATTTTATGATATACATCAATGACATCAGTGAGATCATTACAAAATACATCATCAAGTTTGCAGATGACACTAAGATTTATGCTAAGGCAGGAAGTGCTTATACTAAGGTAGGAAGTTAGGTCCTCCCTAGCTGCTCTACACACCAATGACCATGTTCAACAGCTCTATATATATGGACCCCAAACCATCCTGTGGGCGGTAGTGGACCCCAATACTCATCCTGTGGACGGTACCTTTAGTAGGGCCCACTACTGTGGGTAGTAGTGGACCCCATACCCATCCTGTGATCAGTAGTGGACCCCATACCCATCCAGTGGACGGTAGCGGACCCCATTCCCATCCAGTGGACGGTAGGGAACCCCGTTCCCATCCTCTGGGCGGTAGGGGGACCCCATACTCTTCCAGTGGATGGTAGTGGACCCCATATCCATCCAGTGGACGGTAGTGGACCCCATACTCTTCCAGTGGATGGTAGTGGACCCCATATTCATCCAGTGGATGGTAGGTGACCCCATGCCCATCCTCTGGGAGATAGAGAACCCCATACCCATCCGGTGGACGGTAGTGAAGCCCTGTTACATCCACTATGGGTCGTAACTGGGTTCTTGATGGATGAACTTAAGTGATAGTATCCAACCATAAGTCGGTAATGGCTTTCAAGGAGTTGACTAGGTAATGCAATAAAGCGAGGGGGGGGGTTAACACAACACTTGTTCCTTTATCAATATATTCCCATCACTTTAAATAGAAACATTAAAATTAAATATTACTACACTTAGATGTATATACAGGTGTCGCTCTCACATAGGACACTGAGCACTCCACGACGCTAACACAATGCAGCCTTCGACGATCTTCATGTTTCCCCGACACACAGTACCGTTCCTGACCTTACCGGCCACAGTACTGGGAAACACTGACGCGTCTACCTTTGACGTGGGCCAGCCTACCGGCAGTCTCACGAGGTGCCTCTCTGCCCACAACCACTCTCCAGCCAAGTGCTGGCAGAGAACTTCAGCCACGCGCTGAGTGGGGCCTCTACACAGACAAATACACGGGTACCGCACCCCTGGCAGGAGCCTCTAGCAACGTGCAAGTAATGCTCCTTGACAGGCACCTCACTGTCGGTTGTCTCTCCCCTTCGGCAGTCCCGGGATACGCTGAATTCTTCCACTGCTACTCCACTAGCAGAAACTACACTATTCCTGAACGGCGGCGGCTTACTTGGTCGTCAGGCGGGACTAAGTTGGGAGAGGAGTTTAAGCTGCTCAAGGTAGACTGCCGTCTTCAGTACCACTGCTGCCCCATATCGCCTCTGTGGATACAGACACGTCATCAGTTATAGGATACAGGAGAAACCAAGAAGCAACACTAACTCACTCGGGCATTAAATTTATGCTTGTAGCTCCAACAGATTGCACTGGTCTTGAATCGCCACATCCCCAGAGGTCACTCTCTACGACCTCAGTTGTTAATGAAGGCAGGAATCAGGCTGTCACCACTAGATGACGTCGTCCATATGGCGGCCGATACTGTGGGGTTAGAGAGCAGACTCACAGATGGTGCTGACGTTGCTACTCCATACTCCGACGTTGTAGTCGGGTTCGTAACATCCCCATACACATCCTGTGGACGGTAGTGGACCCCATACGCTTCCTGTGGACGGTAATGGACCCCATGCCCTTCCTGTGGACGGTAGTGGACAGCATACCCATCCCGTGAGTGGTAATGGACCCCATATGCATCCTGTGGGCGGAAGTGGACCCCATACCCATCCTCTGGACAGTAGTGGACCCCATACCAATCCTCTGGGCGGTTGTGGACCCCGTACTCATCCTGGGGCGGTCGTGGACCCCATACTCTTCCTGTGGGTGATAGTGGACCCCATACCAATCCTTTTATTCTAGCATAGTTGAGGCAGTTGATAGTGGTAAGGATTGTGATGTTGTGTACCTTGACTTTAGCAAAGCTTTTGATACAGTGCCACATGAAAGACTGATTAAAAAGATAGAGGCTCATGGTATTGGGGGTGCTATATTAAGCTGGATTAGGGCATGGCTATATCAAAGGAAACAGAGAGTTAGTATAAATGGAGTCAAGTCAGAGTGGGAAAATGTTGTAAGTGGAGTGCCTCAAGGCTCTGTCTTGGGACCTCTGTTGTTTATAATATATATAAATGATTTAGATTCAGGTTTGAGTAGCAACATTTGCAAATTTGCCGATGATACGAAAATCGGTAGGGAAATTAATTCGGAGGAGGACTCACTATCACTTCAAGTTGATCTAGATAGGGTTTTGAAATGGTCAAAGGACTGGCAGATGCAGTTTAATGCTGACAAATGTAAAGTTCTGAGGCTAGGTAAAGATGATAGAGTTACAAGATACGAGCTAGATGGTGTTGAGATTGCGAAGTCGGATTGCGAAAGGGATCTGGGAGTTATGATTGGTAAGAATTTGAAACAAAAGGATCAATGCATAAATGTTCGTAATAAGGCAAATCGGACACTCGGATTTATTAATCGCAGCGTAAGTAACAAGACACCTGGTGTGGTTCTCAAGCTATATCTTGCTCTGGTTAGGCCCCATTTAGATTATGCAGTTCAGTTTTGGTCGCCATATTATAGAATGGATATAAATTCACTTGAACGTGTCCAGCGTAGGATGACTAAGTTAATTCCCCAAATTAGAAATCTTTCATATGAAGAAAGATTAACAAAGCTTAATTTGCATTCACTGGAAAGGCGAAGAGTTAGGGGTGACATGATAGAGGTTTACAAGTGGATGAATGGACATAACAAAGGGGATATTAATAGGGTATTGAAAGTATCAACACAGGACAGAACGCGAAACAATGGGTATAAATTGGATAAGTTTAGATTTAGGAAAGACTTGGGTAAATACTGGTTCAGTAACAGGGTTGTTGATTTGTGGAACCAATTGCCGCGTAACATTGTGGAGGTGGGGTCCCTCGATTGTTTTAAGCATGGGTTGGACATATATATGAGTGGGATTGGGTGGTTATAAATAGGAGCTGCCTCGTATGGGCCAATAGGCCTTCTGCAGTTACCTTTGTTCTTATGTTCTTATGTTCTTATGTTTGAGTGGTAGTGGACACAATACCCATCCTATGGGTGGTAGTGGATCCCATACCCATCCTGTGGACGGTAGTGGACCACATACCCATCCTCTGGGTGGTAGTGGACCCCATACCCATCCTGTGGACGGTAATGAACCCTATACCCATCCTCTGGGCGGTAGTGGACCCCATACCCATCCTGTGGATGGTAGTGGACCCCATACCCCTCCTGTGAGTGGTAGTGGACCCCATACGCATCCTGTGGGCGGTAGTGGACCCCATACCCATCCTCCGGACGGTAGTAGACCCCATACCCATCCTTTGAACGGTTGTGGACCCCGTACTCATCCTGGGGCGGTTGTGGACCCCATACTCATCCTGTGGGTGATAGTGGACCCCATACCAATTCTTTGAGCGGTTGAGGGCCCAATACCCATCCTATGGGTGGTATTGGATCCCATACCCATCCTCTAGGCGGTAGTGGACACCATACCCATCTTCTGGGCGGTAGTGGACCCATACCAATCCTCTGGGCGGTAGTGGACCCCATACCAATCCTCTGGGCGGTAGTGGACCCAATGCCCATCCTCTGGGCGGTTGTGGACCCCGTACTTATCCTGGGGCGGTCGTAGACCCCATACCCATCTTGTGGACGGTAGTGGACCCCATACCCATCCTGAGGACGCAATTGGACCCCCATACCCATCATATGGATGGTAGTGGACGCCATACCCATCCTGTGAGTGGTAATGGACCCCATATGCATCCTGTGAGCGGTAGTGGACACCATACCCATCCTATGGGTGGTAGAGTACCCAATACCAATCCAGTTGACGGTAGCGGACCCCATATCCATCCTTTGTTCTGTAGTTGACCCCATACACATCCTGTGAGCGGTCGTAGACCCCACTCCAATCCTCTGAGCTGTAATGGACCCCCATACATATCCTGTGGACGGAAATGGACCCCATATCCATATAGTAGAGAGTAGTGGACCCCATACCCATCCTGTGGACGGTAGTGGACCCCATACCCATATAGTGGAGAGTAGTGGACCCCATACCCAACCTGTGGACGGTAGTGGACCCCATACCCATCCTCTGGGCTGTTGCGGACCCCATACCCATCCTGTGGACGGTAGTGACCCCATACCCATCCTGTTGGCGGTAGTGAACCCCATACCTATCCTGTGGGCGGTAGTGCACCACTTACCCATCCTGTGGACGGTAGTGGACCCCATACCCATCTTCCTGACGGTAGTGGACCCCACACCCATCCTCTGGGCGGTTGTGGACCCCGTACTCATCCTGGGGCGATCGTGGACCCCATACTCTTCCTGTGGGTGATAGTCGATCCCACACCAATCATGTGGATGGCAGTGGACCCAATTCCCATCCTATGTGTGGTAGTGGACCCCATAACTATCTTCTGGCCGGTAGTGGACCCCATTCCCATCCTCTGGTCGGTAGTGGACCCCATTCCCATCCTGGTCGGACGTGGACGGTAGTGGACCCCATACCCATCCTGTGGACGGTAGTGGACCCCATACCCATCCTCTGAGCTGTAGTTGACCCCCAACCCATCCTGTGGATAGTAGTGGACCCCATATGCATCCTGTGGGCGGTAGTAGACCCCATACCCATTTTGTTGGTGGTAGTGGACCCTATACCCATCCAGTGGACGGTAGCGGACCTCATACCCCTCCTTTGTTCTGTAGTGGACCCCATACCCATCCTTTGGGGGTTAGTGGACCCCATACCCATCCTGTGGATGGTAGTGGACCCTATACCCATCCTCTGGGCGGTTGTGTACCCCGTACTTATTCTGGGGCGGTCATGGACCCCATACTCATCCTGTGGGTGATAGTGGACCCCATACCAATCCTTTGAGCGGTAGTGGACCAAATACCCAACCTGTGGGTGGTAGTGAACCCCATACCCATCCACTGGGCGGTAGTGGACCCCATACCAATCCCGTGGACGGTAGTGGACCCCATACCCATTCTCTGGGCGGTAGTGGACCCCATACCCATCCTGTGGATGGTAGTGGACCCATACCCATCCTGTGGATGGTTGTGGACCCCATACCCATCCTGTGAGTGGCAGTGGACCCCATATGTATCCTCTGGGCGGTAGTAGAACCCATACCCATCCTGTGGATGGTAGTGGACCCCATACCCATCCTCTGGGCGGTAGAGTACCCCACACCCATCCTGTGAGCGGTAGTGGAACCCATACACATTCTGTGAGCGGTAGTGGACCCCATACCCATCCTCTGGTCGGTAGAGTACCCCAAACCCATCCAGCGGACGGTAGTGGACCCAATACCCATCCTCTGGGCGGTAAAGTACCCAATACCCATCCAGTGGACGGTAGCAGACCGCACACCCTTCCTTTGTTCTGTAGTGGACCCCATACCCATCCTGTGAGCGGTCTTAGCACCCACACCAATCCTCTGATCTCTAATAGACCTTCATACCCATTCTATGGACGGTAGTGGAACTCATACCCATCGTGTGGACGGTAATGGACCCCATACCCATCCATTGGACAGTAGTGGACCCCATACCCATCTAGTGGACAGTAGTGGATCCAATACCCATCCTCTGGGTGGAAGGGGACTCAATACCCATCCAGTGAACGGTAGTGGACCCCATAGCTATCCTGTGGACGGTAGTGGACCCCATACCCATCCTGTGGATGGTAATGGACCCCATACCCTTCCTGTAGACGGTAGCGGACCCCATACCCATCCTCTGGGCGGTAGTGAACCCCATACCCATCCTGTGGATGGTAGTGAAGCCCTTACCCATCCTGTGAGTGGTAGTGGACCACATAAGCATCCTCTGGGCGGTAGTGGACCCCATAGCCATCCTCTGGGCGGTAGTGGACCCCATACCCATCCTGTGGATGGTAGTGGACCACATACCTATCCTGTGAGTGGTAATGGACCCCATATGCATCCTCTGGGAGGTATTAGATCCCATACCCATCCTCTGGGCGGTAGTGAACCCCATACCCATCCGTGGATGGTAGTGGACCCCATACACATTCTGTGAGCGGTAGTGGACGCCAAACCCATTGAGTGGACGGTAGTGGACCCCATACCAATCCTCTGGGCGGTAGAGTACCCTATACCCATCCAGTGGACGATAGCGCACCCTATACCCCTCCTTTGTTCTGTAGTGGACCCCATACCCATCATGTGAGCGGTCCTAGACCCCACACCAATCCTCTGAGCAGTAGTGGACACCATACCCATCCTGTGAGCTGTCCTAGACCCCACACCAATCCTCTGAGCTCTAGTGGACCCCCATACCCATCCTGTGGACTGTAGTGGACCTCATACCCATCGTGTGGACGGTAACGGACCCTATACCCATCCAGTGGACGGTATTGGACCCCATGCCTATCCATTGGACGGTAGTGGACCCCATACCCATCCAGTGGACAGTAGTGGACCCCATACCCATCCTCTGGGTGGAAGGGGACTTAATACCCATCCAGTGAACGGTAGGGGACCCCATACCCATTCTCTGGGCGGTAGTGGACCCCATACCCATCCTGTGGACGGTAGTGGACTCCATGCCCATCCTCTGGGCGGTAGTGGACCCCATACCCATCCTCTGGGCGGTAGTGGACCCCATACCTATCCTGTGGACGGTAGTGGACCCCATACCCATCCTCTGGGCGGTAGTGGACCCCATACACATCCAGTGGACGGTAGCGGACCCAGTACCCCTCCTTTGTTCTGTAGTGGACCCCATACCTATCCTGTGAGCTGTCCCAGACCCCACACCAATCCTCTGAGCATTAGTGGACCCCCATATTCATCCTCTTGGCGGTAGGGGACCCCATACCCATCCAGTGAACGGTAGTGACCCCATACCCATCCTCTGGGCGGTAGTGGACCCCATACCCATCCAGTGAACGGTAGTGACCCCATACCCGTCCTCTGGGCGGTAGTGGACCCCATACCCATCCTGTGGATGGTAGTGGACCCCATACCCATCCTGTGGACGGTAGTGGATCCCATACCCATCCTGTGGACGGCAGTGGACCCCATACCCATCCTATGAGTGGTAGTGGTGTGAGGGGATGTAGAATCCCCTCAGCTAGTTTTCCTAAGTTTCTAGATTAGGCTAGTCGCTGTAGGGGCTCTAGAAACTGAAGCTTTCAAATTTTCATATACTTGTGGGGTGTCAAATGAAAGCTTATGTTACTGGCTGTCGGTTAAGACTAATGGGAGGTCTGTGATTGCTCTGTAGAGAGAATTACAGAAATTTTTCCTGTTCTGTGAAATAGGGAGAGATGAGTGAAGGTGTGAGGAGGTATAGGACTCAGAACCGTTACAAGTGGGGGGACAGTGGGGCGAACGCTGCCTCCCCCCCCCCCAAGTGAGACATCAGCCACTGTCTCCAGGCCTACCCCTCCCTGTGACGTCACGTCGCGTCACAGGGCGATGGGCGCTTGTGATTGGTTTAGGCACTTCTGCTCCTATGCCGAGTTTTGGCGCCAAGAGCTGTTATTGGAAGCGGCATGTGGAGTTGTGCCGGCTTCCTGCTGATTGGTCAAGACAAGGTAGGGGGGGGAGATATGGGGATAGGAGTTTCCCTAGCCCGCCTAAAGTTGGGGATTTGAATTTGCAGCAAGAGGGTAAGGAGTGACGTGGTGGAGGTGGCGAGGCCGCCACTTTGGCCTCCACCCCCGTTAATCATAGTGTGATTCGGACTAAACCTCGAGCTTGGCACTCCTGCCATCAGGGTCGTGCCAAAGCCCAAATTCGCGTGAAATTGGGGCTGATGTATACAGGACAGTGAAAAAGCCTCAGAGACAGTGATCACCCATAGGGCAGCTGCCAGAGCCTCAGGGGGTAACAGGTTGCTCAATTATCCTGTATGTTCATGGACAATTGGGTGGAATAATGGGCAGGGCCTACCAGTGTAATTAAGGTGATATTACAGGCCCCTGTTGGACTTTGAATTCCGCCCGACGGCGTCATGTGGTGGTGACGCCGGCCATGGTCACCCTTGTCACCCCAGTGTAAGAGCGAGTCATGCTCTATTTTGTTGGGGTTGTGTGATTCCCCATCCACATGTGTGTATGCGCCGCGGCCACCCCCAGGCCACCCGTGCGCCACCCCATAGCCCGGCCCGGCCACCCACAGGCCCCCGGCCAGCAGCCGTGGGGTGCTGTGACGTCACGCGCCACCCGTAGCTGCACTCCTGAGGGCCACGCGGTGGCCACATGCTTTGGCCAATACCTATGGCCACCCCCTTGGGCACTTTCTCAGGACAGCCTAGGGCCACATCTTGTCGACGCACGAGGAGCAAGCTAAGTGTTGACAGCCTGGAGATAGTGACCTGGGAGAGGAGGAAATGAGAGGAGAATGTGAGTACAAAGATCAGAGTGTAACAGTGTCTCAGTATTAGTGGAATATCGGTATAGTTGTGTTGTCCCATAGCCCGCCAGGCTAGGGAAGCAGCTGTGAGACACCTGTCTGTGCACGTCCAGGTGACTAGTAGAGGAAGTACCTGGAGGGATTGTTCACAGTACCACTCATGTAGTTATTATATCTGTGGATATATTGTTGTGTGTAGACTGACTTGAGTATGGGACCAGTCAGTGTAGAGAATATCATATAAGATCCAGTCTGTCGATTCTGTATAATCGTTCATCCTTGGTTTAGTGCCATGGTACCGCATGTGTAATTGCAGTGTAGAGTTAAGCAGGCCCGTGTTGCAGGGTTATTAGTGGTTATCCTGAGGTCTGTATATTGTCCTGGTGATTAATTTGCATTGTTTATGTAGGGCATTTCCATATGTTTCATTTGCATGTTGTTGTACTGTGTTGTGTGGGTGAGTCAGTAGATGTGATTGCTGACTGATTGCCTAATGATGTCATTAGCATGTGGGGCATGCTGACGGCATCATTATGTTGCAGGTTTGTGCAGTGTTATCAGGTATACGATATTACTGTCCTTGGAACTGTGTTGAGGATTTAAGGGGACCCTTTGAGTATTCAGGGAAATTCTCAGTACTTAATGAGAGCGAGCAATTAGTTAATTTGCCTAATTGGGAGAATTAGCGCCAGCTTCCGCGTATAGCGACGGTGTCTTATATTAACGTAAATTGTCTGCTGAAGCCAACGGGATCGATCCATCTTTTGCAACGTTTGCAAGATTAGAGGGGGCAATAATATTGGTATACCTTGAGTTGTTGCAAAACCGTGTGTCATTACTGTTTGGGCATAGTAATTAATGAGTTGCAGTAGTCACAACCGTATGTGGGCGTTGCAATTATGCTGTTTTGCATTCCATTGTAAGTGTGACCTATGTTCCCTTAGGGTTACTTTGTTTCTTTAAGTTGTGTTGAGGACTTGAGGATTCAGTGAGTTAATTAAGGGGTAATTAACTGGATAAGGGGTGCACATTGTTGTTGATGAGTGAGAGCTGTTATGGAAGAAACAGTGTTGAACTTGAGCTTGTTGAAGTACGTTTCCGGTGCAATTAATTGTCCGTTGACAACTAATTGACCACTCTAGCTAATTATGTAATTGCATTCTCATCATGAATTCACGTAGTGGGAGGGATCTGTCAGAGTCTGTCAGTGATAGTGTTAACGTAATTTGCTCAGATAATTACCTTTCGGGTAGGCAATTAGTGGGCTCATGATAATTAGTGGAGTAGTAACGTCTGGGTCTTGAGGACTCAGATGCTCGTAAAGCGAGTCATGG
>WNGS01164437.1:36667291-36707479 GCA_020271785.1 Procambarus virginalis | reverse complement strand
TTATTATTCTGAATACAGAGAAATGATGTAGGCTGTTACCTGAGGAATTGTCAAATGAGTGCTAAGTGTAGGGGGAAGTGGGAAGAGGGAGCAGCCAGTAGCACCCATAGTGGTAATACACATCCGTGACATAAACACGCAACAGTCCCATCTCGTGTAGTGTAGAGGTAACATAATCAGATGTGAGCATCCACTGCTCCCACCCACCAGGTGTTAGTCTCTTATACCTCAGAAGTGGAGAACCCCTTGTGTGATATGATGAGGAGGGGGGGGGTGACAGTCAACAACAACACACAACTATGGAAGCTGCGGTGGAGACGAAACAGATACACATCTCTTTCTGTACTGCAAAAAAAAAACTATCAACATTAACAAGGAACAGCCTACCCGGCAAGCTATTTTAACTAATGCAGAATAGACAGAAAGTGTGGACCTTCCTTATTCTAGACAATGTTAAAAAACACTCACGTACCCACAGATGAGTGGTAGGTCATGGGAGTGCGCAAAGGGGAGTGGAGGGAGGGGGGGGTTGCAAGTATTGTTGACAAGTACTCCCTCTCCTGCTCATGTACCACACTACCACTCGACACATCAAAAAGGCTAGACCAGTCCTCTAAGCTCCGTTTTTTGACATGGATTATGTTACCTCTAGATCATTGGGCGAGTTACTTTACCCCTTGTGTGTGGGTTGCCAGTCAACTCTAAGTGGAGGAGGCGATACACAACTATGAAAGCTGAAGCAGTGACGAACACAGGACCCCACCCCCCACGACACCCCATTACCCTCGCTCCTAGTTATGTAGCATGTGGTATGGGCCATGCGCTGTGTTCCATGTGGCACTCCCTATGCTTCTAGCTGGTGGGTGAAGGTGAGGGGCCATTGTTTACAAATATTGTGGATTCCACACTCACCCTCTCAGTAGCAGCAGAGGCGAGTCACCGTGAACACCTATACTCAAGACTCTGTGTATGACACAAACTAATGACTCCCTCTTAGAGTCATTAATTAGAAGGCCTTCTCGACTGCTGCTGTGAGACCCGCCTCTACCCTCGTGTGTTATGGAATACACACAACTCCTTCAGACTGTCAACTATGCATGCTGGGAAATCTTAACTTTTGCTAACATACCACAGACCTTATTGTTTAATCAGGAGAGAGAGGGAGAGTGTGAGGACTGACTGCCGATGCCACCCAGATGACCCCCAGGCGGGTTCTTCACATCCCCTCGTGCTACCCACTTTACACACCCTTCCCTAACCGTACACCTTAATATATCCGATCTCCTAGGTCTATGTTCTCATGTGTGTGGGGGGCCTCTCTTCCCTCAACTTACCCATATCTATCATAAATACTATTAGTTTTATTATTTAACTATAAATCCACATAGGCTTCTTAAGTCTACGTCACCTACACATACACTTTCATCTTACAATTACTCTTGCAAACCTGTTCCTATACTAATACATTTTACCCCCCCCCCCGACCCAAAACACCCCACGAGACCACACCCGGGCGTGGACATCTCACTGGATGGGTATGAGATCTAATACCAACCACGGATAGGTATGGGTTCCATTACCACGCATGGGATGGGTATGGGGTTTACTACTGCCTGTAAAATGGAAATGGACTCCACCACCGTCCACTGGATGGGAATGGGGTCCACTACCGCCCAGAGGATGGGTATGAGGTCCACTACCCTCTACTGGATGGGTATGGGGTCTACTACCGTCCACTGGATGGGTATGGGATACACTACCGCCCAGAGAATAGGAATAGGGTCCACTACCGACCAGAGGAAGGGTATGGGGTCCACTACCACCCACAGGATGAATATGGGGTCCACTACCGCCACCAGGATGGGTATGGGTTCCACTACTATCCACTGGATGGATATGGGTCCACTACCGCCCAGAGGATGGGAATGGGGTCCACTGGATGGATTTGACATTCTCTACCGCTCACAGGATGGGTATGGGATCGAATGCCACCCACAGGATGAGTATGGGGTCCACTACCGCCCAAAGCATGGGTATGGGGATCCATTACCGTCAACTGGATGTGTATGGGGTTCTCTACCGCCCAGCGGATGGGTATGGGGTCCATTACCGTCCACTCGATGAGTATGGGGTCCACTACCGTCCACTGGATTGGAATGGGGTCCACTACCGTCAACTGGATGGGTATAAGGTCCACTACCGCCCAGAGGATGGGTATGGGGTTCCCTTCCGCCCACTGGATGAGAATGGGGTCCACTACCGTCCACTGGATGGCATGGGGTCCACTTCCGCTCACAGGATGGGTATAGGGCCGACTACACCCACAGGATGAGTAAGGGGTTCACTACCGTTCACAGGATGGGTATGGGGTCCACTACCGTCCACAGGATGGGTATGGGGTCCACTACCGCCCACAGGATGGTTTGGGGTCCATATATAGAGCGGTTGACATGGTCACTGTTGTGTAGGGCCGTTATGGAGGACCTAACTTCCTAACTTAGTATAAACACTTCCTACCTTAGCATAAATCTTAGTGTCATCTGCAAACTTGATGATGTGGTTTGTAACGACCTCATTGATGTCATTGATGTATGTCATAAAATGGGTTGAGCCTAAGATGGATCCTTGTGGTACCTCACTCAACATTTTGACTAGTCAGATTTAATTACATTTTGGACAACCTTCACATTCTTGGTTATAACCATTGTTTACAGTTGTCCTGACATAAAGTATACTTGCTGTTTGGTCAGCGAGCACTTGTATGGCCTTAATAAGCCTCTAGAGGTTAATAGGCTCAAGACAACAAACCAAACTAATAAGATATATGTTCTGCATCACTTTGTCTCTCTTGTTAGGCCCCATTTAGATTATGCATTTCAATCATAGTCGCCATACTGTAGAATGGCCATGAGATTACTTGCACGAGAGCAGCGAAGGACAACAGTTGCTCCCAGGAAAGGTTCTCTCTCACATGGCGAGATCTTAAGATGTCAGTAATTATCAGAACAAAGCGCCAAGCCGAGAAGACTATGAAGCACCGTCGAGAAGTTAAAATATCTTAACGTATATTATCTAGCAACGTGAAGAGTAAAGGTCAACATGGGTGAAGTATTAACATGGGTGAAAGGTGAAGAGTAAAGGTCAACATGGGTGAAGTATTAACATGGGTGAAAGGTGAAGAGTAAATTTCAACGTGACTGAGGTATTATCTTGGGTGCCTACCAGCTGAGTAGACAGCGCTTCGGATTAGCATTCCTGAGATTCCGGGTTCGATCTCCGGGGGGACGGAGACAAATGGGCAAAAAGTTTCTTTCACCCTGATGCCCCTGTACCTAGAAGTATATAGGTACCTGGGAGTTAGACAGCTGCTATGAGCTGCTATTTGGGGGGGGTGTAACAAAAAGGAGGCCTGGTTGAGGACTGGGCCGCGGGACGCTTAGACCCGAAATTATCTCAAGAACCTCTAGAAAAAGGATGAAAGGATTAACAAAAATAAATTAAACTTTTTAATATATTCTAATTTTTTTTAAACATGCTTAATAAAGGTCAAAGATGTAAAATACCATCTAGATTGGTTAGGTCAAATAACAATGAACCCAAATGGATAATCATGTGATTAAAAACCTTATCGGTAGGAAAAACTATGATCAAAGGCCTGAGAATGGGAAGTCAATCTTGAACAACAATATCCCAAACTAGCTAGAAATGTTAAAGAAATAATGAAAGCTTCAAGAAATTATGAAGTGTGTAAAGCAGACCAGGAAATGACAATTTCCAAAACATTTTTTTCTGATATATTAAAGAAAGATTAAGGAAAAGACAGCACAAATTATATCTGAGGCAGGTCAGGTAACTGAGAATGAAAGAGAAATGAGACGTATTTCAAATAAATTCTTCTCTGTATTTACTAAAGAAACTCAACTATGCATTCAGCAGAACAAATCATTGAAGGTCGAGAGGACTAATTTAGTAGTTCACTAGTTTAGTAGTTAATTAGTTTAGTAGTTACTAGCGAGGAAGTAAAATGTTAAAATGAAGTAAAATGCTGTAAAATGTTGGGATTTAAGCTTAGTAATAATAATACTATAGTTCCCATATATCACCTGGACAATATTAAAAATGTGTAGAATTTATTGGAGAAATATCTAGAAGTCATAATCTCAGGGATTATAAGCAAATAATACATAAACATATGGAATAAAGCATATAGGATACTGAGATTAATTTTACTAAGTGTTAACCTCAACACATCAAGTATTTCCTCCACGAGAGGAAAAAATTATTGTATTGAGTTTTATTGTTTAACATTACAATCACTGGTGGAAAAGTTGGTTAATGATGTGAGGATAATTGTGTCCGGCCTCAGTTGGTCCCTGGCGCTGGTCACGGGTCACCACCTGGTCCCTGGGGCTGGTCACGGGTCACCACCTGGTCCCTGGGGCTGGTCCCGGGTCACCACCTGGTCCCTGGGGCTGGTCACGGGTCACCACCTGGTCCCTGGGGCTGGTCACGGGTCACCACCTGGTCCCTGGGGCTGGTCCCGGGTCACCACCTGGTCCCTGGGGCTGGTCCCGGGTCACCACCTGGTCCCTGGGGCTGGTCACGGGTCACCACCTGGTCCCTGGTGCTGGTCACGGGTCACCACCTGGTCCCTGGTGCTGGTCACCACCTGGTCCCTGGTGCTGGTCACGGGTCACCACCTGGTCCCTGGGGCTGGTCACGGGTCACCACCTGGTCCCTGGGGCTGGTCACGGGTCACCACCTGGTCCCTGGCGCTGGTCACGGGTCACCACCTGGTCCCTGGGGCTGGTCACGGGACACCACCTGGTCCCTGGGGCTGGTCACGGGTCACCACCTGGTCCCTGGGGCTGGTCCAGGGTCACCACCTGGTCCCTGGGGCTGGTCACGGGTCACCACCTGGTCCCTGGGGCTGGTCACGGGTCACCACCTGGTCCCTGGTGCTGGTCACGGGTCACCACCTGGTCCCTGGGGCTGGTCCCGGGTCACCACCTGGTCCCTGGTGCTGGTCACGGGTCACCACCTGGTCCCTGGGGCTGGTCCCGGGTCACCACCTGGTCCCTGGTGCTGGTCACGGGTCACCACCTGGTCCCTGGTGCTGGTCACGGGTCACCACCTGGTCCCTGGTGCTGGTCACCACCTGGTCCCTGGGGCTGGTCACGGGTCACCACCTGGTCCCTGGTGCTGGTCACGGGTCACCACCTGGTCCCTGGTGCTGGTCACCACCTGGTCCCTGGTGCTGGTCACGGGTCACCACCTGGTCCCTGGTGCTGGTCACGGGTCACCACCTGGTCCCTGGTGCTGGTCACGGGTCACCACCTGGTCCCTGGTGCTGGTCACCACCTGGTCCCTGGTGCTGGTCACGGGTCACCACCTGGTCCCTGGTGCTGGTCACCACCTGGTCCCTGGTGCTGGTCACCACCTGGTCCCTGGTGCTGGTCACCACCTGGTCCCTGGTGCTGGTCACCACCTGGTCCCTGGTGCTGGTCACCACCTGGTCCTTGGGGCTGGTCACGGGACACCACCTGGTCCCTGGTGCTGGTCACCACCTGGTCCCTGGTGCTGGTCACGGGTCACCACCTGGTCCCTGGTGCTGGTCACGGGTCACCACCTGGTCCCTGGTGCTGGTCACGGGTCACCACCTGGTCCCTGGGCTGGTCACCACCTGGTCCCTGGGGGCTGGTCACGGGTCACCACCTGGTCCCTGGGGCTGGTCACCACCTGGTCCCTGGTGCTGGTCACGGGTCACCACCTGGTCCCTGGGGCTGGTCACGGGTCACCACCTGGTCCCTGGGGCTGGTCACCACCTGGTCCCTGGGGCTGGTCACTACCTGGTCCCTGTGGCTGGTCACGGGTCACCACCTGGTCTCTGGGGCTAGTCACGGGTCACCATCTGGTCCCTGGGGCTGGTCATGGGTCACCACCTGGTCCCTGGGGTTGGTCCCGGGTCACCACCTGGTCCCTGGGGCTGGACACGAGTCACCACCTGGTCCCTGGGGCTGGTCACGGGTCACCACCTGGTCCCTGGGGCTGGTCCCGGGTCACCACCTGGTCCCTGGTGCTGGTCACGAGTCACCACCTGGTCCCTGGGGCTGGTCACGGGTCACCACCTGGTCCCTGAGGCTGGTCACGGGTCACCACCTGGTCCCTGGGGCTGGTCACGGGTCACCACCTGGTCCCTGGTACTGGTCACGGGTCACCACCTGGCCCCTGGGGCTGGTCACTACCTGGTCCCTGTGGCTGGTCACGGGTCACCACCTGGTCCCTGGGGCTGGACACGGGTCACCACCTGGTCCCTGGGGCTGGTCACGGGTCACCACCTGGTCCCTGGTGCTGGTCACGGGTCACCACCTGGTCCCTGGGGGCTGGTCACGGGTCACCACTTGGTCCCTGGTGCTGGTCACGGGTCACCACCTGGTCCCTGGTGCTGGTCACGGGTCACCACCTGGTCCCTGGTGCTGGTCACGGGTCACCACCTGGTCCCTGGGGCTTGTCACGGGTCACCACCTGGTCCCTGGTGCTGGTCACGGGTCACCACCTGGTCCCTGGGGCTGATCACCACCTGGTCCCTGGGGCTGGTCACCACCTGGTCCCTGGGGCTGGTCACGGGTCACCACCTGGTCCCTGGTGCTGGTCACGGGTCACCACCTGGTCCCTGGGGCTGGTCACGGGTCACCACCTGGTCCCTGGGGCTGGTCACGGGTCACCACCTGGTCCCTGGGGCTGGTCACGGGTCACCACCTGGTCCCTGGTGCTGGTCACCACCTGGTCCCTGGGGCTGGTCACGGGTCACCACCTGGTCCCTGGGGCTGGTCACGGGTCACCACCTGGTCCCTGGTGCTGGTCACCACCTGGTCCCTGGGGCTGGTCACGGGTCACCACCTGGTCCCTGGGGCTGGTCACGGGTCACCACCTGGTCCCTGGGGCTGGTCACGGGTCACCACCTGGTCCCTGGTGCTGGTCACCACCTGGTCCCTGGGGCTGGTCACGGGTCACCACCTGGTCCCTGGGGCTGGTCACGGGTCACCACCTGGTCCCTGGTGCTGGTCACCACCTGGTCCCTGGGGCTGGTCACGGGTCACCACCTGGTCCCTGGGGCTGGTCACGGGTCACCACCTGGTCCCTGGGGCTGGTCACGGGTCACCACCTGGTCCCTGGGGCTGGTCACCACCTGGTCCCTGGGGCTGGTCACGGGTCACCACCTGGTCCCTGGGGCTGGTCACGGGTCACCACCTGGTCCCTGGGCTGGTCACGGGTCACCACCTGGTCCCTGGGCTGGTCACGGGTCACCACCTGGTCCCTGGGGCTGGTCACGGGTCACCACCTGGTCCCTGGGCTGGTCACGGGTCACCACCTGGTCCCTGGGGCTGGTCACGGGTCACCACCTGGTCCCTGGGGCTGGTCCCGGTCACCACCTGGTCCCTGGGGCTGGTCACGGGTCACCACCTGGTCCCTGGGGCTGGTCCCGGGTCACCACCTGGTCCCTGGGGCTGGTCACGGGTCACCACCTGGTCCCTGGGGCTGGTCCCGGGTCACCACCTGGTCCCTGGGGCTGGTCACGGGTCACCACCTGGTCCCTGGGGCTGGTCACGGGTCACCACCTGGTCCCTGGGCTGGTCACGGGTCACCACCTGGTCCCTGGGGCTGGTCACGGGTCACCACCTGGTCCCTGGGCTGGTCACCACCTGGTCCCTGGGGCTGGTCACCACCTGGTCCCTGGGGCTGGTCACCACCTGGTCCCTGGGGCTGGTCACGGGTCACCACCTGGTCCCTGGGGCTGGTCACGGGTCACCACCTGGTCCCTGGGGCTGGTCCCGGGTGTGACACTTGTGGAGGACCTTCACTCCGGTGATGACTCCACTCCAGCTGCCAATGTATACACCAAAATGTTATATATTTAAACAAGTTAATATTTACAGTTTACTGTATAACTACGAGAGTCAAAATTACAATAATCAGCAACAAGAACAAGAACTTGAGAAGTCAAAAGTTTAAATAATTGACAATAAGCTTTGTCCAGTTAAATTAATTTTGTTGGCAAATTGGGGATTAAAGACAACTGAATAAGAAATATAAAGACAACAATAAAGAAATTAGCATAATGGTTAAATATATGTCTCATAAATCATTATTGCATAAATTATTCCATAAATACAAGTCCGACAACCACCACCACAAATAAATACAACATAAAACAGCCAAGCAACACAAGTAAATATACACTTAAATACATTCCAGAACACAAAAGTTACACAAAGATATAAACCCATTACCACGAGGCAGACAACACCTTCTGTCATGTCCCACCAGGAGCACTTCGTGCACCCTGGCAGACAACACCTTCGGTCATGTCCCACCTGGAGCACTTCCTGCACCCTGGCAGACAACACCTTCTGTCCTGTCCCACCAGGAGCACTTCCTGCACCCTGGCAGACAACACCTTCGGTCATGACCCACCAGGAGCACTTCGTGCACCCTGGCAGACAACACCTTCTGTCATGTCCCACCAGGAGCACTTCCTGCCACCCTGGCAGACAACACCTTCGGTCATGACCCACCTGGAGCACTTCCTGCCACCCTGGCAGACAACACCTTCGGTCATGACCCACCAGGAGCACTTCCTGCACCCTGGCAGACAACACCTTCTGTCATGTCCCACCAGGAGCACTTCCTGCACCCTGGCAGACAACACCTTCGGTCATGACCCACCAGGAGCACTTCCTGCACCCTGGCAGACAACACCTTCGGTCATGTCCCACCAGGAGCACTTCCTGCCACCCTGGCAGACAACACCTTCGGTCATGTCCCACCAGGAGCACTTCCTGCCACCCTGGCAGACAACACCTTCGGTCATGTCCCACCAGGAGCACTTCCTGCACCCTGGCAGACAACACCTTCGGTCATGTCCCACCAGGAGCACTTCCTGCACCCTGGCAGACAACACCTTCTGTCATGACCCACCAGGAGCACTTCCTGCCACCCTGGCAGACAACACCTTCGGTCATGACCCACCTGGAGCACTTCCTGCCACCCTGGCAGACAACACCTTCGGTCATGTCCCACCAGGAGCACTTCCTGCACCCTGGCAGACAACACCTTCGGTCATGACCCACCAGGAGCACTTCCTGCACCCTGGCAGACAACCAACACAAGTACCAGCTCACCACTACCACCACAAGTACCAGCTCACCACTACCAACACAAGTACCAGCTCACCACAACCACCACCAGTACCAGCTCACCACTACCACCACAAGTACCAGCTCACCACTACCACCACAAGTACCAGCTCACCACTACCACCACAAGTACCAACTCATCACCACCATCACAAGTACCAGCTCACCACTACCACCACAAGTACCAGCTCACCACTACCACCACAAGTACCAGCTCACCACTACCACCACAAGTACAAGCTCACCACTACCACCACAAGTACCAGCTCACCACTACCACCACAAGTACCAGCTCACCACTACCACCACAAGTACCAACTCATCACCACCATCACAAGTACCAGCTCACCACTACCACCACAAGTACCAGCTCACCACTACCACACAAGTACCAGCTCACCACTACCACCACAAGTACCAGCTTCACCACTACCACCACAAGTACCAGGTCACAACAACCACCACAAGTACCAGCTCACCACTACCATCACAAGTACCAGCTCACCACTACCACCACAAGTACCAGCTCACCACAACCATCACAAGTTCCAGCTCACCACTACCACCACAAGTACCAGCACACCACTACCACCACAAGTACCAGCTCACCACAACCACCACAAGTACCAGCTCACAGTAGCGTGGTTGAGAACTAGAACCGTGCGCAGCAGCTGAGCAGGTGAGCTCATTAAGCCCCCTGCTCAGGTGAGCACAGGTATGTAGTCCTCAAGGTATGTGGGGAGTTTCCCGTGGCGCGTGGTGGACGCGTGGCGTCCGGCCGCTGTGCGGGCACTTGAGAGAGGGTCATGTTGGTATGTGGTCATGTAGGGAGAGTAAAGGAAGAGGAGAGGAATAGTTGTAGATGAATATGTATGAGTATGTGCAGTAGAGTTATTCCTGTATGTGTGAAGATGGATAGATGGGAGTATGTTGGTTATGTAGAGGAGAGAGGGAGGGCCCCTCTACCCGGGAAGAATATGTTGAGGAGGGAGGGGGGGCTCCTTCCTAAGAGGGGTAGGAGACCAGGCTCTTAAGATGGGTATGGGAGGGGAAAGGGAGGGAGGGGAACAGGTGGTGGCGGCTTTGTGTGACAGTGGAGCCATTATTTTGTCTTAAAGAATGTCTGTTTTTTATGTAAAGAAAGGAACAATTTAACTTCTTCTCACCCAATCCAGCTGTGTTGGTGGTGTTCAATGACGTCGATTAGTTAGCCATCAGACCGGGTCGTGTTAGCGGTGGGGACATCTCCCCCTCCCCTCCCTGCTTCCAGAGTGATAATCATATGAAGATCATACCTACCACATAGCTCTGAGGAGTGACACCACATGATCACATGGGGTCACCTCTTCGAAGGTTGAGGCCTAACTGTTGCGAATGTCATCATCAGTCTCTACCATAGTCAGGCATGCCCACCCCTCTCCGCTCTAGCAACATAGGCATACCATATACCAACACCAGCACCACACTGCTGGGAGTGACAGCAATACGGCGTACCATACTCACTCCTGACACAGCTTACACCGGCACATAGCAGCAGGCAGACCACATAACGCAATATAGGAGAACTGTACTAGGAGCAATGGGCCTCCTCCATGTTGCCCCCCCCCCCTCTCCGACGCTTGAGTGGTCTGTGTTCGCATTAAGGAGGTAAGTTTATATGACCCAGCCTCCCCCTCCTCCTCACCCCTCTCCCGCGCAGGTGACAGCATCAGTCACTCGACAATTCCACACACTTCACAGTTCCCCAGTCCGCAATAAACGAGGGAAAAGTAAAGACATTATATAAATTTTATTTCTTGTTATTAAACACTTAAGCGATTTACAACGATAATAATAATAATAAGACTACTTCTTGGTGGTTTAGCTATGAGACAGATGTGGAGAGTCATTCATCCACTACATCCTAGTCAACCATCCAATCTGTAGAAAAGGTTTAGCTAGTAGACAGATGGGGGAGGTATCTCCATTTCATCTCTCTTGACTTATAAATATTACTGTATTCACCATTACACACATCTGGGGTGGTGGTTTGAGGTGTACTGAGATGGGAGAGGTATTTGGGTGACCTTACCCTCACCCGCATCCACCCCCTCGTAGCATTGAGTGGGTCATTGTTCTTTCTCAAAGGTGAGCCATGACCTAAACATACAAATTCCAAATGCAGGCCTGGGTGGGGTGGGGAGAGAGCCTTTGTGGGCGGCTCCCTTCTTGGGAGTCTGACACATAACTGGGGCTAAATGAGGCAATACCGCTCACCTAACTCACCCTCCAGCAGGCCCCCACCGCCCTCCCCCTACAAGTAGTACTCAAGTCTGTTTTCTTTCCCCACTCCGAGGTTAAGGGGGCTTACATGCATGTCACTAAGTAAACTCAGTCAGTCAAAGTCAGTAGGTTAGCATTTACTGAATTTTCTTCTATCTATCAAACTACTGCCCGCATTTAGCATCACTCAGTAAACTCAGTCAAACAAAGTCTGTATGTTAGCGTTTACTGAATGAGGGAACCATTTTTGAAAGATGTCTACCCTCTCTCTCTCTCTCTCTCTCTCTCTCTCTCTCTCTCTCTCTCTCTCTCTCTCTCTCCTCTCTCTCTCTCTCTCTCTCTCCTCTCTCTCTCTCTCTGTTTCTCAGTGGTGTACATCGGAGATCTACTAAGAAGGTTGACATTAGTTCATGTCTTTAAACACCCGATCCTTTTCAATGAACTGTGAGCGAGCGAGCGAGCGAGCGGTGCGTCACGTTCGCTCTCTCCAATAGGTGAGCCATCTTCCCCATGTGACCAACATGGTAACATCATTCTTTGCCCAAATATTATTTTTAAGAGTAACGAGAGTCGTAAGGTGGTCTTCAATCTTATTATAATTATTATTATTATAACAAATCATAATGTTTTTTTGTAAACACAGCTGCATGGGATACAAATAGCAGTCACTGGTTACCAACCTACATGCTTTTCTCTCTCTATCTCTATCTCTCTCTATTCAGATCATTAAATAGTTAGGAGAAAAGTAACATCAATTCTTTTCTCCTGATGCTGCTGTTCACGAATCTTTTTTTCCTTTCACTTCTTGCATCTGTTTACTTAACTGATAGCTCACCAGGGGATGGAAGACTAATGTCAATTTTCGGCCCCCATCACTCTTACCCTTTATAACCTTGTAATGTAACGTGACCAACATGGTAACATCGTTCTTTGCCCAAATATAATTTTTAAGAGTAACGAGCAACTTTCTGTCTGATGTCCAAATAACAATATTGAAATGTGAACCATGTTTACCCATTACATTCCAAACACAAATAAAATATTAGCGCATGCTTGTTTAGTTCTTGTATCACGTTACGTAACGTAACGTGGAAAACTTCTTTCTCTGTCTGATGACCAAATAACATTTGAAAATGACGTCAGGTTGGCCTTATGCCATTAGGACTGTATGGCACTGCGCGCAACAGTAGACTTGTAATATCAATCTCACAGAATGACAACGCACAGAATGTTCAACGCTCTTATACCATAACATAACATAATGTAGAGATGCCATCCCATTCCACACGTACTCACCAGAGGACATACCCCGCTGGAAGACAGAAGAGTTTGGGGAGACGTGATCACTACCTACAAATTCTAATATTTTTTTGTTAACTGCGTGATCACAACATATATACCTCATGGTCTCTTGTTCTGCCTCTGATTATCCCCCCCCCCCTCACCCCCTCCCAAATCATTCATTTGCTCTCTCTCTCTCCTTTAGGTGGGCCATGTTTCCCACATACAAACTCCAAGCTTGCGCTGTAGCAAAGTAGCATATATATATATATATATATATATATATATATATATATATATATATATATATATATATATATATATATATATATATATATATATATATATACGCTGGGAGGAGGCTCTGCCGGCCATGTGCCATTATCTTGTGACATCCTGACCTCACGGGGCCCAGACTCAACAGTGTGCAGTGTGAACATCCTGGGAAGGTGTGAGAGTGGCGGGAAGTGTCCAGGGTGATCTATCGCAACCAAAAACAATCAAACAAGTGGATTGGCAGTGTGGAATCATCTGAACTGCAGTGAGGGTCAACAAGGGCGCCCTGAGGGGCTCCCTCGGTTATGGTGGTGGGGGTGGGGGGTGGGGGATGGGGTGTTGTTGTGCGGTCAGTCGAGGGGGGTGACCAGTGTGTAAGTGTTTATGAAAATATCCCAGAAAATAGATACCTCGGCTCTCGGGAAACAGAGATCGTGTCTTAAGTGCATCGAGTCCACAGTGAACCATATTACAAGTGTATGATATTGTGCAGTGATATATCACGAATTATACAAACGTGTTAGTGTCACCCCTCTGACCCCCCCCCCTCCCCATACCCGCTAGTGTGTACTGTCACCCAACCCTCGAGTCACACCCCCCTACCCACCCCAACCGCGACCGTCACCTCCTGTGTCCACCCCCNGTTACTGTCAGCTGGGGGTAAACTACTCACAGGGCCGGTGTTGATCCAACAACATTCTAATCTACTAGTAATAAACCAACTAATTCCATAGTTGCATGACTAGGCAAGAGCAGTCACCACTACATGTCAGAGACGAAACCGAGGATGATAAGTCCAATCCCCCTGTTCATAATTATGGGATTTGGACACCTTAGGCATAGTCCCTGATCAAAACAGTCAGATGACACATGGACGTATCAACATTATTTTGATACTGTGATTTCCAAGATAATCAATATTGGGTGAGACTCCCGTGGAAGCTGAACCACCCACAGCATCTAGTAAATTATTTCATGGCCTCAATCCAATTAAATTCTCAATTAGCTAGGCTATGGAAGCAACCAGATAAATTGCAACTGTATCATGCTTTAATACAGCAACAACTTGCTAACAAATTTATAGAAGTTGTTGAAGAAGACAACCATAAGACAAGCCATTATTTGCCACATCATGCTGTCCTGAAAGATTCAGTTACAACACCAATCAGGATTGTGTTTAATTGTAGTGCCAAATTAAAGGCAGACAGCGTATCACTAAATGACTGTCTACAAACTGGACCTAGCCTAACCCAAAGACTACAAGATGTCTTATTACGATTTCGCTCTGGTGTTTTTGCCTATACGGCCAACATTAGTAGGCCTTTTTAAGAGTAGGCTTACAAGAGACGGATCGTGATTTTACTAAATTTCTCTGGGTGAAAGATCCACAGGATCCTAATAGTGAAATCATTACTTATAGATTTGCCTCAGTACTGTTTGGAGCGACATCTTCGCCATTCTTACTTCAAGCTACTCTGGATACACATCTTAAGAAGTCTAATAGCCCCTACAAGACTGAGATTAGCAACAATTTATTCGTTGACAATTTTCAAGGAACCACTAATGATGAGAATAAACTAGTGGAAATCTACCATGAGGCTAATCGTGAACTGTTGGGAGCTAACATGCCCCTACAGTCATGGGCCTCCAATAATTAACAACTCAACCAAATAATCGAGGAAGAATTCCTGATTATAAGGTACCTCACAAATTGAAATCTTAGGTGTGGAATACTTCCACAGACAAATTGAATATCAAGTCAGTGGAGATCAAACATTCACCTCTAACCATGAGAAAACTACTCTCCCATGTCAGCAAGCCATTTGACTCTTTAGGCCTACTCAGTCTTATTCTAATTAAGGGTAAACTCCTTATGCAGGAGTGCTGGCAAAGGAATTTGAGGTGGGATGAAACGTTGCCAGAGGATCTCCAAGAAAAATGGCAGCAGTTGATGCCAATTACAAAATGATGCCAAGCTCAACAAGAGACTTATGGGAAGGGTTATGAACATCTCCCAGATAAGTTGAGTAAGTTTCTGGGCATCTGGCTTGACTCAGACAACTGTAACATTTTGAGATGCGGCGGACGTCTGCTTCACGCAGAAATAAATTTAGATACGAAGAATCCTATACTTCTTCCATGTCACCACATCATTACTAAACTCATAGTTTTACATTACCATGAGCATAATACATTGCATGGTGGAGTATTAGATACTCTTACTAAAACCAGACAACTTTTTTGGCTTCCCCAAGGTCGCCAAGTGTCAAATCTTTATTCAACTCTTGTGTAATCTGCAAGAGATATGATGCTCGAGTGTGCCCTTATCCAGGTCCACCGCCCCTACCTAAGGAGCGAGTCGTCCACCTTCGTCCCTTTGAAACCACAGGTGTCGACTATACTGGAGCACTAATTTTAACAGGCACACCGGACAACATTCCAGTGAAAGCCTACATTTGCCTTTTCACGTGTGCTACCACACGCGGAGTACATTTAGAAGTCACTTCTGACATGAGTGCAGAAGCCTTTCTGCATGCCTTTTGCAGATTTACTGCACGAAGTTCTTGCCCAAAATTAATGATCTCAGATAATGAATCTAACTTCGTGGCAGGAGAAGCTTGCTTACAAGAAATATGGAACCATGCAGAAGTACACTCTGTGCTCAAACAGAGACAATGCTATTGGAAATTTATTCCTCCAAGAGCACCATGGTACGGCGGTTTTTACGAAAGAATGGTGGGAACTGTTAAGAAATGCCTAAGAAATGCCTAAGAAAAACCTTACACAGACAGAAAATTAATCTCACCGAGTTACAGACCCTTGTCGTGGAAATTGAAGCACGAGTCAACAACAGACCTCTAACCTACTTAACAGAAGATTTCTCCCAAAGAGAACCCCTAAGCCCCTCTCATTTGATTCATGGTGATCTTCTGAGCCCTCTAATATCCCTAGGAGACGAGGATCCAGCTGACCCTTCGTGTGTCAAAGCAAGTGACTTGGTGGAGAGTTACAGACACCTTTCAAGAGTAATAGAGAAATGGAGTGAGGTCTGGACACGTGAATATTTAACTGCTTTAAGAGAATATCATTATGGAGCTGCAAGCTCATACAATAAAGTTCAACTTAAACCAGGTGATCTTGTCCTAGTAGACAGTGATGGACCCAGGTCAGATTGACCTATAGGTAAAATTGTTGACATCCATCCTGACCGCCATGGTATATTACGAATTGTTCAAGTTCAGTGTCGAGGCACTACTACCTTGAAAACACTAGAGAAATTAGTACCTTTAAAGTTAGCAGAACACGAGTGTTCTACAGATATACCTGTAACCCAAGTTTCAGAGAACAATGATTCTACTCAACCGAGCACAAGACCAACAAGAGTCGCTGCTCAGAACTGCAAACAGAAACTTAAACAATATTTTGATTCTATTCAAGAGTAGATAACTTATCATTTAAACTTGAGGTGACCATGCTGATGCAGTGATGAGCTGATGTCCAGTAATTAGTTACGAGTCATAGTGACCCTGGACAGTAGCCTCACTATATTGATGAGGTCTCCTTAATTTTAAATGAACCAATTATTCATAATTTATTTTTTGTTAATATCCTGTTTCTTACAAAGGAATTATTCAATAATTTTCAATGTTTATTTACGTCCCCATGTTGACTTAGAGTCATCTACCACAGATTCGGGACATTCGTTAGATGCGTACTAATCTACTAACCCATGAATATAACTTCAGGATAGAGAAACAGGTGTACGTTAGTACTAATACCTGAACTACGACCCGAGTTTTCTCTCCCCGGATTTGTGTTGGAAATAACCAACAGTTTTATACATCTTTTTATTTTATGCAACCTTTGTATTAACCACAAGTAGTTACTAAAATTACTAACTTGTAGATTTAATCATTATCATGATTTATTTAAACATAGTGCCAGATTCTTCCTAGTCAGAGTGACGACGTGAGAACCGACAGGCAGTAACATGAATTCTCTCCACATTTAGTTGGATTTATAACAGAGTCCAGTTTTTCATTTCCTTTACTAAAAATAGTTACTTACTAATAAGTTTAATTTCGTAGTATACTACTACTCACTGGAACTCCTTTATTTAGTTGATAATAAACATTCTAGAGGAAATTACTTTAATGTAAATGATTTTACTTTAATTTCCTCGATTAGCTGCACAACTTTAATAAGCCAATTTATGTCACGCGAAATTCTATTTTATCACAGAAGAATTTAATGTGATATTAATACTCGTCACTACCTCTTCCTTCCTTAGTCAATTGCGATATATACATATCCATTTACGCTCGAGATGTCTATCGAGAGCCGCGCATGCGCAATATGGAAGAGGAGGAAGATGGGAGAGCGTCACCAGAGACAGAACGAGAGAGCACGACTCGGACACCATTGACAGCAGGTAGCAGAGCTACGTTTTGACCCTACTTATTTCGCTCCCACGACCAGTAGAGCAGTGCCACGTTATCTGGCATGATATAGCCGTGTCCCAGACTAGAATATCTGCAATTCCAAAGTCAACGCCTTTCAAGCAGAAGCTGGAGGACGAAGAATTGCTCAAGTCTCCACATCAATGGACACGTGGCTCGGCAGCTAGGTTCACCTGTTTGTTATCATGTGGCCACAGTTAACATTTAGGCTAGTTGTCGTTAGGCCGTATATAAAATAATTAAATCCCGTACGTGTCTTTAGTAAATTTACCATCTAAATAGATGATTATTTTCATTGTTTTCTACAGAAGGAATTTACAGTGCTTGAATATAAATTGCACAGATATTAGCTGAAGATTTCTACAGTTATCCTTATAATTTAGGATGCAGTTGTAGTTACCTATTATGTAGAAGATTTCTACAATGTAATTGCCTTTCAGTACCAAGGCGACGCCAACCGAGGTGCTAGGCTTCCCCACCTTCATGTACAACAATTTGCCCTATGCAACACGTCGTCGGTGGAGCGTGGCAACCGATTACACCTATTTAGATTTACAGCTAAGCTGTCCCCTTTTTATCTGTAGCATTACTATAACTCTGTAGTTATAGTAGTGATCTCCCAAAGAGATCTATTTTATTAACCCATTGATCTATATATACTGTACTGTTTTATCCAGCAGTATATTGAGGTGCATTTACCTCCAATTAATCTACTACAATCAACCTTATTTACTTTCATATTTTATTTACTCTGGTGAAGAACCAGCACCAGAATAATGCTAGGGATGTATTAATCTTTTAGCATGTAACCCCCCAATTTTGTGTAAGTTAATTTCACTCCATTTATATAAGAAATACAGTTTCACTAAGATCCATAGGACACTAGTTCTTGGGATCAGTTTTTTCCCTAGTCTTATTTTGTTTTCCACTTTTTCTCAAAAAGTGGTGGTCCTTCATAGCTATCGAAGTATATATTTAATTATTAGTTATTGGAGTCAGGTTTTCCCCCACAACAACTGGCTTGGAAAGGGTGTTGAAGTGCGATGCAGGACCGGGTAAGCACACGTACGAGTCAGCAGCTACAGCACATCTACCTTCAATGGGTGACGGCTCGGAACACGACCAGACCCACCAGGCATTGTCGGTAAGCAAGGAGGGCGTCGCAGGTTTTATCAGCAGAGTAGGCCAGGACGACTCAGACTCAGAATCGGACGAGAACGAATTAGACCAGGAGGCCATGCTCACTCGGCTAGCGGACGGGGTCCCCCCTGGAGAGAACAAGATAGGGGTGGACCAGGGGACGTCGGGCACGGAAGGGCAGGACAGGGAAAGAGATCAAATAACCATCAGACAGCTCAGATCCGGCTCTATGTTTTGAATTCCAGTCCAGATCGGGGATGTAAAGGTCAAGGCGATAGTGGATACAGTGGCCGAGGTCACCATTATCTCCCAGGAGATCCATCAACAGCTGAACCCCACCACCCCAGGTGATACAACACATAACCTTAAGCATGGCGGGGAAACGTATGCACCTTGCGGGAACACTGGTGGGCCCCATCCCCTTGTTTGTTGCGGAACGGAAATACACTGTGGGAGTGTATGTGGCGCCCATTGCAGATAACATATTGCTAGGGCTTGATTTCATGAAAAGATATGGTGTAAGTATAGTCCTGGATAAGTCTCAAATGATATTACAGGGACAGGTGATCCCCATGCAGTTAGGAAAAAAAGAGGACCCTAACCCTAACCTAGACCCGTGCATCGCTAAAGTAACGGTGTCCCAATATACGGTTATCCCATCACTTTCAGTGGCCAAAGTCAAATGTGAACTGGACAGAAGTATGCCCAAGTGTATAGTGGAGCGCTTGGAGGATGGGCCGGTGCCAGTGGTACGCACGCTCCTCAGAAGGGAGGAACCCTGAAGGTATGTGTACTCAATGTAATGGGACGGAATATCACAATAAAGAGGCAGATGCATGTGGCCAATGCAGAGGCAGTATGGGAAATTCTACCGGGGCCGTGCCCAGCGGTGGCAGAAAGAGCAGTGGGGGAAGGTACCAAGTGAAACTCAATTCAAACTACCTCCCCCATATGATGACCATGGTACAGGACGTCGAAGAAACATTGACAGCAGAACAGGCAAGCCAACTGACCCACCTGTTATGGAACTTTCAGGACATTTTTGCTGCAAGTGAATTTGACCTGGGATTGTTCAATGAGGTATCTCACTACATCGACACGGGTAATGCAAGACCCGTGAAGCAAAAAATGCGACGAACACCCGCATGCTTTGCACAGGAGGAGAAAGGACACCTTCAGCGCATGCTTGATGCATGCATCATCCAACCGTCAGTATCTGAGTGGGCATCGGCACCAGTTCTGGCAAGGAAAAGGGATGCGACAGTTCGGTGGTGTGTAGACTATCGGGAACTGAACTATCGCACCATAAAGGGGGGTGTACCCACTCCCCCTAGTCGATGAGTGCCTAGACACATTGGCTGGAAATGAATGTTTTAGCAAGCTAGATGCCAACTCGGCCTATTATCAGATCCACATAGCAGAAGAAGATCGGAAGAAGACGGCATTCATCACAAAGTACGGACTGTTCGAATTTAAGAAAATGGCCTTTGGTCTCTGTAATGCTCCAGCTACCTACGCCAGGGTTATGAATTTGGTGCTGCGGGAGCTAAATTGGGAAACTGTGCTAGCATTCTTGGATGACATCCTAGTGCTGGGCGATTCATTCCAAAGTCACCTTTCCAACCTAGCGCAGGTATTTGAGAGATTCAGGACCTATCGTTTACGCCTGAAACCACAAAAATGTGCCCTATTTAAGAAGCGGGTTGAGTTCCTGGGCAGGATGGTTAGCAGGGCGGGACTAGAACTGGGAAAAGAGGCGCAGACTCCTGGGTCATCCAAAGACGTGGAAAGATTCCTGGGACTGGCCAACTGCCATCGGGCCTTCATAAAGGGATTTGCAGAGTTACCCGCACCCCTGTACGCACTGACCGGCGGAAACAGATTCGAATGGGGAGACAAGCATCAGGAGGCCTTTGCAGCTATCAAAACGGCCTTAACTACAGCTCCGGTGCTGGGATTACCTAATGAACATAACCCTTTCATCCTGGACACCGAAGCCTCTGACTGGGCGATAGGAGCGGAGCTGCTACAGATTCAACAAAAGCAAGAAAAGGTAATTGCTTATGCCAGCTGCGCATTGACTCCAGAACAGAGAAGGTATTGCACCACTAGCAAAGAGTTATTGCCAGTAGTCAGGTTTACCAGGCTTTTTCGGCACTATCTCTTGGGGTGGCCTTTTATCATTCGCACTGACCATGGCAGTTTGGTCTGGCTGATTAGGTTTAAGAACCCCCAGGGCCAATTAGCACATTGGCTGGAGGAGCTAAACCAATTTGATTTAAAAATCTAACATAGAGCTGGAAAAAACACAACAATGCAGACTCTTTATCCAGGGAGGGAGGCGCCCAACAAGCATGTACCCACTTTCGCCAGGACGTTCCAGTGCAGGACCTGCCATGTGGAGGATGTCCATATTGTCGCAGGGCACATCAGAACTGGGCAATCTTCCAGGATACGGTAGATGACGTCGTCCCACTGGCTACGGAGTTGTTCAGATGTGCATGTAATGTTCAGATCCGGGGGACGATTAGACAAGTGAGCACTATAGCCCCTATTCAAGACTGATGGTCGGAGGATTCCAACTTGGCTGTCTTCCCATGGGATCCAGGTGGCGATGGCCGAAGGGAGCCAGCAGAAAAAATCGGATAAGGAGGAAGATGCAATTACCCCAGAAGCAGTGAGCGTTAATTAAGATCATCACCAGAACAACGGCGGACAGATTAGGATTGCATTGCCATCAGATCTAGTGTGAACCGACAGACTGGCTTCACTCTCAACAAGTTAATGCTCGGTCGGGAAACCAACCAGCCCATAGATTTAATGTACCCACGGGAGGTGCAACTTCAATCGGATGCAGTACCTTACTTAGCAAATTTGCAGAGGGAAATTGAGAAGGCGCATGGATTGGCACGGAAGTCTCTATCTACAAATCAGGAACGAATGAAGAGAGACTATGATCTACGGGCCCAGCTACAGGTCTATGAACGAGGTGACCTGGTTTACCTGCTAGATATGGCACAGGTGAAGGGGCAGTGCCAGAAGCTCTCACCACAGTGGAAGGGCCCAGGCGTCATCATCCACAAGTTCTCATCTTGTTTATTCAGGGTCAAGCTCCAGAATGACAATATCACAGCGAATCACGATAAACTAAGGAAGTGCAAGGACCGTACATGCCCCAGCTGGATTGAGAAGTTTAAACGTCATATGTCACAGGTTCAGGACCCAGTGGGAGTGCCATACAAGGACCTTTACTGTGTGTGTCGGGAACCATACGATGGAAAATTTATGGTACAATGTGATATGTGCGCGGAGTGGTTCTATGGGGTCTGTGTGGGAGTGACTCTGGCGAGTGTACGGTCTAAACCAAAGTATGCATGTCCTCGGTGTGAGCCATAAGGGCAAAAGAGAAAAAAAAAGAGAGAAAGGAAAAGATAGCGGAGTGTATGCAGTGTTGAAACAGTTTGTGAATAGTGCAAAGATAATACGGGTAATAACTGCAACAGTGTACAAAGATAATACGGGCAATAATTGTAATAGGACCCATTTGTGAAACCAGAAATGTTCTTCTTTGTGGCTTTGTTTGCAACTCCACCCACCAGTGTGGAGCTGGTGAAGACTTTTTCCAAAAAGACATGTTATATATAGTGAAACATTGTCTAGTATACCTATTGTTCTATAGGGACGGGAGGAGTGTGGAGGGAACCACATTCAAAGTGCCCGCCAAAGGAGACATTTCATAGTGTAGGCAAGACTGTGCCCTGATTGGTGGACAGCGACCGCGCACAGCCTTTCCGCGCAGCAGCCCCACGCAGGTCGAGAAAGGGAGCACAGATATGAACTGCACGTGACCCAACACGGACGACGCCCATCCGGCACCACCTGCACTTAGGATAAGTGCTACTAGGATTACTGAAGAGGCTTTGACTCCCTCTACCCTATCCTTCCTGAGAAGCCTAGACTTGCTTCACCTGCCTTCCCCGACGACTACAGCTCAAGGTGGACTATTACGGTTCGTATTACGTCACTCCATTGTTATACCACGTTGCGACCACCTCCACACCACTATTCCACAGTGCGTCCTGTTAAAGGTTAGCACTCAGGAGAAATATTGTGCTCCTCTGTAAATTAAAATAATAACTATAAATTATTACACATAGTAATGATGCGGGCGCTAAACAACATTATATACAATAGTTGATGCTTTAAAAATTCTAAAGAGAATGTTGTGTGCGAATGTACACAGAAAACTATATGACGTTAAAATGTCTATGGGGTACACTGCTGCAAACAGAATTGCTACAGGGTCCACAATAAGTTACACGATGTTTATTGGGGTTCACTACCGCCCAAAGGGACAATTATTGGGTCCACTGCCGGCTGTTGGGTAGGTATGGGGATCCACTATCGGCCACTTGATGAGTATGGGGTTAACTACCACCCACTGGATGGGTATGGGGCTCACTACCACCACCCACTGGATGTGTATTGGGTCCACTACCACCCACAGGATGAGTATGGTGTCTACTATCCCCCCCCCCAATCAATAGGTATATGGTCCATTACCGTACACAGGATGAGAATGGGGTCCACTACCACCCACAGAATGGGTATGGGGTCAACAACTGCCCACAGGATGGGTATGGGGTCCACTACCGCCCACAGGATGGGTATGGGGTCCACTACCGCCCACAGGATGAGCATGGGGTCCACTTCCGCCCACAAGGTGGGTATGGGGTCCTCCACCACTCACAGGATAGGCATGGGGTCCACTACCGCCCACAGGGTGGGTATGGGGTCCACTACGTTTCACAGGATAGGTAAGGAGTCCACTATCACCTGTAGGATGGGTATTCCTGATTTACCTGAGGGCCACTAACCCTAGTAGCCTCGACGAGGACAGGAAGTCGGCGGCTTGTCGAAGGTCCCCCCTCCATTTTCCTTGATATTTTCTAGGAATATTTTAAAACTCAACACAGTTTGGCAGTTACGGCTTCACCGAGTAGGCGGTTCATGGGTTAATAACCATGTAGGTGAAAAAGCATCTCCAGTTCTCAGTCCCACATTGTGGCTTGTTGAGCTTGAAACCGTTGCTCCTTGTTTGTTACATCTGAACTTCTGCAGAAAATATCAGGATCAACATTCTCTAACTTGTTCAGTATTTTAAAATTTTCATTGAGATCCGTCCTGTCACGCCTGGTTTGCAGTGTTGATAGCCCTGTAGCCTTCATGCGTTTCTGATATGGGACATGACTTAGTTCTAGAATTATTTTGTTGCCGGTGTTGCACCTTCTCCAGAGCAGCTATGTCCTTCTGGAAATGAGGTCTCCATGCTTGGATACAGTAATCCAAATGGGGCGCACCAGAGATTTATGCAGTTGAACCATTACCTTCTTTTCCTTATAGACAAAAGTACGATTGATTATCCCAAGTGTTTGGTTAGCTTCTCTAACTGCTGCCCCTACCTGTTGTGCAACTATTAATGAGTGATGGATTTTGACTCCAAGGTTCCTTTCTTCATCAATCAGCTGTACTGTAATGTTATTAATTGGGTAGTCATGACATTGGTTGTTATACCCTACATGCAGGTTCTTGCATTTGTCGATATTAAAAAGCATTTGCCAGTCTTCTGGCTACTGGTGAAGTTCATGTAGATCTTTTTGTAAGGCTTCAATATCATTATAATTTCCCACTTACGATAAATCTTTGTGCCATTTGCAAGTCTGATGAGGTGGTTTGTAATATTCTCATCTATGTCATTGATGTATATGACAAAAAGGGTTGGCCCCAAAATGGACATTTGTGGCACCCCCACTTATCACATTTCTCCATTCAGATTCGTTTCTATTGAGCACGACCCTTTGTTGCCTTTCCTTCAACCATTGTTTTATTTATTCTAATATTTTATTATTTATTCCAGGACCTGTAATTTCCTTGCCAGTCTTTCATGTGGTACTTATCAAAAGCTTTAGCAAAATCACATCCACCGGAAGGCCCTTGTCTGAGTAGCTGGTTATCGTTTCCAATAATGTGAGCAAGTTTGTAAGGCAGGATTTGTTTTTAACAAATCAGTGTTGTACCGATTGTACAAGATTGTTCACTGAAAGATGGCAAATGATTTCTTCACTGATGATTCTCTCCATGAGCTTGCAGATGTGTGATGTTAAGCTGATCGGCCGGTAGTTTTCTGCTGAGCTCTTTCTGCCTTTTTTGAAAATAGGGGCAACATTTGCGTATTTCCAATCTAGGAGGACTACCCCTTGGTCCAAAGATTTTGTGAAAGAAGTTTCAGTGGAAGGTATAGTTCTTCTGCCAATTTCTTCAAGACTTTGGATTGGAATCCATCCACACCTGTGGCTTTCGAGTCGTTTAGTTTGTCATTGTTCTTTTTAATTATTTCGCATTTTATGGGTTTATCCCTAAATTCGTTCTCCCTTCCCTCAAACATTTATGTGGGGGATGTGATGTCATCCAACCTTTCGAGTGTAATCACTGACGTAAAATAATGATTTAGGGTGTTTACTGCCCTTTTACCATCCATTATAGCTTGGTTAGTCTCATCTATTAAGGGGTCCAAATGAGTCCTTTCTTTTGGTTTTACTTATTATATAGCCGTAGAACAATTTTGGAGCTTTTTTATGTTTTGGGCAAGTTTTCGTTCGTAGTTTCGAACGGCTGATCTGATTTTCTGAGTGGCCGAGTTCAGTGCCCTTTTGTATAACTCATAATCATTGATGTCCATTGTGGATTTATATGTTCTCCAGAGGTTCCTTTTGGTAACCAATGCTCGAGTTACGACCTGTATGAGATACACTTAGTTCCATCTAGTTCACTTTCTTGTCTTTCTTTTTTCGACACATATTTTTGAACGAGTTCCACGATAACCATCTTGAAATTTTACCATGATGCTTCCGTGCCATGTTCGCCCATCAGCTACCTCCAGGAGATGGTTTGCAGTTCCTCTCTCATTCCTCGATGGCAATCTAGAAATTCATCATCTTTGACCTTTATGTGAGTTTATATTCATAGTCCATGTTAAAATATGGTGGTCGTATGAAGGGGGTTAACTTTTCCCCAACATGAATTTGATCAGTCATGTCCACTTCTGTTGTTACCACAAGATCCAGTATGCTGTTACCACGTGTGGGCCCTTCCACAAGTAGTATGTGGAAGGAGTCCTACACAATGTTGAGAAATTGCTCTCCTTCTGCTGGAGATGTTAAACTGATCCAATCTATGGCCACGTCGTTAAAGTCCCCCAATATTAGGGTTTGGATATCAGATGCCGCATTGATCACATTATGCAGATCCGCATTTCCTCTGCTGTTGCTGCTGTGTCTGCCCTGTAGCATACCCCTACTGTCATTTTGTTACCATCTTGAGTTTGTATGTTGCACCATACCAACTCTGGGGAGTCCATGGTGTTCAGTTCCTCATTGGTGGTTACATCCAGGTACTCTTTCACATACACCATCACCCCACTTGCTCTTGTTGTTCTGTCCTTTCAGAATGGCCGGTGATATCTTGGAGATGGAATTCCCTTATATTAGTGGTACCAATTTTTAAGAAAGGAGATAGATCACTTGCGTCAAACTATTGACCAATTAGCCTAACGTCTATTGTGGGAAAGTTACTTGAATCGATAACTGCAAATACCATTCGTCTTCATCTTGAAAAACATAAATTAATAAATAAATCACAACATGGTTTTACAAATGGCCATTCATGTTTAACGAATTTGCTTTCATTTTACTCCAGCATAGTTGAGGTAGTTGATAGTGGAATGATTTGTGATGTTGTGTACCTTGACTTTAGCAAAGCTTTTGATACAGTACCATATGAAAGACTGATTAAAAAGATAGAGGCTCATGGTATTGGGGGTGCTATATTAAGTTGGATTAGGGCATGGCTGTACCATAGGAAACAGAGAGTTAGTATAAATGGGGTCAAGTCAGAGTGGGAAATGTTGTAATTGGAGTGCTTCAAGGCTCTGTCCTGGGACCTCTGTTATTCATAATACATATGTATACATATATATATGATTTAGATTCAGGTTTGAGTAGCAACATTTGCAAATTTGCCGATGATACAAAAATCGGGAGGGAAATAAACACGGAAAAAGACACACTATCACTTCAAGACAATCTAAATAGGGTTTTAAAATGGTGGAAAGATTGACAGATACAGTTTAATGCTGACAAATGTAAGGTTTCAAGGTTAGGTAATAATGATAGAGTTACCAGATACGAGCTGGATGGTGTTGAGTTTGCGAAGTCGGATTGTGAAAGGGATCTGGGTGTTATGATTAGTAAGAATTTCAAACAAAAAAATCAATGCATAAATGTTCTTAATAAGGCAAATAGGAGACTGGAATTTATTAATCGTAGCTTTAGTAATAAGATACCTGGTGTTGTTCTTCAGCTATATCTTGCTCTGGTTAGGCCCCATTTAGATTATGTAGTTCAGTTTTGGTCATCATACTATTGAATGGATATAAGTTCACAAGAATGCATCCAGGATAGGATGACAAAGTTAATCAACCAAATTAGAAATCTGTCATATGAAGAAAGAGTGACAAAGCTTAAATTACAATCTCTAGAAAGGCGACGAGTTAGGGTTGACATGATAGAGGTGTACAAGTGGATGAATAGGCATAGCAAGGGGGGATATTGGTAGGGTGTTGAAAGTATCGACACACGAAAGTTCTGGGTAAATACTAGATCAGTAACAGGGTTGTTGAAATGTGGAACCAATTACCGCATAACGTGATGGAGGTGGGGTCCCTTGAATGTTTCAAGCATTGGTTGGACATGTATATGAATTGGATTGGGTGGTTATAGATAGGACCTGCCTCATATGGGCCAACAGGACATCTGCAGTTGCCTCTATTCTTCAGGTCTTATTTAAAGATCCAGCTTTTTTCATAACACTTGGTTCTTCCCTAGTCTCAACCTTTTCCACTAATTCATACTTATTCTCCTCATTTGGTTCTCCCTCCGTGGTGCCTCCTTGCCGTGGTGAGGTGCTCACGTACACATCCCTGGGACCGGTGTGGGTTGCCTTTGCCCCCTCTCCTGCCCCTTCTCCTGCCCCCTCTTTGGGTGGTGTACGTGCTGAAGGGCACCATGTAGGGGCCTTGCGAGCCATCGGACCACCCGCTGGAGGGGTCGCCTGTGAGGGGCCGCCCTGAGTGGATGGTTGGGTGTCCAGGCTGGGGCGATAGGGGGAATGGGGTCTTAGCACCAGTGTGGGAGAATGGACGATGTAGCAGGACTCCCCTGTTGAAAAGGGGGAGCACCGCTGGGGACGACGGACCCTTCCTGCACTGGCCCGCGCTCGGCCTCCCTTGGCTGCCCTGGTAGGTGGTATCCCTTGGTTCCAGGTCCCAACCTTTTGATTTTGTTTGCTGCATGGATGACGACACGACTTCTCTTACCCAGGCTCATGGGGTGGGCGACCAGGCCCCTGAGTCGGACCGTCCTTGAAGACTGGGTTCTGTAGCCCGCGCTACAGGGCCCGGTTTGGGCCCAGACCGGACTCTTCCTCCCTGCTCCCCTCCCTCCTCTGTGGTTGGGTTGAGTCCCAAGCCTGCTGTGGTGACAGCCTCGTCCCCTTGCACGGCTCCATCTCTTATTGTGACTACTGCACTTTTTGACCCGTCTCTCTTTCTAAAGGTTCTCATCGCCGTCCCCGCCACGGCCGCTCTCGTATGCTCCCTTCCCATACTAATTCGTACCATGCTTTGTTTGGTCCTGCTATGTGGACTAAGTACTTTGACCTTCATCCTTTGCATTCAACTCCTCCTGACGATTTTTCCCTTCATAGGCATCTTGTAGATTCCGTAGATGCCTCTGTTACCTTTAAACCCCACCCGTCTTGGTACCCGTATCGTTGCTGCTCCTTCTCAGGATGCAGCCACCCGCTTGGCCGCCTTATCCTGCTTTGGTGAGACCCTTGTTCGAATCTCCAAGAACCCTCGGTTAAATGCCAGTGTTGGCACTGATCTCCTCCCACACCATGTTGCGACCGGTGTTAGGAATCTAAAAGACTGCCATGAGGATATCAAGCATATCCTCGAGGCCCTCGAGGCCGATGGTAGGACCCTTCCGCCTTTTGTCATTCCTGCTGGAGCCAGATACTCCGTTCAGGAGTATATTCCGTTTCCTTGGCTCTGCAATAAGTGCTGGAGATTATTATTTATTATTTTTTATTATTATTTATTCATATACAAGAAGGTACATTGGGAATGTGAGAATATTTAATACGGTAATTACAATCTTGTAAAGCCACTAGTACGCGCAGCGTTTCGGGCAGCAAATGCTCTAATACTGTCTCTCGCTGTCCCATGTGTGGATGCGAGGGTCACTCTAAGTTGGAGTGCACTTCTCCCCAGGTCCGCTTCCTCAACTGCGGGGAGGCCCACCCTACCTTCTCCCGCACGTGTATACGTTACGAACTTGAGGCGGCCGTCCTCAACTTGAATCACCGGGACCGTTTGTCTTTTCCTAAGGCTCGGCGCCAAGTTCATCGTCTCCCTTTTGCAGGCGTCTCCTATGCTTGCCTGGTGCGCTCTTCCTCTCCTCGTCCTTCCCACCTTCCTCCGTCTCGCAATCGTTTCCCGGCTTTAGACCAGGACACGCCCTCCACTGTATCTGTCCCGGAGGGTCCCCCTCCTGGTTCTCTGTCTCGGGTTCCCCTTCATTCTACCCAGTCTGTCATGTCTCCTGTGTCTTCTTTCTCCTCTCCCTCTGGTCCTCCTTCCCATCATTTTCCTCCGTCTCTTGACTCTCCATGCCGTCTGACTGTGCGGGCCGATGTCCATCGCTCTCCTGGTGGTCATGTTGTTCGCTCTGCTCTTCTTCTCTTATCGAGTCACTGGGGTCTGTTGCCCAGTACATTGCTGCTGGGACACCTGTCTCTTTGAGTCAGAAGCGGAAACCTGGCTCCTCTCCTTCCTCCTTCCAAGTAGATAAGAAGGCTTCGCTTTCTTCTTCGCCCCCTATTTCTGATTTTATCGTTCCTCCCGCTTCGGTGGTGGTGTCCCCCTGTTCCTACTGTGGAGGTTTCTTTAGCCCCCGGTTCCGTCTCGGTTCCTGCTCTTGCTGCTGTGCACTCCCCTCTGTCTGCCCCTCCTCCTCCTCCTCCTCCTCCTCCTCTTCCTTCTCCTCCTCCATACCCTGCTGGTCCACCTCTGGTCTGTCCTCCCGCTTCTTTCCCTCCTTCTTTACTCAGTTTACCCATGCCCCTTAACCCTGACTGCTGACCCTGATCCTGACCCTGTGCTTCTTTAACGTGCTGTGTTCCTTTATCACCTTTGTTTCTTCTTTGCTCTCTGTTGCTATCCTTTCTCTTATTACAGATGTCTATTCTTCAATCGACCATCCGTGGATATTACGCCAATTTCCTTGACCTCCAACTTCTAATTTCACAGTTTTCACCCCCTTGTGTCTGTCTCCAGGAGCCAAAGCTTGGTCCTCGTCTTGGTCGCTTCCGTGGCTATTCTTTTCTCTCGCTCCCTCAGCAACAGCTGGGGCCCATAACTCTTCTGCTCTCTTGATTCGCTTTGATGTTCCCCTCATCCCCTTACTTTTTTCCTCGCCTTTCCACTGTTCTGCCGCCCGTGTCTTTGTGCATAAATGGTACACAGTTTGTTCCATTTATCTCCCCCCACTGTCCCACTTTCTCTTCCCGATCTTAAACGCCTCCTAGACTCCTTGCCGGAGCCTGTGCTCCTGCTGGGTGATTTCAATTGTCGTCATGCCCTTTGGGGTGATGTGCTGACAAACACCCGGGGTCGCCTCCTTGAACTTTTCATCCTCTCTTCTTCTCTGTCCCTTCTGAATTCTGGTGAACCCACTCATTTGGACTCTCGGACTCTCTCCCTTTCCTGTGTCGATCTTTCTTTGTGCTCGTCATCCCTTTCCTTAGATTTCGGGTGGCGGGTCCTTGATGACCTCCATGGCAGTGACCATTTTCCTATCCTTGTTACTTTTTTCTCTTTTCACCCTCCTCTCTCCTTCCCTAGGTGGCGGTTTGCCGAGGCTGACTGGCGCCTCTTTACTTTTCGTGCTACTATTTTTGACCTTTCCGTTCTGCTTCTCCCTCGCGCCCTCCCTTTTTTTCATGACACTGTCTTTGACGCTGCCCTCCGCTCTATTCCTCGCTCTTTCTCTCGGGGATCGCAGAAGTGCATTATCTGGTGGAATGTGGACTGTGGTCGGGCTGTCTGCTGTAAGCGTGCAGCCTGGAAGAGACATCGCCGCCGGCAGACGGTTGAGTCTTTTCTTTTGTTTCGGAAGGCGAGTGAGGAGGCCTGTAGGACCATCCATGCGGCTAAACGTGCTTGCTGGATGACTTATGTCTCCACCGTTACGTCCGAAACTCCTCTACCACTGGTCTGAAAGCGCATCTGCAAGATTTCGGGTTAGTTCGTTCCCGATGTCTCGTTGGTCCTTCGCCTCCATGGTGCTCTTGTGGCGGATCCTTTGCAGGTCGGGACCGAACTGGGTTCCTACTTTTCATCTGTTAGTTCTGGTTCTCATCTTCCCCAATCCTTCCTTTTTCGTAAGCCTATTCTTGAAACTCGTCCTTTAAATTCCTGTACTCATCTTCGCCTTCCCTATAATGATCCCTTCTCTTTCTCTGAGCTACAGTCTGCCCTAGCCCTCTGCGGTTCTATGGAGGCGGGCTCCGATGATATTCATTATGAAATGCTTCACCATCTCCCTCCGTGCACGTCTCAGTATTTACTGAGTCTGTACAATCGGGTCTGGGAGTCGTCGTCGGTCCCTGAGGACTGGCTTGATGCTGTTGTCCTCCCTGTTTGGAAACCAGGGTCTCTCGGGTCATCCCCAAGGACTTCCGCCCCTATTGCCCTCACTAGTTGTGTCTGCAAGATCCTTGAACGTATGGTTAACGTTCCTGACCGCACTTATATGTGTCGCCTCCCTTCGGAGACTAGCGTCTTCACAGCAGAACTTTATGCTATTCTCTATGCTCTCCGTCTCTTGCTTTCTCACTGTTATTCCCCCACCTTTGTGGTTGTATTTGACTCTCGTAGTGCCCTCATGGCTCTAGGGTCCTATAATCCTATCCATCCGGTGGTCATCGAGATTCAACATTGGCTGTTTCTTATTTCTAGTAAATTTAAATCAGTAGAGTTTTGCTGGGTTCCCAGCCATGTTGGTGTTTCTTTAAATGAACGTGCAGATGCTGCCGCTAGGGAAGCTATCCGTTCTTGTCCTATCTCCCATAAAGGTATTCCTTATTCCGACTTTTATCCTGTTATTCATTCCTCCATCCTTGCCTGTTGGCAGAGTTGTTGGTCCTTTGTAGTTGGTAACACGCTGCGTACTCTCAAGCGTTTTGTGTCCCCGTGGCCTTCCTCCTACCACCGTAACCAGCGGTGGGAAACTGCTTTAGCACGGTTGCAGATTGGCCATACTCGCTTAACTCATGGTCACTTAATGGAGCGCCGCCCTGCTCCTTATTGTCCAAATTGCGTTGTCCCTCTTACAGTTGTGCATATCCTTGTTGAATGTCCTGACTTCCAGGGCGAGCGTGTGTCTTGCTTTCCGACCGTCCCTCGCGGTCACTTGTCCCTTGATAAACTTCTTGGTGAATCGGATACTTTTGATATCGTTCGCCTTATGCGTTTCTGTTCTCGTATTGGTATCCTTGGTGATATTTAGCGCCCTCTGATTATTTCGCACTTTAATGGTGCTACATAGCCTTCCCGGTTTGGTGCCGCCTTTTGATAATTACCTTACCTCCTCATTTGGTTCATCTTTATTTTCGTTGTCTCCGTTACGTTTCCTTAGTTTATCATTGCAAGTGATGCAATAAATGTAAATGAGGCCCACATGAGGTGGGTATGGGGCCCACAACCCACCATAGGATAGGTATGGGGTCCACTACCATCCACAAGATGGGTATGGGGTCCACGACCACCCCGTTAGATAAGTATGGAGTCCACTACTACCCATAGGATGGGTATGGGGTCCACTACAGTTGGGTGAATAGAGACTAGAACTGTGCACAACACCTGAGTAGGTGAGCCTATTGGGTTCCCTGCTCAGGTGTTGCACAGGGCTCTAGTATCAAGGGGTGAAGGGAGGGGGGGGGGTCCCCGGGAGCGCGCACATGTGGTCTCGAGGCACGTTGTGGGTCGCAGGATGGGGGGGGGTGTCTCCGCGCACCCGGGTGTGGTCTCGTGGAGTATTGTGGGTCAGGGGGGGGGGGTAAAATGTGTGAGAATAGATACAGGTGTGCAGGAGTAGTAGTTGTAAGATGAAAGTGTATGTGTAGGTAACGTAGAGTTAAGCAGCATATGTGGATTTATATACTGTACCCCACCATTCAAGTATCATACACACCTGTCACCAAGAAAGATAATGAGAATCTTGCTCTTCTCAAAGCTGTCACTCTTGAAACAATTGCCTCCTCCATCGAGGGTTTAAGATCTCACGAGCACTGTGTCTACACCGACGGCTCAGTCCAATCCTCTACTGGACGGACTGCAGCAGCATGTAGGTTTTATAGAAATAATATTTGCACAAAGACTGTCAGTGTCAGGTTAAACAACTGGCTGACCTCCACACAAGCAGAACTAGCAGCATTACACTTAGCTACCAGTACATTAAAAAACATTGGAGGAGGAATAATATTCTGTGATTCAAAGTCTGCTCTTCAAGCAATCGAAAACTTCTCTTGGAAGATCGATAGCAAGAACCTCATACTCCCAATTATAAATGACCTAATTGATGCACAGAGTAAAGGGTCTCGAATTTCCTTTGTATGGATACCTTCACACATAAATATAACCCATCATAATGAAACAGACATTGCAGCCAAATTAGCGTGTAACAAGTTTGAAGTTGACTTAGATCTAGGTATCCCCATCTCTGCTGTCAAAACTGTATTGATCCAAACATTCAGATCTGATAGGAAAGAACTTACTGACTCCCAACGACCTGAAAGTACTAGTATAAAAAGCTATGATTTGTTCAGATCTGAAACCTACATCTATGGGCAGCACAAAACGTCCACTAGACTGTGCGACACAGTGGTTGCAAGGATCAGGTTGGGTTACCGTTACCTGTGGCAGGTGGCTGCAGGTGACGGATCTCCCAATCCTGAGCACTCCAGTTGCAAACTCTGTGAGCAGGAACTACGGCACGATCTCCCGCACTACATCACTGAATGCCCAGTTATTAGACCTTTCAGACCAGTTGGCATGAGGTACCTGGAGCTTTGCAATTACTTTATTCACTCTCGTATTCTTGAAGATATCCTCACAGTGTACCCAAAATTTGCCAGTGCAGGCTACTAAACATATGGCCCTGTATGACTAACCATCCTGCGAGATGGGGACCTTTATTACCACTGCTACCTTATTCAATCTAGTGTTGATGATATCCTCAAAATGCATCCGGAATCTGCCAGTGCAGACTGCTTATCACATGCCTCTGTATGACTAACCATCCTGTGTGATGGGGATTTCTTAGCATCAACTAGTTAGCTTTTTGACACACTGTACTCCACCTCATATAGTCTAGGGTAGCTGCACTAATGCAGATGTACCTAAGGAATTAATAAAAAAAAAAAAAATTTCGGGCAGCACAAAACGTCCACTAGACTGTGCGACACAGTGGTTGCAAGGATCAGGTTGGGTTACTGTTACCTGTGGCAGGTGGCTGCAGGTGACGGATCTCCCAATCCTGAGCACTCCAGTTGCAAACTCTGTGAGCAGGAACTACGGCACGATCTCCCGCACTACATCACTGAATGCCCAGTTATTAGACCTTTCAGACCAGTTGGCATGAGGTACCTGGAGCTTTGCAATTACTTTATTCACTCTCGTATTCTTGAAGATATCCTCACAGTGTACCCAAAATTTGCCAGTGCAGGCTACTAAACATATGGCCCTGTATGACTAACCATCCTGCGAGATGGGGACCTTTATTACCACTGCTACCTTATTCAATCTTGTGTTGATGATATCCTCAAAATGCATCTGGAATCTGCCAGTGCAGAATGCCCATCACATGCCTGTATGACTAACCATCCTGTGTGATGGGGATTTTCTAGCATCAACTAGTTAGCTTTTTTGACACACTGTACTCCACTTCATATAGTCTAGGGTAGCTGCACTAATGCAGATGTACCTAAGGAATTAATAAAAAAAAAAAAAAATAGGTAAGTGTCAGGTTAAACAACTGGCTGACCTCCACACAAGCAGAACTAGCAGCATTACACTTAGCTACCAGTACATTAAAAAACCTTGGAGGGGGAATAATATTCTGTGATTCAAAGTCTGCTCTTCAAGCAATCGAAAACTTCTCTTGGAAGATCGATAGCAAGAACCTCATACTCCCAATTATAAATGACCTAATTGATGCACAGAGTAAAGGGTCTCGAATTTCCTTTGTATGAATACCTTCACACATAAATATAACCCATCATAATGAGACAGACATTGCAGCCAAATTAGCGTGTAACAAGTTTGAAGTTGAATTAGATCTAGGTATCCCCATCTCTGCTGTCAAAGCCGTATTGGTCCAAACATTCAGATCTGGTAGGAAAGAACTTACTGACTCCCAACGGCCTGAAAGTACTAGTATAAAAAGCTATGATTTGTTCAGATCTGAAACCTACATCTATGGGCAGCACAAAACGTCCACTAGACTGTGCGACACAGTGGTTGCAAGGATAAGGTTGGGTTACCGTTACCTGTGGCAGGTGGCTGCAGGTAACGGATCTCCCAATCCTGAGCACTCCAGTTGCAAACTCTGTGAGCAGGAACTACGGCACGATCTCCTGCACTACATCACTGAATGCCCAGTTATTAGAACTTTCAGACCAGTTGGCATGAGGTACCTGGAGCTTTGCAATTATTTTATTCACTCTCGTATTCTTGAAGATATCCTCACAGTGTACCCAAAATTTTCCAGTGCAGGCTACTAAACATATGACCCTGTATGACTAACCATCCTGCGAGATGGGGACTTTTATTACCACTGCTACCTTATTCAATCTTGTGTTGATGATAACCTCAAAATGCATCCGGAATGTGCCAGTGCAGACTGCTTATCACATTCCTCTGTATGACTAACCATCCTGTGTGATGGGAATTTCTTAACATCAACTAGTTAGCTTTTTTTGACACACTGTACTCCACTTCATATAGTCTAGGGTAGCTGCATTAATGCAGATGTACCTAATGTAATAATAATAATAAAAAATAGGTAAATTATTTGAATTAGATCAAGGTATCCCCATCTCTGCTGTCAAAACTCTTTTGGTCTAAACACTCAGGTCTGATAGAAAGAAATTACTGGCTCCCAACGACCTGAAAGTACTAGTATAAAAAGCTATGATTTGTTCAGATCTGAAACCTATATCTATGGGCAGCATAAAACGTCCACTAGACTGTGCGACACAGTGGTTGCAAGGATCAGGTTGGGTTACCGTTACCTGTGGCAGGTGACGGATCTCCCAATCCTGAGCACTCCAGTTGCAAACTCTGTGAGTAGGAACTGTGGCACGATCTCCCACACCACATCACCGAATGCCTAGTTATTAGACCTTTCAGACCAGTTGGCATGAGGTACCTGGAGCTTTGCAATAATTTTATTCACTCTCGTATTCTTGAAGATATCCTCACGGTGTACCCAAAATTTGCCAGTGCAGGCTACTAAATATATGGCCTGTATGACAAACCATCCTGCGAGATGGGGACTTTTATTACCACTGCTACTTTATTCACTTTTGTGGTGATGATATCCTCAAAATGCATCCGGAGTCTGCCAGTGCAGACTGCCTATCACATGCCTCTGTATGACTAACCATCCTGTGTGATGGGGATTTTTTTTTAGCATCTCCTAGTTAGCTTTTTTGACACACTGTACTTCACTTCATATAGTCTAGGGTAGTTGCACTAATGCAGATGTACCTAATGTATTACTAAAAAAAAATTAGCTAAATAATAATAATAATAATAGTATGTAAAATTGAAATAGGTATGTTGAGGATGGAGAGGCCCCCCACACACATGAAAACAAAGCTAGGAAATTGGATATATTAAGGTGTACGGTTAGGGAAGGATCTGTGAAGTGGGTGGCACGAGGGGATGTGAAGAGCCCGCCAAGAGAGTCATCTGGGTGGCATCAGCAGTCAGTCCTCACACTCTCCCTCTCTCTCTCTCTCTCTCTGATTAAACAATAAGGTCTGTGGTATGTTCGCAAAAGTTAAGGTGTTCCCAGCATGCATAGTTGACAGTCTGAAGGAGTTGTGTGTATTTCCAACGGGACACTTCTTACCGCAGCCACCGCCAATGCCATAACACACGAGGGTAGAGGCAGGTCTAACAGCAGCAGTCAAGAAGGCCTTCAACACACACTCTAAGAAGGGGTCATTAGTTTGTGTCATACACAGAGTTCTTGAGTATAAGTGTTCACGGTGGCTCGCCTCTGCTGCTACTAAGAGGGTGAATGAGGAATCTACAATATTTGTAAACAATGGCCCCTCACCCCTCCCCTCCCCTTCACCCTCCAGCTAGAAGCATAGGGAGTTTCACATGCCACATGGCACTTACCACATGGCACATAGCACATTGACCATACCACATGCTACATTGCTAGGAGAGAGGGTAATAGGGTGTCGTGGGGGGGTGGTCTGTGTTTGTCACTGCCTCAGCTTTCATAGTTGTATATCGCCTCCTCCACTTAGAGTTGACTTGCAACCCATACCATAACACACAAGGGGTAAGGTAACTTGCCCAATGATCTAGGAGGTAACATTAGTCCATGTAAAAAAAACGAGCTAAGAGGATCGGTCTAGCCTTTTTGATGTGTCGAGTGGTAATGTGGTACATGAGCGGGAGAGGGGAGTATTTGTCAACAATACCTTGCACCCCCCCCTTCCTCCCTCCACTCCCCTTTGCGCGCTCCCCATCCCCTACCACTCATCGGTGGGTGTGTGAGTGTATTGTAATATTGTCTAGAATAAGGAAGGTCCACACATACTGTTTATTCTGAATTAGTTTAAAACAGCTTGCCGGGTAGGCTCTTCCTTGTTAATGTTGGTAGTTGTTTTTGCAGTTCAGAAGGAGGTGTGTATCTGTTTTTATTCGCCGCAGCTTCCATAGTTGTTGTTGTTGACTGTCTCCCCCCTTCTCATCATATCACACAAGGGGTCTCCGTTTCTGAGGTAAGAGAATTTAACACCTGGTTGGTGGGAGCAGTGGGTCTCACATCTGGTTATGTTACCTCTACACTACACGAGACGGAACTGTTGCGTGTTTACCTTACAGATGTGTATTACCACTACAGGTGCTCCTGGCTGCTCCCTCCTCCCACTTCCCCCTACACTTAGCACTCACTTGACATCCCTCAGGTTAACAGCCCCACATGCATTTCTCTGTATTCAGAATAATAAATAAATTGTTAGGGGAGTAATCCCATTTATATATAATTTTATTCTTTTATTAAACACGTAAGACATTTACAACAACAATAATAATAATAATATTAAAAAAATGTTATTCTTGCAAAATAGTGTAACGTAACGCAACGGAATATGCAAACATCATTCTTTTGTCCAAATAACTGTTTTTTTAGGAGTAACAACAACAACCATAAGGCAGTCTTCATTCTTATTATAACAAATTAATATCAATGCTACTATGTGTTTTACACCTTGTAACGTAACATGACCAACATGCAAATATCGTTCGTAACCCAAATAATTTTTTTAAATAGTAAGAAGTGTCGTAAGGCAGTCTTCAATTTCATTCTAACATATAAATATTACTGTGTGACTGTTTTTAGTCCTTTATCACACAATGTAACATAATGTAGAAATCATCTTTCTGTTGTCCAAAATAACATATTTGAAATGTAAAGCATGTCTAGTCCATCTCCACTACATCCAACACCAAATAAATATTGCTGTGCAACTGTAACGCAATGTAAAGTAACGTGGAAATCAGCTTCCTGATGTTCAAAATAACATTTTTGTAATGTAAAGTAAGTCTTAGGCCGCCTCATTACATCCAACACCAAATAAATATTACTGTGTGACTATTTAGTCCTTGTAACACAATGTAACATAATGTAACGTAACGTTAACATAACATAACATGGAGATCATCTTTCTGCTGTCCAAAATATATATTTTGTGAAATGTAAAGCATGTCTAGTCCATCTCATGAAGCATAATGTAACATCCATTTCTTAACCCGAATAGAAAAAAAAATGTAGAGTTGGACTTAGCCCGTCTACATTCTAACACTTTCAAGCTACCATAGTTTAAAGGTCCTACACATCTCCACTCAGCAAAAAAAAAAAACAAGGTAAGTAAACATTATTTGAAAAAGATAGAGAATAGACTGAACCGTAAGACATGCTGGAATCACTAAAAATAAGAAGCAGTGAATTTCATAAAACACAACCTTAAAATAAAATGTTATCCTATCTCACATGATATGTTTACAGTCTTCAGTACACTCTTGCTGTCTGACTGACTGAGTGATTTACTGAGTTTGATGAGTGTTGGTAGTTGCTATTTCATCAAGTCTGTCTGAGAACATTAAATTAAATGACGTCCTATCTCACATGGCATGTTAAAGTCTTCTGTCCACTGTTACTGTTTGACTGACTGACTGACTGACTGACTGACTGACTGACTGACTGACTGACTGACTGACTGACGACTGACTGCCTTACTGACTTACTGACTTACTAAGTGATGGTAGATACTATTTCATCAAGTTTGTCTGAGAACTTTAAACTAAAAAGTCGTCCTATCTCACATAGAATGTTTACTGTCTTCAGCCCATTCTTACTGATTGACCGACTGACTTACTGAGTTTGATGAATGTTGGTAGATGCTATTTCAACAAGACTGTCTGAGAACTTTAAACTAAAAAGTCATCATATCTCACATGGTATGTTTACTGTGTTCAGTCCACTCTTACTGTTTGTCTGACTGACTTACTGAGTTTGAAAGATGTAAAACTTTAAACTAAGCTAAAAATGTACACACAAGAAATGATTACCCCATTCAGTAAATACTTACTGATCTGCTACCTGGCTGACTGAGACAACATATAGACGGTCCTGATGATCATATTATTTACTTTTAAGATGAAAAACTTTAAACTAATTGGAAATTGTTCCATCAAGAAATGATTCCAACATTCAGTAAACACTGATCTGCTTCGTTGCTGTCTGAGACAATATATAGACGGGCTTGATAATCGTATTATTTACCTTTTAGGATGTAAAACTTTAAACTGAGCTAAAAATGTTCCCACAAGAAATGATTACCACATTCAGTAAACACTTACTGATCTACTACTTGGCTGCCTGAGACAACATCTAGACGGGCTTGATGATCGTATTATTTACTTTTAAGATGAAAAAAGAATGGATGTTACATTATGCTTCGTTATTGTTAACAGATTAATAGTGGCAAGGACTAAAAAAAAGTCACACAGTAATATTTATATGGTATTAGATGTAATGAGGTGGACTGAAACTTACTTTACCTTACAAAATTTTATTTTGGACAGA
>WNGS01164437.1:36652174-36667191 GCA_020271785.1 Procambarus virginalis | reverse complement strand
TGGAGGGGAGGGATGTTGTGGGTGGGGACATTGGTGGTGGTGGGAGAGTGGTGTAGAGGTGAATGGATCATGAGAGGAGGTGGTGTGGGGGGGGAGGTGGAGGGTGGATGGGGGGTGATGGGTGGAGGGTGGTGTGGTGTGGTGATGGTGGAGGGTGTGTTGGAGGTGGTGTTGTGGTGGAGGGTGGTGATGGGTGTTGATCATGGAGGGGTGGTGTGGGTGGGTTGATGGTGAGAGGGGGTGTGTGTATCTGAGGTGAGTGTGGTGTGATGGTGATGGAAATGTGTGTGTGTGAATCGGTGGAGGGGTGGTTGGGTGGTGGATGTGGGGTGTTGTGGGTGGTGATGTTGGCGGGTGGTGTGGGTGAAGGGGGGGAAGGAGAAAAAGATGGAGGAAGAGAGAGAAAGAGTGGGGGGGCGGGGGGGGAGGGCGTTTTTGGGGTGGGGGGGGAGAGGGCGGAGAGGCGAGGGAGACGGGGTGTCGTGGGGAGGGGGGGAGGGAGTGGGTGGGGGGGGTGACGCGGGGAGAGAGGCAGGGGCGGGGTCGTGGGATGGGGGCAGTCCGGCGGGCGCCTCCTTTGACGCACATCTTCCCTCCCGCTGTCGGGGGGAGGGGGGGGAGGGGAAGGCAGGGTGTGGCGGGGTGGACGGTGCGGGGGTGGAGGGGCGTTGGGGGGCGAGATGGTGGAGGGTGGGTACTGAGGGGGGTGGAGGTGGTAGCGGGGAGGGTGGGGTGGTCCGGGGGGGGGCGGACGGTTGCTGCGGGGGGGGTGGTGGGGGGGGAAGTGGGTGGCGGTTGGGGCGGGCGGGGTGGGGATGGGTGGAGCGGTGGTGGCGTGGGGGGAGGGGGGAGGGGGAGTGGGCGGGAGGTGAGGGGTGAGGGGGAGACTGGGGCCGGAGCTGGGGAGCTCCTACGGTGGAGGGATGGGGGGTGGGCGGGATCGGTGATGGGTGGAGGGGGGGGGTGTCCGGAGGGGGAGCTGGGAGGAGGGGGGGTGCGGGGGGGGGTGGGGGGAGCGGGGGGGGGGTTCGTGGGTGATGGGGCGTGGGCTTACCCATCTTAGTAGCGGCATTTGTGGTGAGGTGTGGCAGGGTGGAGGGGGAGGGGGCGTCGGCGGGCGCTGATTGGTGCGAGGGGGGTTGGGGGGCGGGAGGAGACACCCTGGTGGGGAGCAGGGTGGAGTGGGGGTGTGGGGGGGGAGGGAGGAGTCATATGGGGGGGGTCTGGGGTGGGGGGGGGTGCTGCGGTGGAGAGGGGGGCTGGCAGGGGGGGTTGCCAAGGCTGGCAGGAGGGGGTGTGGAGCGGGGCGGGGCGGGGGGGGCCGGAGGGCGGGAGGGTGGGGCAGGTGTGCGGCGTGTGAGAGGGACGGTGTCGTTAGCGTGGGGCTGGGTGGATAAGGGCATGCGCCCGGATGGTGGTGGCGGTGGTGGATCGGGCGAAAGGGGTGCTGGCGGGGGGGGGTGTTGTTGAAGGTGGTGGTGAATGTTTTGGTTGTGGTGATGGTGTTGGAGGGTGTGGAGGTGGTTGAAGGGGGGGGAAGGGAGGTCGGGGAGGGGGAGGGAGGGGCCGGTGGGGGAGAGCCAGTGGGGGAGTCGGCGTGGAGGGGGGGTTGCGGGAGGCGGAGCGGGGTCCGTGGGGGGTCGGGGGGAGGGGGGAGGGTGGGTGTGCGGGGTGGATGTGTGGGGGATTGCGGCGAGTGGGTGTGGGTGGAATCATGGGAGGAGGGGGTGGGGTGCGTGGGGGAGCGGTGAGAGCGGGTAGGTCGGGGATAGCGGGAAAGAAGGGAGGCGCCCGGTCAGCGGAGTGCGAGGGTGGTGAATGGTGGCGAGGGGGGATGTGTGGGGGGTGGCTGGAGAGGGGTGGTAGTGGGTGGAGATGGTGGAGGAGAGGGGGGCTGGATCGAGTGAAGGGGTGAGAGGGGGTGGCGGGGGGGGAGGCGTGACGGGTGGGGGGAGGTGGGATGGGGCAGGGGCCTGCGGGCGCTGGTGGGGGGAGAGGTGGAAGGGTGCGGGGGGGTGGGTAGGAGCGGGGTGAAGTGGGGGGTCGGGGCGGACGTGAGGGGAGAGAGGGAGGGCTGGGGTCACTGCTGCGGGTTAGCCCCGAGGAACGGTTGGGGAAGTGGGACCGGCAGGGGTTGGGGGTGGGGGTTTTAGGGGGGAGGTGGAGATCGCTGCGGTACTTCCTTAGGGGGGCGTTGAGCATGGTAGGTGGTGGTGTGAGGGGGGAGGGGGGAGGTGGTGGCGGGTGGCGTGGTGGCGGTGGAGGGTGGTGGGGTGGGGAGGGGCTCGTGCGAGGGTGGTGGGTGGTCCCCGGTGGGGGGGAGCGCGTCGGGGTGCGGTGTTGATAATGCGAGGTTGTGGTGTGCGGGCTGGTGGGATTGGTGGAGGGTGGAGTGGGTGGTTGATGGGGGAGGGTGGGTGGGTGGGTGATGGTTGGAGGGTGGTGTGGGTGGGAGATGGTGGAAGTCATCTCTCCTTAGGGTGGTGTGGGTGGTGATGGTTTTGGGGTGGTTGTTGGGTGGTGATGAGGAGGGGTGGAGTGGGTGGCCTGGGTGTCGGAGGTGTGGTGTGAGGTGGTGATGGTGGAGCGGTGGTCAGTGTGGCCCCACTACTGGGTTGTGGGGGGGGGAAGTTGGGAGGATGGGGGGGGGGCGCATGAGGGGCAGGGGGAGGGTAGGGAAGGGCTGGAGGATGGTGCGACGGGGGGGGGAGTGAGGTCGGGCCCGTGGGGTGGAGGGGGAGGTGGTTCTGGGGGAGTGCGAGGCGAGGGTTGTGGAGGTGGGGGGAGGGTGGGTCGGGTTTGGCGGCGGGGGGGAGGAAGGGCGATGGGATGGTGGCAGGTTGACGGGTGGCTTGGGTGGTGGATGGTGGAGGAGGTGGTGAGGCGTGGAGGGTGGGGGGGGGGGTAAAAAAAATAAAAAAAGGGGGGGTGGGTGGTGGTGGTGGAGGGGCGGGTGGTTGGTGGTGGTGGTGGTTGGAGTGGTGGGGGGTAGTGGTGGAAAGTGGTGTGGGTGGGGGTGTATAGTGGAAGGTAGTGGTGTGCGGTGGTGATGGTTGGAGGGTGGTGTGGGTGGTGATGGTGGAGAGTGGTGTGGGTGGTGATGGTGGAGGGCCGTGTGGGTGGTGATAGTTGGTGTAACAACAGCAGCAAGAGTAAACAACATTAGCAGCAACAGTAACAACAGCAGGCACAACAGTCAAAACAGTATCACCCAGCAGCAAATTACCAACAGCAGACCACAGAAACAGATGGCAACCATTAACAGCAGAGCGAACAGTAAAAACAGCCACAAGTAACAGCAGCAATGTAAAAACAGCAGAAACAGTAACAACACCAACAGTATAACAACAACAACAGGGTCAGCAACACTAGGCACGGTTAACACTAGGCACGGTTAACACTAGGCACGGTTAACAACAGGGACAACAACAACACCACAGATCACAACAACAACAGGTCACAACAGCAGCAGCAATAACAACAGCAGCACCAGTAAAAACAACAGCAACAATAACAACAGCAGCAACAGTAACAACAGCAACAACAGTAATAACACCACCGGCAGTAAAAACAGCAGCACAACAGCAACAGCAGCAGCAACAGTAGCAACAGCAGCAGTAACAGTAACAACAGAAGCAACATTAACAACAGGAGCAACAGTAACAGAAGCAATAGTAACAGCAGCAAAAGTAAAAGCAGCAACAGTAAAAACAGCAACAGTAACAACAGCAACAGTAACAACAGCAACAACAGCAACAGTAACAACAGCAACAACAGCAACAGTAACAACAGCAGCAACAGTAACAGCAGCAAAAGTAACAGCAGCAACAGTAACAACAGCAGCAACAGTAACAACAGCAGCAACAGTAGCAACAGTAACAACAGCAGCAACAGTAACAACTGCAGGAACAGTAACAGCAGCAACAGTAACAACAGCAGCAACAGTAACAACAGCAGCAACAGTAACAACAGCAGCAACAGTAACAACAGCAGCAACAGTAACAACAGCAGCAACTGTAACAAATGCAGCAACAGTAACAACAACAGCAACTGTAACAACAGCAGCAGCAACAGTAACAATCGCAGCAACAGTAAAAAACAGGAGTAACACTAACAACAGTAGGAATAGTAACAACAGCAGCAGCAACAGTAACAACAGCAGCAACAGTAACAACAGCAGCACCAGTAACAACATCAGCAACAGTGGCAACATCAGCATCAGTAACAACAGCAGCAACAGTAACAAAAGCAGCAAAGTTAACAACAGCAGCAGCAACAGTAACAAGAGCAGCAGCAATATTAACAACAACAGCAAACAGTAACAATAGTACCGGCAACAGTAATAACAGCAGCAACAGTATCAAGAGCAGCAATAGTAACAACAACAGCAACAGTAACAACAACAGCAGCAGTAACAACAACAGCAACAGTAACAACAACAGCAACAGTAACAACAGCAGCACCAGTAACATCATCGGCAACAGAAACATCAGCAGCAACAGTAATAACAGCATCAACAATAACAACAGCAGGAATAGTAACAACAGAAGCAATAGTAACAACAGCAGCAACATTAACAACAGCAGCAACATTAACAACAGCAGCAACAGTAACAGCAGCAGCAGAAACAGTAACAACAGCAGCAACAGTAACAACAGCAGCAACATTAACAACAGCAGCAACAATAACAACAATAGCAACAGTAACAACAGCTGCACCAGTAACAACATCAGCAACAGTAACAACAGCAACAGTACCAGCAGATACAGTAACAACATCAGCAACAGTAACAACAGCAACAGTACCAGCAGATACAGTAACAACATCAGCAACAGTAACAACAGCAGCAACAGTAAGAACAGCAGCAACAGTAAGAACAGCAGCAACAGTAACAACAGCAGCAACAGTAACAACAGCGGCAACAGTAACAACAACAACAACAACAGTAACATCAGCAGCAGCACCAACATTAGTAACTGCAGCAACAGTAACAGAAGCAACAGTAACAGCAGTAACAGTAACAACAGCACCAGTAACAAGAACAGCACAAGTAACAGCAGCAACAGTAACAACAGCAGCAACAATAACAATAACAGCAACAGTAATAACAGCTGCCACAGTAACAACAGCAGCACCAGTAAAACATCAGCAACAGTAACATCAGCAGCAACAGTAATAACAGCAGCAACAAGAACAACAACAACATCAGTAACAACAGAAGCAATAGTAACAACAGCAGCAGCAACAGTAACATCAGCAGCAGCAACAGTATCAACATCAGAAACAGTAACAGCAGCAGCAACAGTAACAACAACATCAACATTAACAATAGCAGCAACAGTAACAACAGCAGCAGCACCAAAACAACAACAGCAACAGTAACAATAGCAGCACCAGTAACAACATCAGCAACAGTAACAACAGCAGCAACAGTAATAACAGCAGCAAAAATAATACCAGCAGCAACAGTAACAACAACAGCAACAATAACAACAGCAGCAGCAACAGTAACAAAAGCAGCAGCAACAGTAACAACAGCGGCAGCAACAGTAACAACACCAGCATTATTAACAACAACAACAACATTAACAAAAGTTGCTACAGTAACAACAGCAGCAACAGTAACAACAGCCCCAGCAACAGTAAGAACAGCAGCAGCAATAGTAACTACACCAGCAACAGTAACAACAGTTGCAGCAGTAACAACAGCAGCAACAGTAACAAAAACAGCAGAAACAATAACAACAGAAGCAACAGCAACAACAGCAGCAACAGTAACAACAGCATCAACAGTACCAACAGCAGCAACAGTAACAACAGTCACAACACACCAACTGTAGCAACAACAGCAACAGTAACTGCAGCAGCAACAGTATCAGCAGCAACAGTAACAGCATCAATAGTAACAACAGCAGCAACAGTAACAACAGCAGCAGCATTATCAACAGCAGCAACATTAACAACAGCAGCAACAGTAACAGCAGCAACAGTAATAACAGCAACAGTAACAACAGCAACAGTAACAACAGCAGCAACGGTAACATTAAGTTAAGGAGGTACCGAAGCGAGTTTTGGTTGTGGGAGATTCCCAGGTGAGGTATTTAGACAGAACGTTTTGTGCCAGAGTTAGGGGGAACAGATTAAGGGTTTGCTATCCGGGAGCTGGAATTGGTGATATTGTTGGAAACGTGAATGATATTATGACGGGAAATGGAAACAAACTCATAATTTATATTAGTGCAGGGGGTAATGATGTTGGACGAGTTAGGAGTGAGGAACTAATACAGAGATTCAGGAGAGCCATTGAATTTGTTTGGAGCAAGGGAGGAATCCCGATCATATGTGACATTCTTCCAAGAAAGGGAGTGGGAAATGAATGCATGTCGAGGGCACTTGGTGTCAATTGCCGGCTGGAAAGATATTACAAATCAAATGCAATATCTTTCATAGACAACTGGGAACACTTCTATGGAAGAAATGAAATGTATGCTCGTGATGGGGTGCATCTATCGAGGGCTGGGGTTGTTGCTGTTGCAAACTCGTTGGAACCAGTGGGTAGAGGTGTTTGTTTGGGTTTAAACTGTTAATAGATAGTGGTATAGGAATTAATTTGGAGGAAGGAGGTAATAAAAGTATGTGTTTGTGGGAGAAAGGAATTGGCAAAATGATCAGGGAAAGAGAAGGGCCTCAAAATAACAATTCACTTAGGATATATTACACTAACAGTAGAAGTCTAAAAAATAAAATTAACGAATTAAGTGCTCTTGTCTGCACAGAAAAAATAGATATTATTGCACTTACCGAAACGTGGATGAATGTAGAAAATAGAGAACTATTTGCTGAATATCAAATAAATGGATTTAAACTATTTCACACAGATCAATATATTAGACGGAAGAGGGGAAGTAGCCATATATGTTAGGGACAATTTGAAATGTAGTCTCAAAGAGGGAATCAAAACTGAGCCACACACAGAAACTATTTGGATAGAATTAAACGAAAAAGCAAAAAATGTTATAATAGGAGTTATATATAGGCCACCAAATTTAGACAGAATGGAAGCAAAGCATCTATGGGATGAAATATCTAGAGCATCTAGATCTAACAGTATTTATGTCATGGGTGACTTTAATTTTAGTGGAATAAACTGGTTGAACAAAACAGGGAATAGTGAAGCAGAAGATTTTCTAGAATTAATTGACGATTGCTTTCTTACGCAACACATTAAGGAACCAACGCGGGAAAATAATATTTTAGACTTAGTGTTAACTAACAGGGAAACACAAATTAATGACATCGAAATAGGGAGTGAGCTAGGGAACAGTGATCACAAAGAAATCAGATTTAGCATAGAATGGAATAGACCTGTAGGAGAAAATTCTGTTAAAGTGCCAGATTTTCGAAAAGCTGATTTTAATAGCCTAAGAATTTTTTTGGGTCAAATAGATTGGAAAGTCTTGGGTATGGGGTGTGGGCCGGTCTTGGAGGGAGACATGAACCCAGCGATAGGTGACGTAAAAGGGGATTTCGATGTGGATTCAATATATAACTTATTTAAGAATATTCTAAACAAAGCACAGGAACGTATACCATACAAATTGAATAGATCGAATACTAATGACCCGAAGTGGATAACAAAGAATTTGAAGAACCTTATAGGTAAAAAGAGAGCCTGGTACAAGAGGATTAAAAATGGGGAGGTCACTTTAGAACAGGAATTCGTACAACTAGTTAGAAATGTTAAAAAAGAGATAAGGAAAGTAAAAAGAAACTATGAAGTTCGTATAGCAGGGCAAGCAAAGACAAATCCTAAAGGGTTTTTTCAGTTATATCGAACTAAGACTAGGGAAAGGATAGGTCCATTAAAAACTGAGACAGGTCAAATAACAGATAGTGATGAAGAGATGAGTAGTATTTTTAACAAATATTTTATATCTGTATTTACTAAAGAAGAACTAAACAATATGCCTTCAGCCGAACAAGTCTATGTGGGTGGGGATGAGGACAGGTTGACTAGTTTAGCAGTTACCAGGGAGGATGTAATTAAACAATTAGTAGAACTAAAACCAAACAAATCCCCAGGGCCGGATGAAGTGTTCGCCAGGGTGCTTAAAGAATGCAAAGAGGAGCTTGGCGACCCACTGTCTACCATATTTAATAAATTAATAGAGTTAGGCAGAGTGCCAGAGTCATGGAAGGTAGCTAATGTGGTACCAATTTTTAAGAAAGGAGATAGATCACTTGCGTCAAACTATCGGCCAATTAGCCTAACGTCAATTGTGGGAAAGTTACTTGAGTCGATAATTGCAAATACAATTAGTCTTCATCTTAAAAAACATAAATTAATAAATGAGTCGCAACATGGTTTTACAAATGGCCTTTCATGTTTAACAAATTTGCTATCTTTTTATTCCAGCATAGTTGAGGCTGTTGATAGTGGTAAGGATTGTGATGTTGTGTACCTTGACTTTAGCAAAGCTTTTGATACAGTGCCACATGAAAGACTAATTAAAAAAATAGAGGCTCATGGTATTGGGGGTGCTATATTAAGTTGGATTAGGGCATGGTTATTCCAAAGGAAACAGAGTTAGTATAAATGGGGTTAAGTCAGAGTGGGATAATGTTGTTAGTGGAATGCCACAAGGCTCTGTCCTGGGACCTCTGTTGTTTATAATATATATAAATAATTTAGATTCAGGTTTGAGTAGCAACATTTGCAAATTTGCAGATGATACAGAAATCGGTAGGGAAATTAACACGAAAGACGACTCGCTATCAATTCAAGTTGATCTAAATAGGGTTTTAAAATGGTCAAAAGACTGGCAGATGCAATTTAATTTAACAAATGTAAAGTTTTGAGGCTAGGTAATGATGATAGAGTTACAAGATACGAGCTAGATGGTGTTGAGATTGCGAAGTCAGATTGCGAAAGGGATCTGGGAGTTATGATTAGTAAGAATTTAAAACAAAAGGATCAATGCATGAATGTTAGTAATATGGCAAATAGGACACTGGGATTTATTAATCAAAGCGTTAGTAACAAGACACCTGGTGTGGTTCTTCAGCTATATCTTGCTCTGGTTAGGCCCCATTTAGATTATGCAGTTCAGTTTTGGTCGCCGTACTATAGACTGGATATAAATTCACTTGAACGTGTCCAGCGTAGGATGACAAAGTTAATTCCCCAAATTAGAAATCTTTCATATGAAGAAAGATTAATAAATCTTAAATTGCATTCACTGGAAAGGCAAAGAGTTAGGGGGTGACATGATAAAAGTTTACAAGTGGATGAATGGACATAACAAAGGGGATATTAATAGGGTATTAAAAGTATCAACACAAGACAGAACACGAAACAATGGGTATAAATTGGATAAGTTTAGATTTAGGAAAGACTTGGCTAAATACTGGTTCGGTAACAGGGGTGTTGATTTGTGGAACCAATTAACGTGTAACGTGGTGGAGGTGGGGTCCCTCGATTGTTTCAAGCGATGGTTGGACATGTATATGAGTGGGATTGGGTGGTTAAAAATAGGCGCTGCCTCGAATGGGCCAATAGCCCTACTGCAGTTACCTTTGTTCTTATGTTCTTATGTTCATTAGCAACAGTACCAGCAGCAACAGTAACAGCAGCAACAGTAACAGCAGTAACAGTAACAACAGCAGCAACAGTAACAAGAGCAGCAACAGTAAGAACAGCAACAGTAACAAGAGAAGGAACAGTAACAATAGCAGCAGGAACAGTATTAACAGCAGTAGCAACACCAGAAACAGTAATAACAGCAACAACAGTAATAACAACAGCAACAGTAACAACAGCAGCAACAGTAACAACAGCAGCAACAGAAACAACATCAGCAATAGTAACAACAGCAGCAACAGTAATAACAGCAGCAACAATAACAACAGCAGCAACAGTAACAACAGCAGCAACAGTAACAACTGCAACAACAGTAACAACAGCAGCAACAGTAACAACAGCAGCAATAGTAACAACATCAGCAACAGTAACATCAGCAGCAATAGTAATAACTTCAGCAACAGTAACAAGAGGCAGCAACAGTAACAACAGCAGCAACATTAACAACAGCAGCAACAACAGTAACAACAGCAGCAGCAACAGTAACAACAACAGCATCAGCAACAGTAACAACAGCAGCAGCAGCAACAGTAACAACAACAGCAACAACAATAAGAACAGCAGCAAAAGTAACAACTGCAGCAACAGTAATAACCTCAGCAACAGTAACAACAGCAGCAACAGTAACAACAGCAGCAACAATAACATCAGCAGCAACAATAACAACAGCAATAACAGTAACAACAACAGTAACAACAGCAACAACAGTAACAGCAGCAGCAACAGTAACAACAGCAAACAGTGACAGCAGCAACAGTAATATCAGCAGCAACAGTAACAAAAGTAGCTACATTAACAACAGAAGCCACATTAACAACAGCAGCAACAGTAACAGCAGCAACAGTAACAGCAGCAACAGAAACAGCAGCAACAGTAACAACAGCAGCAACAGTATAACAGTAACAACAGCAGGAACAGTAACAACAGCAGGAACAGTAACAACAGCAGAACAGTAACAACTGCAGCAACAGTATAAACTACAGCAACAGTAACAACAGCAGCAACAGTAACAACAGCAGCAACAGTAACAACAACAGTAACAGTAACAACAGCATCACCATTAATAACATCAGCAACAGTAACAACAGCAGGAACAGTAATAACAGCAGTAACAATAACAACAACAGCAACAGTAACAACAGCAGCAGCAACAGTAACATCAGCAGAAGCAACAGTAACTACACCAAAAACAGTAACAACAGCAGCAACAGTAACAGCAGCAGCAACAGTAACAACAGCAGCAATAGTAACAACAGCAGCAGCAACAGTAACAACAGCAACAGTAACAACAACAGCAACAGTAACAACAACAGCAACAGTAACAACAGCAGCACCAGTAATAACATCAGCAACAGTAGCAACAGCAGCAAAAGTAATAACAGCAGTAACAAGAACAAAAGCAGCAACCGTAACAACAGCAACAAGAACAGTAACTACACCAGAAACAGTAACAACAGCAGCAACATTAACAACAGCAGCAACAGTAACAACAGCAGCAGCCACAGTAACAACAGCAACAGCATCAGTAACAAGAGCAGCATCAGTAACAAGAGCAGCATCAGTAACAAGAGCAGCATCAGAAACAACAGCAGCAGTAACATTATCAACTGCAGCAGCAACAGTAATAACAGCAGCAATAGTATCAACAGCAGCAACAGTAACAACACCAGCAACATTAACAACAGCAGCAACAGTAACATCAGCAGCAGCAACAGTAACAACAGCAGCAGCAACAGTAACAACGGCAGCAAACAGTAACAGCAGCAGCAACAGTAACAAGAGCAGCAACAGTATCAACAGCAACAGTATCAACCGCAGCAACAGTAACAACAGCAGCAACAGTAACAACAGCAGCAACAGTAACAACAGCAGCAACAGTAGCAACAGCAGCAGCAGTAACAACACCAGCTACAGTAACAACAGCAGCACCAACAGTAACAACAGCAGGAACAGTAACAACAGCAGCAACAGTAGCAACAGCACCAACAGTAACAACAGCACCAACAGTAACAACAGCAGCAGCAACAGTAACAACAGCAGCAACAGTAACAGCAACAACAGTAAGAACAGTAGCACCAACAGTAACAACAGCAGCAACAGTAACAACAGAGGGAAGGAGCAAGACTCACCCGGTACTCTCACCAGCGACGCTGAAGGTGGACCAGAGCGCCCAGCGGTGATCATCCTCCAGGTTTGTGGCGGCCAGACGCACTGTTTGGGGCGAGGTCTGCGTCAGCTGGTGCACCGCCTCCGTCCCTGTCATAGATGGTAATATAACCCTCCGTCCCTGTCACAGATGGTAATATAGCCCTCCGTCCCTGTCACAGATGGTAATATAGCCCTCCGTCCCTGTCACAGATGGTAATATAGCCCTCCGTCCCTGTCACAGATGGTAATATAGTCCTCCGTCCCTGTCACAGATGGTAATATAGTCCTCCGTCCCTGTCACAGATGGTAATATAGTCCTCCGTCCCTGTCACAGATGGTAATATAGTCCTCCGTCCCTGTCACAGATGGTAATATAGTCCTCCGTCCCTGTCACAGATGGTAATATAGTCCTCCGTCCCTGTCACAGATGGTAATATAGTCCTCCGTCCCTGTCACAGATGGTAATATAGTCCTCCGTCCCTGTCACAGATGGTAATATAGTCCTCCGTCCCTGTCACAGATGGTAATATAGTCCTCCGTCCCTGTCACAGATGGTAATATAGTCCTCCGTCCCTGTCACAGATGGTAATATAGTCCTCCGTCCCTGTCACAGATGGTAATATAGTCCTCCGTCCCTGTCACAGATGGTAATATAGTCCTCCGTCCCTGTCACAGATGGTAATATAGTCCTCCGTCCCTGTCACAGATGGTAATATAGCTGTCTGTCACTGTCAAAGATGACAGTATACATATATATATATATATATATATATATATATATATATATATTATATATATATATATATATATATATATATATATATATATATATATATATATATATGCAATTGACGATCACAAAACACTGATCATTTTATGCGGAAAATCCACAGAGAAAAATGAAAGGAGGTAACGTTTCGACTTTGTTAAAGCCTTTGTCAAACCAGACTGACAAGAGGAAGGGAATTGGGAGGATATATAGGCCGACACCTGACCAACCCAACCCTAGGGAAAGAATTAACCAGAGACAGGTAAAGCTTAGCTTAGAATGGTCAAAGAGGATAAAGCGGTCAGAGAAAAAGGATGAAAGATTAAAGAAAAGCCTCATGAACATGCAATAAATGAATATATAAATATAAAATTATAATGAGACATTGTAAGCCTCTCTAACAATTACAGTTTTTTCTTAAACTGTTGTGCAATATTATAACTTAAAAATGGATCAAGTTTGTACATTCCAGTACTAACATTAAGAAGATTTGGACACTGACTGATTAGAGCAGACTCAATCAAATTCCGTTCCACGAAATCCCCACAATTGGTAATGCTTTTTGCACCATTCCAGTTAATATTGTGATCGCATAAATTCGTATGTAGATACAATGCATTAGACGTTTGGGCAGTTCTAATACTATAAGCATGTTGTGACAACCGCAATTGTAAGGACTTTCCTGTTTGTCCAAGGTACATAGAATCACAATCATTGCAGGGAATTGAATACACGCAACCTGCTGTATCAGGGGAGTTTTTTATTAAATTGGATTTGATCGTACTATTAGTGAACACCAAATTTATATTAAGTTTCTTAAAAATCAAAGACAATTTTTCAAGTCCACTCGCATAAGGTACAACCAATGAGTTAATAATTTCTGGTTTCGCCTTAGGGATGTGATTATAAAACGTACGCTTGGCTTGTTCAAACGAGAAATCCAAAAACCTCTTAGGATATTGTAAACTCTTCCCGATTTCATATATTATAGCAATCTCTTCATCAAAAAACTCAGGGCTGCACACCCTCAAAGCTCGTAGAAACATTCCTGAAAATACTGCCCGTTTAACTTTACTATGATGATTCGAATAAAAATGAACATACGACCCCACGTTGGTAGGTTTCCTATACACATTAAATTTGAACTTTCTAGTGACTCTATGAATCATAATGTCCAAAAACGGAAGCATACCATTCACCTCAGTCTCACAAGTGAATTTTATTGAAGGTACCAAAGAATTGAGTTCATTAAGAAAAACTATATGGTCTTTGTCACACGGCCATAAACACAAAATATCATCAACATACCTAAACCAAACTACATTAGCCGGATAATACTGGATAAGATTTTTGTTTCGAAGAATTCCATATACAAATTACTTAAAACGGGGAAAGAGGATTGCCCATCGCCATTCCAAATGTTTGTTTGAAAAATTTTCCATTAAAACTAAAATAATTGTCTTTTATACACAATTTGATAAGTTCTAATACTTTATTGGTCTGCAAGTTCAAATTATATTTAGGCAGTTCCTCACGTAGAAATTCTAACAGGTCATCAACGGGTACTTTAGTGAATAAAGAGGTCACATCGAAACTTATTAGTTTAAAATCAAAATTTAAATTCAGTGTGGATAGCTTATTAACTAAGTCCACATTGTTTGTCAAGTGTGAGTTGGAAATAGTACCAACTATTGGGGACAAAACCTTGACTAACCACTTAGAAAGTTTATAAGCCGCCGAACCAATTGAACTAATTATCGGCCTTGCCGGATTATTTGGCTTATGAGTTTTTATAAGACCATACATGTAAGGAAGAGAGGGGGATCGACTTATTAGCCTAGATATCAACTCTTTATCACCTTTACACACAGTTTTAAGAGATTTGTTAAAATGTGCAATCACTTTTTCAGTAGGATCTCTATTAATCAATAGATAAGTATCCCTGTCTTCCAGGAGTAACTCCATTTTCGGACATAGTCATCTTTATTCATAATAACTACTGCATTTGACTTATCAGCCTTGGTAATATGTAATGAACTATCTTTTTTGAGATTTTTGAACGCATGAACAAATCGACTTGGACAGTTAGGAACAGAATTGTTAAGTAAAACACCATACATCATCCCTTTGCACACATTAATATCTTCAACTGAGACATTACTATACTTTTCAAGATTGCAGAAACCTTTGGCAATATCTACATAATTGACTGTTCCATTAGATGTGGCAAAGCTCAGACCATATCCTAATGCAGTAATCGTGTCATTATCAAGCTGTCTATCTGAGAGGTTTATAACAAACTCCTGGTTAGAGTGTTTATTCCAGTCACTTCGTTGAATAAGGTTCTTTAATTTGAAATCAAGTTTAGTACTCACCTTTCTGCAGGTAGACCTCAGAGTAGTATAACAGTAATCCATCAAACAACGGTTCCACTCAGGCGGAATGGCTTGGAGAAAAGCG
>WNGS01164437.1:36616625-36639068 GCA_020271785.1 Procambarus virginalis | reverse complement strand
TTCTACTGATTTTAATGTTTAACTCATCATAGGAAGTGTCCCGTTCTATACCAAGGACTTTCTAAAGTGTGATGGGGTAGCCTTGTATCCGTGAAATTCAGTTTCTAGTAACTGATTTAGTTGCTTATTATTGGAGGCCCACGACTGAAGAGGCACATTTGCTCCATGAGTAATTCGCGATTAGCCTCATTATATATTTCAATTAGTTATGATTCGTCACTTGTAGGATCTCGCGGGACAATGCCTACATTTAGATTATGCTAATCTCGGTGCTTGTGAGAAGTATTGAGATTTCTTCAAATTCTCAAATTTGGGTATAATTTGTTTTATGAACTAAATAGAATTTTCAATCCTAATCCACTAACAAGTAAGCGAGGGTTAGGACTGGGTTATTTCGATCTTGAATGAAAGAGTGTTGTCTTCCATGGGACCTGGAAGCGGTCCTGATGCAACAGACGGCAATGTATACGAGAGGAAGGTTTTGGTCGTCCTCTACGCTACTAAGTTAGTATATGAACGTATACTTTACTTTCCTAGCACAATACTTTTATCTTTTAGTACAAGAGGTTAATGTTTGATGGTGTCGGAAATTTCCGACACCAGCACCACTATCACCGCACCATGGTGACACTACCAGCACTCATGGTCACCCACCATGTGTGCACAACTACGCAGCACCACTATCACCCTCACATGGTGAACACTACACAGCACCACTATCACCCACCATGGAGACACTACCAGCACGCCCTGTCACCCACCATGGCGTGACACTACCAGCACCCACTATCACCCACCCATGAGGACACTACCAGCACCACTGTGTCACCCACCATGGTGACACGACCAGCACCGCACTGTCACCCACCATGGTGACCCTACCAGCACCAACTATCACCCACCATGATGACACTACCAGCGCCACTGTCACCCACCATGGTGGACTACTACCAGCAACAACTATCACCCCCCATGGTGATCCACTAGCCAGCACCACTATCACCCTCCATGGTGACACTACCAGCACCACTATCACCCACCTTGGTGACACTACCAGCACCAACTGTCACCCACCATGGGAACACTGGTGACACTAGCAGTGCCATTTTGAAAATTGCCTAAATTACTGGTAATTGTTAGAATTTGGAGATGAAATTTTTGCGCTTCATCATAATTAATTTATTATGAAATTTTACTTATAATAGTATAAGCAACGTGTCTCAGAAAGTGTCATTGTGAATCTAACAATGACTTGTCTTCGGAGGATGGACGGTGTTCCTCCGGAGAGACAATAAAGTTGTGTTGTGTTGGGTTTTCCTGCGTTCAACTTCGCCACGAGGACTGGGAGGCCTACAATGACCGGCTTCGGTCACGCCCTCACACAGAGTTATTGGTTATGGTAAGTGGAAATACTGCGAGGCTGACTAGGTACTGTCTTCCACCTTGGCTCCTCCCTGCACTCGACTACATTCACGTCTCAATGAATCATTCACTGTTATTTGCACAGTCATTTATTTCTCACTCGAATTCAAGTCACTTGACCTTCCAGTAAATATTTGCCTCGTTTTCAAAACGTTTAAATTTAAGATTTATGGTTTTAATCCGTTTTAGATATTTATAAAAGCGAATACTAACCTTGTAGGCCATAACGTTTTAATGAAACTTTTTTAATGTTATCATATAACGTTTTAGAGCAACAGGCGTTTTAATTAATTAACTAGAATTATTAGATATAATTATCTCTTTGCATTTGAAGAGAGACAGAGATTAAGGAGAAACAGAAAAAGAGAGACTCATAGAGAAGGAAGGAAGAGAGGAGAAGGAGAGACTGAAGAGAGAGTGAAGAGAGAGACAACCAGAAAAGAGGAGACACAAAGGGAGAGAAAGAGAGAAATAAAGAGAGATTAACAAATAGATAATAGATAGATAGAGATTAATAGGAGAGCGAGAGAGAGAGAAGAGAGAGAGAAGAGAGAGAGAGGAGAGAGAGCAGGAGAGAGGAGACTGAGACTGAGATTGATGGGGTCGCCTAGCCAGTCCGCAGCTCCCCCGGTCTTGACTATATACAGTATTGTATTACACTCACTCTCCTCACAGTCCCACCAAAACTCCTCCACTACACCTATACTCGGTTGTAGTGCTTACTTATAAGTACTTTAACGCACACACACACACCAAACATACACATACAAAAGAATTCCGATCCATTCAAAGATTCTGAAAAGCATCTTTGCTTTCGTAACCCACGATGGACTCTATCAATACCAAAGTGTTGATAGAATCCAACGTGGTGATGATGGAGTCTATCCTTCATCACCACAATGAATTAATGATGGTTATAGAGTCCAATGGTTGAAAGAGTCCAATGGATGTTAGAGTCCATCCACTGACAGCCATTTTCGGTTTGAAAAATAGCGGGAAGTGTTTTGAGGGGGAGATGAGCCAGATACTACAAGGAACAGTTAGTTATGCAGTGAATATAGATGACAGTGTGGTGTACTCCGACACCTGGCAGGAACCTCTTAATAGATTAAACAACAGTTTTGAGAGATTAGAGAAGGCTAATATGAACCTCAAACCTGCCTGAATTTGTCACAGCTATGCTGGAGAATCTTGTGTATATTGTCGACCAAAGATAAGTCGGCCCGGTCAGAAGAAAGGTTGAGGCTATAGACACATATCCTGTACTAAGAAGTAGACAGGAACTGTTAAGATATCAAGGAATGAGTGGATGGTGCTGAATATTCTGTAAGGACCTGGCAACAGTGGCCGGCCCTGGACGGAACTCCTGTTCAAGAACAGGAAGTGTAAATGGGATGATACATGTCAGGAATCATTGACGACAAAACACTATTAACACAATCCCGATACTGGAGCAGCGGGATTTCCTGAAACTGTTTAATTTATATCTCGAGGCAAGTGATACAGGACCTGGTGCTGTATTAACACAGAAGTATGAGGTGATACATACACTGGTATCCTACTTCACAAAGAATGTTCTGCAGCAACAAAGAACATACAATACATGGACAAGGCAACTGTGGCATCAGTTGTGGTATTACAGACCTTTGAGGTCTATGGTAGTAGTGGAGGAGGTCCCGTCACCTTACTCAAGCACCACAACCCCCGCCTGCTTTACACCCAATGACAATCATAACTCCATCTGTGACAGTGATGGTGGAGTATATTACCATCTGTGACAGTGATGGTGGAGTATATTACCATCTGTGACAGTGATGGTGGAGTATATTACCATCTGTGACAGTGATGGTGGAGTATATTACCATCTGTGACAGTGATGGTGGAGTATATTACCATCTGTGACAGTGATGGTGGATTATATTACCATCTGTGACAGTGATGGTGGAGTATATTACCATCTGTGACAGTGATGGTGGAGTATGTTACCATCTGTGACAGTGATGGTGGAGTATATTACCATCTGTGACAGTGATGGTGGAGTATATTACATCTGTGACAGTGATGGTGGAGTATATTACCATCTGTGACCGTGATGGTGGAGTATGTACCATCTGTGGCAGTGATGGTGGAGTATATTACCATCTGTGACAGTGATGGTGGAGTATTACCATCTGTGGCAGTGATGGTGGAGTATATTACCATCTGTGGCAGAGATGGTGGAGTATATTACCATCTGTGACAGTGATGGTGGAGATATTACCATCTGTGACAGTGATGGTGGAGTATATTACCATCTGTGACAGTGATGGTGGAGTATATTACCATCTGTGGCAGTGATGGTGGAGTATATTACCATCTGTGGCAGTGATGGTGGAGTATATTACCATCTGTGACAGTGATGGTGGAGTATATTACCATCTGTGGCAGTGATGGTGGAGTATATTACCATCTGTGGCAGTGATGGTGGAGTATATTACCATCTGTGACAGTGATGGTGGAGTATATTACCATCTGTGCAGTGATGGTGGAGTACATTACCATCTGTGACAGTGATGGTGGAGTATATTACCATCTGTGGCAGTGATGGTGGAGTACATTACCATCTGTGACAGTGATGGTGGAGTATATTACCATCTGTGGCAGTGATGGTGGAGTACATTACCATCTGTGACAGTGATGGTGGAGTATATTACCATCTGTGGCAGTGATGGTGGAGTATATTACCATCTGTCGCAGTGATGGTGGAGTATATTACCATTTTTGACACGTACGAAGAATTATATTACTCTCTGTGAAAGGGAGAAAGGGCTATATTAATATCGGGGAGAGGGAGGGAGAGCTATATTACCATCTGAATGCATGGCGGGAGAGAAATGATTGAGTACATGGCACCCAATGAATCTGTTCACCCAACAGTCAACAAGTACCCGAGAGTTAGAGCACTAATGTGGGGTTGGATACTGGGAAGGGTCAGTAGGTCCACCTTGTGGGACCTCGATAAAACCCTAACCTATAAATACACACAAGCTGCCTCCTCCCAACACAATGAATTATATTACCATCTGTGACAGTGACAAACATCTATATTACCATCTTTGACAGTGACAGACATCTATATTACCATCTTTGACAGTGACAGACATCTATATTACCATCTTTGACAGTGACAGACATCTATATACCATCTTTGACAGTGACAGACGTCTATATTACCATCTGTGACAGGGACAGACATTATACATACTAGATATATATAATATATTATATATATATATATATATATATATTAATATATATATATATATATATATAATATATATATATATATATATATGTCGTACCTAGTAGCCAGAACGCACTTCTCAGCCTACTATGCAAGGCCCGATTTGCCTAATAAGCCAAGTTTTCATGAATTAATCGTTCTTCGACTACCACCCAAACCTATCCTAACCTAAACTAACTTCTTCGGCTACCTAACCTAACCTAACCTATAAAGATAGGTTAGGTTGGTAGGTTGGTTAGGTTCGCTCATATAACTACGTTAATTTTAACTCCAATAAAAAATTGACCTCATACATAATGAAATGGGTAGCTTTATCATTTCATAAGAAAAAAGTTAGAGAAAATATATTAATTCATGAAAACTTGGCTTATTAGGCAAATCGGGCCTTGCATAGTTGCTGAGAAGTGCGTTCTGGCTACTAGGTACGATATATCTATATATATATATATAGTATATATTATGTATATTATATATCTATATATATATATATATATATATATATAGCAGTAAAATATGACCGAAAAAGTAAGATTAATAATTTAACACGAATTCTCTCAATATTTCTTATGTTTCTTTTCACTGTCGATGGTAATTGAAAAATCAATTCTCCAAAATTCATTTTTATTTCTAGTCTGACGCGACACTTGAACGCGTTTCGTAATAACTTATTACATTTTCAAAGACGTTTATTTTACACACACACAACTATAACCTGCAAACACTAAACAGAGTTCTACTATGCTATGATTTAAACAGCTTTCATTTTATATACGCATTTTGTGTGAGGTGATATGTTAAACAGTTTTGGATGAGGTGAACAAAACTTTCAACACTAGACAGAACATGAAACAATGGGTATTAATTGGGTAAATTAAAGGTAAGAATGGAAGTAACTGCAAAGGGGCTATTGTTCCATATTTCTTGATGCTTCTATATTGGAGCGGAGTCTTGAAGTGGGTAGAATATAGTTGTGCATTAATTGGCTGTTGATTGTTGGTGTTGACTTTAATGTGTAGTGCCTCGCAGATGTCAAGCCGCCTGCTACCGCTGTATCTATCGATGATTTCTGTGTTGTTTGCTAAAATTCTCTGGTGATGGTCTGGTTGTGGGAAGAGATTATATGTTCCTTGATAGAGCCCTGTTGCTTATGCATCGTTAATCGCCTGGAAAGAGATGTTGTTGTCTTGCCTATACTGAGTTCTTTGAGGCTTACAGTCCCCAAGTGGGCATTTGAAGGCATAGACGACGTTGGTCTCTTTTAAAGCGTTTGCTTTGTGTCAGAGAGTTTCTCATGAGTAGGCTGGCCGTTTTTTGGTTTATAGTAAATCGTCAGTTGTATCTTCTGATTTTTGTCTGTAGGGATAACGTTTCTATTAACAACATCTTCAGGACCATTTCCTCCGTTTTGTGAGCTGTGGAAAAGAAGTTCCTGTAAAATGTCTAATAGGGGTATAGGTGTTGTGTTAGTTGTCTCTTCAGAGGTTGCATGGCGTTTCACCTTCNTTTGATAATTACTTACTTACCTATCTGAACCTTGGCTCAGGGTGGTGCTAGCCGTGACGTCATGAGCCAGGATTATCTATTTACAGCCGTTGGGAAGGGTCTTGACCTTCCCAATTGCAACTCTCCAAAATTACTATGAAACACTAAAACTGGATATTTCATCCCCTGGGGTTTCGAGCTGTACTGTATATTACACGTTGATGTCAGAGTGTCATCACTACTTTGGTGCGAGGTAGACGTCTAGACCTACCTTCCACATGGATTTACTACAAAATGGCACAGGCAGCTCTGAAGAGTCCACAACCTAGCAGTGATATATATACCATCTAGCTACTGGAAGCTTTCACCTAGGTTTCAAAGTGGTGAGCAGTGCGATTTGCCCAGATATCCGGACAATGACTTTGTTTTTGAATTAGCGCCTTGGGCAGTGGGGAAATGGCCGCCTCCTCTTACCTCACGCCTGGTCAGACGCTTAAGGAGGTACCCTAGGAACTGGAATTTTAGCCCCTATTGCCCCGTTCCCTAAAGCTGTATTTCCCCTGTGCATCCTGGACACTGTGGCACCAACGGACCACTCACCCCGCTATACTGATGCCTCGGTGATTTATTGATACTGGTGGTACCAGTGCAGTGTTATATATAGTGTAGAGGACTATTAAGCACGTGTGTGTGTACTCACCTATTTTTACTCGCCTATTTGTGCTTGCAGGGGTTGAGCTTTGGCTCTTTGGTCCCGCCTGTCAACTGTCAATCAACTGGTGTACAGATTCCTGAGCCTGCTGAGCTCTATCATATCTACATTTAAAACTGTGTATGGAGTCAACCTCCACCACATCATTGCCTAACGCATTCCATCCGTTAACTACTCTGACACTGAAAAAGTTCCTTCTAACGTCCCTGTGGCTCATGTGGGTACTCGGTTTCTACCTGTGTCCCCTAGTTCGCGTCCCGCCAGTGTTGATTAGTTTATCCTTGTTTACCCGGTCGATTCTCCTGAGGATTTTGTAGGTTGTGATCATGTCTCCCCTTACTGTGTGTGTGTTTGGATAAAGTAGGTATCAGAGTGGCACTCTAGAGCACCTGCCACTCCACCTGAAACCACACTGCCAGGGAGGTACCCGCAGCAGCGTTGCCAGCTGAACATGTATACACCTACGTTTGCTTGTATGGGGTCTGAATTACTCATCCTGTTTCTGCATTATGATTAGTAGACACTGTTGCTCTCGGTCCGGGCCATAGCCTGAAGTGTTACTATGTGGTAGAAGCTGCTGTGTCTTCTCACTTCATGTTTTGATTCTGGCAACTATGGCCACTTCCCTCCTGCCTGCTAGGGACATCCACAGTGACTCGGTTGACCCTTCCCAAAATGCTTCAGATGGTTATGCATCCACTTCGGCCACCGCCCCACATGACGTACAGTATGGACAAGCACTCCATCCCAATACATCCCTGTATGATAAGAACGCCAGCTCTGGTGATGAAGCAACCTCGGATGGTATGTATATTGTATACAAAAGTCGGAGAACCTTACGCATAGAGAAAAAGTTAGCGAAAGCCAACAATGCTGTCAAGATGGCCACTGCTGCCCTGATGCAGGGTGGACCACTACCTCCTCTAGCACCCCATGATAAATATGCCAGGCTGGCATTTCATCTGAATTTAGCGGTGACGGGAGATACTCCTGGATGAAACGTGATCTCCCTCGTGCTTTTGTTGACCCTATTGACCTTATAATCCCTGCACACGCCTCGCCCTACATCTATGTAGCCAGGTCTAATGAAGAAGCCATCTCGGCCTTACTCCAAGGTCGAGTGGGTGGCACCTCATTAATTAACGCCGACTCTCCTGTGAGTTCCAGGAGATACAAAGAGTACCTTGTCTCATTCTACCCCCATGACCTTGACATCTCCAATGCGAAAGAATTACCAGGTGTGTACAGTGCAAAACGCATCAAGTCTGGAGGAAAGCCACTAAACATAATTATCATCATCTGGGAAAATGAGGTGCCGCCTCCCACTCATCACAAGTTCCTAGGCCCCTACCGACCAGCTAGTACCATAACACCATGGGTGCCCTCAGCTGTCATGTGTTTTAAATGTCAACATTTTGATCACATAGCCAAGCACTGTAAATCTTAAATCACCTGTGCCTTCTGTGCACGCAATCATCCAACTAAAATCTCATACACCACAGTCTCCGTGGTGTAGTGGTAAGACACTCGCCTGGCGTTCCGCGAGCGCTATGTCATGGGTTCGTATCCTGGCCGGGGAGGATTTACTGGGCGCAATTCCTTAACTGTAGTCTCTGTTTAACGCAACAGTAAAATGTGTACTTGGATGAAAAAACGATTCTTCGCGGCGGGGATCGTATTCCAGGGACCTGCCCGAAACGCTACGCGTACTAGTGGCTGTACAAGAATGTAACAACTCTTGTATATATCTCAAAAAAAAATCTCAAAAAAATAAAGAATGCCCCAATAAAGACCTCGCCCTTGGGACCGATGAATCCACAGTCACCAAGGACAATTGTTGCAGGTGCTTACGGGAAGGTGTGACCGCCTGGCACAAGGACTGTGACAAGCGTCCTCCTCTTCCACACTGCACAGTGGGGTATCCCCCCACCGCACCAGCCAAACCCTCCACCCTGGATGACCACACCACTACACTTGTCAAGCCCTCCACCTGGGATGATCCCGCCACCGTTCCTGACACCAACAGTTTGGCATTCTTCCCTGTCCTACCTGGGAAGCCTGATGCCAGCTTGCAGAGGGAGGTGTTAGAACTTCCAGCTCGCAATGAGTAAAATGGAAATTACCATCTATAAGCTCCAAGAAACACTCACGAACATTGAAAATGGTCTCAACTGCATTTATGCTAAGATCAACATGGACAACCTGAGACAGTGTTCAAGAGATCCTCTCGCCAGCCCGAAATGTGAAGTGAAGGTCCAAGTATCTAGTGAAATGCCTTCCAATGATGTAAGTGTTGACACGTCTCAAGCAAGTGTTGACCCACCTCCTCTAGTGCTGAAAGTACTGCTGTGGCGAGTGTAACATATGAAAACCCGTGTGTCTTAATTGTAATTAGCAAATGAGATCAAGAACTCATTCCAAACAATACCTCTGTGAGATTATCCCTTATGAGGTGAATAGGTTACAAGTATCTATTGGCCAGATGGGCTCTTCGTAGTGCTCAAAATAATAATTGAACAACACCAGTTGGGCACCAGAGGTGAACTCAATAATAATACATGTGACCTCAGCCAGGAAGGACTGAACTAGCGTCAAAACAAATGCTGAGGGCAGATTATACTTTAATGACTGACCAGGGATGCATAGAGCAACATGCAGGAGTCCAAATCCTTGGCACTCCTTATCCACCGAGTCGTGGAGCTTCTGGTACCACTGAGGGTAGTCAAAAGAGTAGCTAATATGGTCCTCACATTAAATAAATTTATATTTGATGTGTATGGCTATGAAGAATGGTTCGAGTCCAAGTAATCTAGGCAACATACAAAATGATCACTATTTAAACAGAAAGGGCAAAGCAATAACTAGATGCAAGGATTTTGAAGGTGTGAACGTAAAGGCACTTGTAGTTCAACAGTTTATTCATGAAACTTAATACAAGCGATACATGGTAAGAATAGTCTGACGTTAAGTTAATGTCTGTGGTGGCGCTTGACAAGGCTAGGCTAGCCGGAATCACTGCTTCCGGTTCGGACCGCTCTCGGTACTGCTGACCCTAACTAATCTTAACAAAGTGGGCAATCACTCCAGTCGCAATTGCAGCTCGACATGACTTCAGCAAGCAACAATAAAGCACAGTGAAACGACAATGGACAGACCTGTCACAGACACCAGTCTTCCGTGCAACACTCACTTAATTACGTTGGGCGCCAGATGTGAACAACGTGTGATGCCTACACCATGAACAACAGACTTTTATTTCAAGGCCCTACGTTGGGTGCCAGATGACAGACGGATGACAATTGATCTAATCAATCTCAATCAAAACAATCACAGAAGTTTACTCTTCTTAGTAAATCCAATTACGTTATTATGTCCCAAGACATTCAAAACAAAACAATGTAAACTACGTTAACACACACTGTCAACACAGACAGGCTAACAAATCAAAACAATGTCAATGAACTCAACAACAGCTTACGGGTAATTAGCAATCCCTGAGTAATCGTTCAAGGATCTGTCACAACTTGACAGCTTAACTCCATTCACGAAGAATTACATTATCGCTCGGCAGTCACTGAGACCTGCTTAACAAACACCGATTAGTCAATATGATTACTAATCACCATGTACTGAATCAAACGATAATCAATTTCATTAAATCCCTACAATGACTTCTAGAATAATAAACACTAAGTGCACTGAGTTCTCAAGTTAAATAAACACTGAGTATACTGACTTCTCAAGAATAATGAACACAATGAACACAAAGTTACACTGACATCTCAAGTTAAATAAACATGAAGTTGAACAACACCGGGGTCACGCAGACCAATGCACAATACGCAATGATGACACTGAGTCACACAACACGGGTCAGGTTATCTATCTTGAGGTTATCTTGAGATGATTTCGGGGCTTATTTTTTTAGTGTCCCCGCGGCCCGGTCCTCGACCAGGCCTCCACCCCCAGGAAGCAGCCCGTGACAGCTGACTAACACCCAGGTACCTATTTACTGCTAGGTAACAGGGGCATAGGGTGAAAGAAACTCTGCCCATTGTTTCCCGCCGGCGCCTGGGATCGAACCCAGGACCACAGGATCACAAGTCCAGCGTGCTGTTCGCTCGGCCGACCGGCTCCCGTCGGGTCCGGGTCGGGACCGGGTCACAGAGACCGACACAATAATTACACTAAATCAAAGTACACTGGGTCACTGAGACCAACTTAATATTGTACACACTAATGAACACAACACACTGACACACGTGTCAAAATAACCAAAGTAAATAATACTAATAATACACAATTAGCCTTGTTAATTACAGCATGTCGCCTGGATGTAAAGAATAAAACGGCATGGAAAGGGTTAAACATACAGTGATGGTATAATATTGAAACCACACTAAACACAATACAACACACAAATGGCACTGTGATGCTGAATGTGTAGAACTGTAGTGTAAGATGACAAACACACTTAAGATCTGGCTACAGTAATCCTACAGAATAACTGTAGTAGGTTTTTACCCATCGTGCTTCCTCAGGGAATCGAACTCGGTCCCGTAAGGGAACTGAGGAGAACGAACACCGGACGGCTGAATTAAATTCAACACAAGGAATTTGGCACGTACGAAAGATACAGAGAAATTGATATTTGAGTACTCACTTTAATTACCGGTGTGACATACACTCATTAGCATTCACACTCACTGGTCCCCAGGCTGTTGATTGTAGACACCCGGAGATGACGGAGTGAGGTGAGGTTGAGGTGGTTGGACGCTGCGCTCAGGGCAGCGAGGCGAGGCATGAGGTATGGCCGGCCGAGGCGAGGCTGAGCCCTGCCTCAGGCAACGCTGCTGTGGGAGTTAGCCGTGCGCGCGACACTAAGGTCGAAAGTTGCTTAACTCCCCCACCACTAAACTGGGGAGAACACGCACACAGTATACACCGGTTTATACATTAGCGTGATATTTGCTGAAGGCTGACTGAATCACGCTGGAATATCTTTGGGGGCACCACGTGAGGTTCACCGGGGGAACAATGGATTTTTTTTTTAATTTTGCCTTGAAGGGCGAGTTTATTGGGCAGCGCCACTCACCTTGTGAGTGGACATACCGCCATAGCAGCATGTACAACACTCCCCAATAGGAAGAAAACCCGCTGGGTTGTTCATCCTATCACTTGTACCCAGACACAGCTGGGACTTGCTTAATTGTCTTAAGTGAACAGCTCCTCAAACAAGAAGATTACCATCTGTCAACCCTTAAAAGCTTACGTTATCTTGCGGGTGCAAAATTGGGGAAATTAAGAACAGTATCAATATTTGACAAATAGTGTTTTCCTAACTCAAACAATGTGCGCACTACGTGCTAGGGGGCACCACGTGCTAGGGGGCACCCTGTGCTAGGGGCACCATGTGCTAAGGGGCGCCACTTGCTAGGGGGGCACCACGTGCTAGGGTGCGCCACGTGTTAGGGGCGCCACGTGCTAGGGGACACCACGTGCTAGGGGGGAGCCACATGCTTTTACTGACATATTTATTGTCGTTCATGATGCAAGACATTAAATTCTTTGGTAAGTTTGTGAACAGAAAATGATCTTTCAAACAAAATGATAGATATAGAAATTACTATGGAAATATTTCCAGATATAATGTCGAAAAAAATTGTTTTAGTTAGGATAACATATGTTTTATTACATCTGTTCTTTGGTTCATGTTTTTCAATTTAATAGAATAAAATTTCGTTACATCAACATCTTTTATCATCATGAACTTCTCATGAAAGCGCTTCTCAGTTTGTTTAGATGCTGTACCGATTTGCTGAACTTGTTTTTGTGATGCTTTTGTTAATTACTTATGCCTATAATATATTCTTTGTTTATTCTCTTTTCTCATGAATCATGAATATGGTTACTAATTTATAAACAGTCACTAACTATTATATTAAGTTTGAATACGTATTTATTTATGTCACATATAAATGTAAGTCATGAAATTTGTGGCCGGCTGTTCATATAGTCGTAAACACTGTGTATTATTGTTCAGTTATTGTCAACAAAATTATTTATTCAAATCAAGGACAATTAAGTGAAAACTACAATGTGTTTGAACTGCTTCTTTACCTTGTATATTGTAATAATCTCTTTGTTCCTTCATTGGTTGTTTCTCCTTGTGAAAATCAAGAAAACATAAAAGTGCTCGTTGGGACGCCGAAGATCAGCTTGCCAGGGGCATCAACAACCCAGGGCCGGCCTTGGCAGTGACTGTGACCCACCATAGGAAATCTGGGGACACTACCAGCACCACTATCACCCACCATGGGAAACACAGGAGACACTACCAGCACCACTATCACCCATCATGGTGCAACAAACTAGGTTGTTGTGGGAATGATCCAGAATGTTCACTCTACGCATGGGAGTATGAGAAGTTGGAACCATGTGTAGGGACCTGACTGAGAGCACGGGGCATCCCCTGGGGATTGGGGGTTGAAATACAAAATGATTGGCGCCTTTGTCTCTAGTGTCGTATAATGAATTATTCTACAGTATTCAGTAATTTAGAGAAATTAGCCTTCATTCAAATTGTATAGTATTCCTGTTTATAGTATCACAAGTATCCTAATTGTTAGAAGAATGAGCAAGTCACCATCAGTGACGTCACGAGCCGGGACTAGGCCTTGGCGCGGAGTGACCTCGGCGGTCACGGGTCATCAGAGTTTACACATTCAGTATTTCTCAAAGGTCAAATAGCCATTTTGTAATCGGAAATAGCTCTTCCATAAGATGCTTGTATAATTAACTTCAGTTAAAAGAATTCAACCATCTGGGTCGTTCAGTACAACAGAGATTAGTTGTTCAACTTAAACCCTACAAGTAAACTTAGTAAGCCTAAGCGTAGGGATACCCTACCCTGGCTTCCGTGTAGAACAGAGTGGGAGGGAAGAGCAGTGTGGAAAAAAACAACGACTCGGGAAGGTGACCTTCACCCACCTCTCCCCTAGACCAGCACATCGACCGCTGGTCGTCATGAAAGGTATAGTTACTATGGATTTGAGTACAAGAAGTTCGTCATCTCATTGCCTTTTAAGACAGGAAGTGTTCAGCAGGGAGTGTTTTGAATTAGATTTTGTTTAGTTTTGAATAAACCATTTAGCTAGTAAATTGTCTTTTTATTAATTTCCATTTTATGTACTATTATTTACATGTCCTGGCCACGTGGTGCCCACGAGGCCGAGTTGCGTTGGGTCGCAGATTCTAACATTGATTAAGAATTCATTATTCCCTTTGATTTTTAATAATTCTGCACTCTAACGTAAAATTCATCTCTCCCATATTTAACTAGTGGGGATCAAGCCCCAAGGTTCGTTGATTAGCATGATCGATCCAGACCACGGTTATTGCTCAGTGGTAATGGTCTGGTGGTGGAAGCTTAAGGCGATTCTAGACTTTTGCTAGAAGTCTATTTCCACGTCATAAGGGTTGTAGAATCTTAAGCCGGTCAAGCGGCTTAAGACCATGTGGCGTGGGATTTGGCTAGAGTAATAGATCAGGTCTTCCTTGGTTAGAAGAAATTGAATAAGAATACAGACGGGGGTGAAGGTAAAAGAGAAACGAACCCCCCCCCCCCCCCGTGTTACAATGGGAAACACTGGTGACACTACCAGCACCACTATCACCCACCATGGGAAACACTGGTGACACTACCAGCACCACTATCACCCACCATGGGAAACACTGGTGACACTACATGTGGGAAATATTCCAACAAATAGTTTATTATAATTATAAATTAATTAAATGACTATGAATAAATTACATGAGTGGTCTGAATTAGGTTAATGATTAGTTGGATGTTTCCACTTCCACAACATTTTGGGGGGTAGAATTAATAATGCTAGATCTACCTAATGAATTTAATATCTAAGAATATTTTCAGTGATAAATTTTGATAAGTAAATAATGGTTATGGGGTTAGTAAACTAACTACAATATCATAACTGAAAGTTTATCAGCTTGGCTGTCGTGCACGTAATGAGAAGTGCGTCAGACAGTCTCCCAATATCAGTCAATTCTAGTGTCAACGTGATAGCGTAGTGGACACGTGATTCACAAGTAGAGATGACCCGCTTTCATAGGTATACCTTCACGCTGTGAAAAACATACAATGTAATGTCTTTAGAATTATAATAATCTCAGTTAATCACCATAAAAGGGATAAACCGTTTTACGGAACCGAACTTACTTGGGTTATTTGGTGTTCCTACCTCATAACAGTCAGACGATCTAAAGTTGTTATGGCGATAAAAAACTACTAGATTGTCACTTATCTGACTGGACGTGCTGTCCCTAACGTATGATGAAGCAGGCAGCAGCATATGGGATTCAAAATTACAATGATGTTCCCGAATTAACGCGATGGTAAGGGGTGAGCTTCCTGGGGATGTTGTTGCTACAGGTCTCAGCGAACAAGTACTCATGCGCCGTCTACCTTCCTCTTGACGCATGGTCTCGGTATATAATTCACGATATTCTGCTTGGTTCTATTATCTTTCAAGACGTTACCGACGTTATTTCACGTCTTAATATTGCACTTCAGGCATTGGCAAACGATTTTCCACTGTTTATATTATGGAACCGAAGTGTCCATCAATAAAAACACATATACGTAAATAATATACGGATCGTGACTTTTATGCAGCTGTAATCAACTGATTGTGGCTGTGGAAATTTACACCTAGAGATGGAGGCATAACTTGTTTATATGAATTAAATCAATTTCTAATCTAAATTACCTAACAAATTAAGCAGAGGTTAGATTGGGTTTAATTCGATTTAAATACCGAGTTTGTTTTCATGGGAACTGGGACGGCTGATGCAACAGCGGCCATGTATAGTAGGAAGGTTTAGGCATCACTATGCTACAAGTTAGTAATATTAGTAGATTTAATTTCCTAGCACAATAATTTTATCTTATCGTACTAGAGGTTAATATTTGTGGTGTCGGAAATTTTCGACATATCTCCGGGGAAGAGAAAACACGGGTCACAGTTCATGATTCAGTACTGACGTACCTGATGTCCCTCTCTTCCCCCCCCCCCCCCCGAAGTTATAAACTTATTACATGTTAGTAAGCCAGTACGTCAGTACGTACATGATTGAAGTCCCTGGTCTGTATAACAGGTGTGGGAAATTAAATCATTGATCTATCATCACTAGTACATGTAATTAGTGGTTAAAGTATTAACCATCATGTCCTTTAAGATCAAGGAGACGCCAAGTTCTACAATGAGGTCAGTGGCTAGGGTCGCTATGATTTGTAGCTGGTTAAGTTACTAGGCACTGGTTCATCCCGTCACACTCATAAGATCATCTTAACCTCAATTGACAAATTGTCTGCACTTATGATGAGTTAAAATATTGTTTGAGTTTAAGTTTTCACTGTTGTGCCGCAAACCTTGATGGACGAGTGCTAGTTTTTAAAAGGTTGTGTTTCCCTCTGGATCTTCAGGTAAGTTTATATTTTGAATGGCTTTATGTTCTGCCAATTCCAGAAGAACAAATTTCTCTAAAGTTATTAGGGTGGTCGTGCCTCGGCACCGGACTCTTACAATTCCTAAAATTCCCTGGTGGTCTGCGTGTACAGAAACGATTTTTCCTACAGGCCACTCTGACCTCGGCCCGTCGCTGTCCACTAAGACAAGATCACCTGGTTTTAAATTTATTTTATTGTAGGGGCTTTGAGCTTCATAATGATACTCTCTCAGAGCGGTTAGATAATCACGGGTCCACACTTCATTCCACTTACCTATCACTCTGGAAAGATGTTTATAACTTTCTACCAAGTCACTCCTTCCATCATATGAGGGGGTCTTCCGGCTCCTCATCTTCTAGAGATATTAGGGGGATCAAAAAGGCCCCCAATTATCAGATGGGATGGACTCAGTGGTTCTCTTTGTGAGAAATCATCCAAGAGATAGGTCAGGGGTCGATTGTTGACTCGTGCTTCTATTTCGGTGACCACGGACTGGAGTTCTGGAAGGCTATTTTTTTGGTGGTGAAGGGCTTTTCGCAAACATTGCTTAACAGTGCCTACCATGCGTTCATAGAACCCACCATGCCACGGTGCTCTGGGAGGTATAAATTTCCAGTGGCACTGTTTTAGTTTTAAGACTGCACATACCTCTGGATGATTTCAAATCTTCCTAAGGCAGGCCTCTCCTGCCACAAAATTGGATCCATTATCCGAAATCATCAATCTGGGGCAGGATCGACGTGCCACAAACCTTCGAAAGGCTTGAAGGTATGCTTCTGCATTCATGTCAGAGGTTACTTCTAAATGTACACCTCTTGTGGTGGCACCCGTAGAAAGACATATATATATAGGCCTTCTCTGGAACCTTGTCCGGAGTGCCTGTTAAGATATGTGCCCCTGTATAATCCACCCCAGTGGTGTGAAAGGGACGAAAGTGGATAACTCGTTCTCTAGGTAATGGTGGATGTCCTGGATAAAGACACACCAAAGCGTCATACCTCCGGCACATTACACAAGCTTTAATTATCGCTTTAACAGTCTGACGACCCTGGGGAAGTCAAAACTTCTGCCTTAAATCAATGAGAGTGTCTAACACTCCACCATGTAAAATGCCATTTTCATAACAATGTATTACTATTAATTTACTAATGATGTGGTGACGAGGAAGGCGTATAGGATTCTTTATGTCCAAATCAACGTCCGCATGTTGCAAACGTCCTTCACATCATAAGATATTGTGGTTATCTGAGTCAAACCATATGCCCCGAGATTTCACTATTATGTCACGGAGATTTTCATAATTTTTCCAACAAGTTTCAATCTGTGCCTGTTTGACACAATATTTTGTTGGACTAGGGAATTGCTTTCTGATTTCTATTGTATTAAGGAAATCCAACACTATTTGGGTGATCCTTAGTAGTTAACTTAAACTTGAGTTGTGACTAAGGTCAATAGTCAAGGATCGAGAGGGTTCTGGTGATACACTGAGAAGTGGGGACAATAATATTGGTCACTATGATTTGTGGCTTTTTGTTTAGGCCACTGACCACTGACCAACCACTGGGGTCCATTGAACCACATATCGGCTTTGGCTAATTGTCTTAACGTAAATCCTCATGAGAGGAAGTCAGCTGGTTTTTTTTTGTGGCCACAATTCTCAGTTTGTATTCTGCTGACAACTCTCTAATCTCCCTAACACGATTACTGACATAGGGAGTTTTATTATGGTTGTTTTTAACACATTGTAAGATTGCCTCATTGTCTGACCACACTACTATCTCAGAGAAGTGAATATTGTTTAGTGTCTTGGTCAGGTAATGAGCTAATCGAACACCTACCAATAAAGCTGTCAATTCCATTTTTGGCAATGACTGCTTCTTTAGCGGGGCCACTCTGGTTTTAGAAGTAAACAATGTGGATTGCTTTGTGTTCACTAAATTGGTTACTGCGCCATTTTTTTATCTTTTATTTATAAAACACATAAATACAATATAAAAACAGTTACCAAAGCACTATTACACAGTGAGTTGGATAGCACACATATGGCTCATAATTAAATTGAAACAACCAACACAAAACAGGTGATTAAACTACCCGTCCCTCAGCACAGAAGGAAAAATAAAGTACTGACGAATAAAGGCATACGATGGGGAACATAAATGAACACAAACCAAGGGGAAAGCATATATCCATCCACTTAACCATGTACAAAACCCATAGAGCAATTGAAAACATTAGTAACATTTTACCCAATGTAAACATTTCCCAAAACGCCCCACTAAACAACACACCTAAGGCATACACACCAAAAGGCCGGACACATAATACAAAAACAAAGACCTATTACAAAAAACGCATAAACAGAAAGAAAAGCAATATATAAAAATGACAATAATAAATTAACAATTGTAATACAGCATAAACGAATACAAAGCAAATTATTCAGTTTTAAAGCACACTGTTCAGTTACAACACGTAACAGCCATCATATACATATGTATACACACACACACACACATATATATATATATATATATATATATAATATATATAGCCCTGTAGTTACCAGTTGCTTTGCTCCTGGGAGTATGGTTCGAGTCATTCTGGGGTGTGAGTTTTCAGTTATATATATATATATATATATATATATATATATATATATATAGATATATATATATATAATATATATATATATATATGTTTTAAATATGACCGAAAAAGTAAGATTAATAATTCTAACACGAATTTTCTCAATTTTCCTTATGTTTGTTTTTACTGATGACGGTAAATTAAAAATCAATTCTCCAAAATTCATTCTTATTTCTTAGTCTGACGCGACACTTGAGCGCGTTTCGTAAAACTTATTACATTTTCAAAGACTTTAGTTACACACACACAGAACAACTATAACTGAACAGAGTTTAAATACCTGCATTTGGGTGAGGTGACATGTTACAATGGTTTGGGGTGAGGTGAGAACAAACACAGAACACGAAACAATGGGTATAAGGGAAGAATAGATCTGTAACTGCAGAAGGCCTATTGGCCCGTATTTCTTGATGTTTCTATATTGGAGCGGAGTCTTGAAGTGGGTAGAATATAGTAGTGCGTAATTGGCTGTTGATTGCTGGTGTTGACTTCTTGATGTGTAGTGCCTCGCAGATGTCAAGCCGCCTGTTGTCGCTGTATCTATCAATGATTTCTGTGTTGTTTGTTAAGATTTCTCTGGTGATGGTTTGGTTGTGGGAAGAGATTATATGTTCCTTGATAGAGGCCTGTTGCTTATGCATCGTTAATCGCCTGGAAAGAGATGTTGTTGTCTTGCCTATATATTGAGTTCTTTGGGGCTTACAGTCCCAAGTGGGCATTTGAAGGCATAGACGACATTGGTCTCTTTCAAAGCGTTCTGCTTTGTGTCTGGAGAGTTTCTCATGAGTAGGTTGGCAGTTTTCTTGGTTTTATAGTAAATCGTCAATTGTATCTTCTGATTTTTGTCTGTAGGGATAACGTTTCTATTAACAATATCTTTCAGGACCCTTTCCTCCGTTTTATGAGCTGTGGAGAAGAAGTTCCTGTAAAATAGTCTAATAGGGGGTATAGGTGTTGTGTTAGTTGTATCTTCAGAGGTTGCATGGCGTTTCACTTTCCTTCTTATGATGTCTTCAATGATTCCATTGGAGAAGCCGTTGTTGTTGACTAGGACCTGCCTTACTCTACAGAGTTCTTCGTCGACTTGCTTCCATTCTGAGCTGTGGCTGAGAGCACGGTCGACATAAGCGTTAACAACACTCCTCTTGTACCTATCTGGGCAGTCACTGTTGGCATTTAGGCACATTCCTATGTTTGTTTCCTTAGTGTAGACTGTAGTGTGGAAACCTCCGCTCCTTTCCATGACTGTTACATCTAGAAAGGGCAGCTTCCCATCCTTCTCCATCTCGTAAGTGAAACGTAACGTAACACAGAATTCTGCTCAAACGCTTCTTTCAGCTCCTGCAGATGTCTGACATCAGGTACCTGTGTAAAAATGTCGTCAACATACCTGCAGTATATGGCCGGAATCAAGTTCAAGTCGACTAAGACTTTTTCCTCAATAGTACCCATGTAGAAGTTTGCAACAGGACGCCTAGGGGAGAACCCATAGCGACCCCATCTACTTGCTTATACATGTGCCCATCCGGGCTCAAGAAGGGTGCCTCCTTAGTACAAGCTTGGAGTAGTTTCCTCAGGATATTTTCTGGCATGTCAAGGGGGAGTACATGCCGGGTCTCGATACACTCGGTCCATTATCATCCCGATTGTTTCATCCACAGGTACGTTGGTGAACAGAGATTCTACGTCCAACGATGCTCTTATCCCTGTAGCCCGTGTTCCCCGCAGTAAGTCAACAAATTCCTTCGGGGATTTCAGGCTGAGGTTGCGCGGGACATAAGGAGTCAGTAAGCCGTTGAGTCGTTTCGCCAGTCTGTACGTGAGTGTGGGTATCTGGCTGATAATTGGCCGAAGTGGGTTTCCAGGCTTATGCGTCTTGACGTTTCCATACGCATATCCAGGTTTATATTCTCCAATAATCTTTGGCAGGTGGAGTCCGGATTTCTTGGCATTCACAGTTTCAATCAACTTGTTGACCTTTGTTTTCAATTCGGGTGTAGGGTCCTTCGTTACCCTTTGGAATTAGTTTGGTCAGAGAGTATGTGGTTCATTTTCGCCAGACATTCGTCTTTCTTAAGGATGACGTATATTGGCGACTTGTCGGCTCTCCTGACAACTATCTCCTTGTTCTCACGAAGGCTCTTGGCTGCCGCTTTGAGCTCGGGGGTCAGTTTGGTACTTCTGTAGTTGCCTCGATTCTTCCTCGACTTCTGTAGTTGCCTCGAGTAGATGGGGTCGCTATGGGTTCTCCCCTAGGCGTCCTGTTTGCAAACTTCTACATGGGTACTATTGAGGAAAGTCTTAGTCGACTTGAACTTGATTCCGGCCATATACTGCAGGTATGTTGACGACATTTTACACAGGTACCTGATGTCAGACATCTGCAGGAGCTGAAAGAAGCGTTTTGAGCAGAATTCTGTGTTACGTTACGTTTCACTTACGAGATGGAGAAGGATGGGAAGCTGCCCTTTCTAGATGTAACAGTCATGGAAAGGAGCGGAGGTTTCCACACTACAGTCTACACTAAGGAAACAAACATAGGAATGTGCCTAAATGCCAACAGTGACTGCCCAGATAGGTACAAGAGGAGTGTTGTTAACGCTTATGTCGACCGTGCTCTCAGCCACAGCTCAGAATGGAAGCAAGTCGACGAAGAACTCTGTAGAGTAAGGCAGGTCCTAGTCACAACAACGGCTTCTCCAATGGAATCATTGAAGACATCATAAGAAGAAAGTGAAACGCCATGCAACCTCTGAAGATACAACTAACACAACACCTATACCCCTATTAGACTATTTTACAGGAACTTCTTCTCCACAGCTCATAAAACGGAGGAAAGGGTCCTGAAGATATTGTTAATAGAACGTTATCCCTACAGACAAAAATCAGAAGATACAATTGACGATTTACTATAAAACCAAGAAAACTGCCAACCTACTCATGAGAAACTCTCCAGACACAAAGCAGAACGCTTTGAAAGAGACCAATGTCGTCTAGCCTTCAAATGCCCACTTGGGGACTGTAAGCCCCAAAGAACTCAATATATAGGCAAGACAACAACATCTCTTTCCAGGCGATTAACGATGCATAAGCAACAGGGCTCTATCAAGGAACATATAATCTCTTCCCACAACCAAACCATCACCAGAGAAATCTTAACAAACAACACAGAAATCATTGATAGATACAGCGACAGCAGGCGGCACTTGAACTGCGAGGCACTACACATCAAGAAGTCAACACCAGCAATCAACAGCCAATTAACGCACTACTATATTCTACCCACTTCAAGACTCCGCTCCAATATAGAAACATCAAGAAATACGGGCCAATAGGCCTTCTGCAGTTACAGATCTATTCTTC
>WNGS01164437.1:36594359-36609359 GCA_020271785.1 Procambarus virginalis | reverse complement strand
TGTGTGTGTGTACCTAGAAGTGTCGATAGTGAAAACCATTTCTAAGAACTGCTCACCACTCAAGATCTGCAACAATTTCCAAGTTTCCTTTTTTCTACTTGCTCTTGCAACTCAACTTAACTTGGGTCTAAACTCATAGACTCAACTTCAGCTTCACAAGTTGGGCGCCAGATGTGAATAATCCCGATTTTCATTGATTTTTTAATTGTGCAAATTTTCGATTTGCATTTTTATTTCAGATGTGAATAATCCAGATTTTCATGTTGGGCGCCACGTATGAAATGTTGCCTAGTTTGCCTTATCACTTTCACAGGCCCCAGAGTGGGTGCCAGATGTGATAGTATTTCTTATTTACTTGCTAATGGTAATTAAGAGGCGAGAGCAAAAACCAAGGTCCAATTACTTAGCCTCCAATCACTAGGTCGTTAGCTCCTAAATTGAGTAAACAATCTTAGAGTTTGCAAATGGGTTCTCACACCAAATTTAGTATTTAGTATTTGAAGCTGTGGGCTTAATTCCTGAGCTTAAATCTGTTAAATTCAAGACTTCAGAAGTAGCTGTAGCTGTGAGAAAAAAATCCCAGCGGGAATGTACTTATTTAACGTTTATTTAATTTCTTGTTTCTTAGTTTCTTTATTTCTTGAATATTTATTTATAATATAAGTGGACTGCATTTTCTTAGTGGACTGTTTGATTCTGTTACTGTCCTGCTTCGCAAACTTTGGGGGGTTTATTTAATGATATCATAATCAAAATTTATCGATTGGTATAACTACACTACTAAGGGTTAGTCAACTAACTAATAATGGGTTATTTATACAAGGAAGTACAGCTTAGCTGTTATGTAGAATGTTGCATATATAATAGGCCATGAACATGTCCTGATCAAATAATCCGCATCGTCTCGTGGTCGATCAATTAAGGCGTCAGGGCGTGTTTCGTGTAGAACCAAAGAATTACCAATGCCTAAAGTCGCCACAGGTTACCTGCAGGATTAATACACCGTAAAAGATGCAATAACACCTTTATCACAGATAAACCATAACATTGGATAGTATAATTTGGGTATTTGGGTCCCGGTAGTACAGTCGGATTTGTTCTCGACGCACAATCGAGAATTCCGGGTTCGAATCCCGTGCACGACAGAAATAGTTGTGCACATATCCTTTCCCCTAATGCCTCTGTTCTCCTAGCACAAAGTAGGTACTAATGAATTAGTCAGCTTGTTGTCGGGTTGCATGCTGGGAGGGGTCAGTAATTCAACTCTGTGGTTGGGGGCGAGGGGGGGAACCTAGATAAAAGCCTAAAGTGAATGAATACACTCTGTCTTCCTGTCCCCTGACTCAGTGAATTATTATAATTATAAGATAAATGTTAGATGCTCACTCATTTGGACATTTCTCGCGGCACGTAACTGAAATTACATTAACTAATATTATCAAGCCAGAGAGTGTCTAGTAAGAGGTCAGAACAGACATTACGTACTTCTCAGCAAGTGGTGAGTTAGCTACACAGCTTAACCCAACATAACTCGTGGTATTCGATGATTGGTAGCTCTGTGAAGCCTGTGTCTCACATTGACGTTTTCTTAATGGCGACTCTCGTGCCAGTCCTCGTGCAAGTGGCATCACTCCTCCCTCAACGCTTGCACGCCTTCCAAAACGGTTCGAGTTTAATTTCGTCAGGAATGACATTTATTTAACATTTTTGATTGTAGATGATTCTATGAGACGTGAGGTGTTTTTTATCATATACAGTCAGCTGCCTGCTTGTTTTAAGAATATTTTATAGATAAATAGAGGTCTGGTGACGTGGCAAATGTTCCTGTTTGAAGAGAAGCCACAAAATTTGAATTTCTTTGAATGATTCAATAAGCTATTTTAGGGCTAGTTAGTGTCAGTGAGTGTTTGCCTAACATGACTACATTTGCTTCGTATGCTAGGTGTTAGTATTTAGTGTTGGAATTTCCGACAGTAAAGAGCAACATAACGGAAATAAGTATCAGTACTCATCAAGCACAGAGCATAGCAGTACTCATCAGAGGTTGTTGAACAAAAGACACTTTGCAACAATAACAGTTTATTTAACAAACTTACTTGCAATAACAATAACCCTACGACAATAATATATCCCTACAATGGCAATAACAACGTTACGTTATGTTAGTTCCCGAGGGTCCCTTCACAGCCTAACAATGCCAGTTACAGCAGGGCTGTCCCACCATCCTGTCTGGAATTTACGAGACCTAGTCTCGAACTCTCTTGCAAGGGCAAAAAAGAACAAAGTGAGCTAACTGAACACTAATGCACACTCGGACTCAATTGCACTCAACTCTTGCAGTGGCAATCAACAATGATTTAAATACAATTGTGTGATTATATCTCTGAGAACTGCAAAACTGGGGCTCATAGGCCCCTGAGAACTGGGGCTCATTGGCCCCATGAGTGGATGCCAGATGTGAGATTATTCCTCAGTTGAGAAATAAGCGAGAGCAAATGCTGGAGTTCAATTACCTGATCCTCTCAATCACTAGTTCGTTAGCTCCTCAACTGCTTGCAGCAATCTTGAGGGTAGCTAATGGGTTTGGGCTATGCTTAGGTTAGATTCCAAGAGCCGACATAAGTCAAAATCACAAAACAATGTTGTAGCTTCGTGTAGGTCAATCATAGGAGGCAGTACTCTTTGAAGGTATAACGTAAAGTCACTTTTATGCAATAACATCAAATTTGTTAAATAAAACTTACTGACTAATACACGGCAACAACTTTACTTTAGGTTACTGTCCTGAGTGACCTTGAACGCTAATCAATTTCCAGTGCAGCAGGAATTAATCCCACCACTCTCGGCTGGTGGTGGGGATTACCACGCCTTGGCCCTCTTGCTTGGGCAAGAAGGCCAACAATGAAATGACTGAACATTGGTGTACACTCGGTCTCAGTTGCAATCAACTCATGCAGTAGCAAACAATTAAACAACCAAAACAAACAATCAAAACAATTAAAGTAATCATAATAGAGCAAGACTGTCACAAACAAGATCCCGTAACTCAAATTAGTTACGTTAATACACGTCCCTTGGACAGTAATCAAATGAAGACAGTTAATTAGTTATGCTAATGATTCTGTCACACAGACAAGAACACTCAATTACATTCAATCAAAGCAAGTAAAAATTACTTAATTACGTTAATTAATTACGTTAATTTCTGTCATCCGGACAGCTAATCAATCAAAGACACTTTACGTTAAGTACACTCTCTCACTCAGACAGCTAATCAAACAAAACAGTAACTCATTATGCTAATTATTCTGTCACCCAGACATTCAACAATCAGTGAGTAATTACTCTAACAATCTGTTACATAGACAGTCAACCAACCAAGATGAATTTCGCTAATTACGCTATCACACAGATAGCGTAATTACGCTAATCATAGCTAGTAACAATATATAATTAATACTTTATAAGCTCACTAACTGTAACGGACCTCGGCGCCATCTATGATCCAAGTTCCGAACTATAACAGTTAACCCGCTCATTAATCGTAGTTTCCCATGTTGACCAAACCACACACTAGAAAGTGAAGAGACGACGACGTTCCCTTACGACGAAACTCCCGTAGTTTCCCATCTTCTAGTCTGCTGTGCTGGGAGGTGACAAGCAACCAGTGACAGGCGATGGAAGTCAGTGAAGCCGGGAGAGTGAAAGAGTACTTTGGTCGACTTTAAGGTGCTAGTCAGTAGGGCTTGTTGAGCGCTGTGGACTTCACTCTTGGAAGGTGCTAGCCAGTGGGGCGAGATGAGTGTTGTGGACTTCGCTCATTGAACATACAAGCGAGTGCGCTATGGAGGGAGAACATTTGAAGACGTTTCCATAACAGTAGCTAGCGTGAGGGCTAGTGCTGCGGTAAAGACCTCTTCAGAGGAATATAAAGTGTCCGTCATCTTTGAAGCTAGCTAGCGTGAGGGCTAGTGATGCTCTGGATGACCATTCATAGAAAACTGTAAATAGTAGTGGTGATGGGTAATAAGAACGGTTAATTTTAAGTGCTCTTTTATTACTTGGCTTAAGCATTACACTTTAGTTCCACTGAGGGTAGGGACCACTGAACTTGAGTAGGATCATAATTTTAAAAGAACCAAGTTACGGAAGGGCTCGTAACACTGACCTTTACGATAAATGCACAGAAGTACAACACGGCAATAAACACAACACAATCGCTTGAATATTGATAATAATTGCAACGTATCGCAAACAAACTCACTCAAATGACTTAATCTCTGGTTCTCTGAAACGAGATAAAAATATCACATGGAAATCTTGTCAATACGTATCGGTATTATTAAACCGTACAATCAAATACACAATCGGTATAACGATGACTAAATCTGGTGGATTGGTGTAACACATACGATCAGTGACGAATTTCAGGAATCGAACAAATGGCTGTAACCAACAACTGTTCAGCGTTTCCTCGACTACGCCTCTCACACTGGTTCCCGGTGATTACGAGACAATGTCTGGTCGGTGAGTTGATATCAAATCAACACTTGGAAACAAGATAATAAAACGGAAGATAAAATTGTACTCGCTTAAAAGACCGTCTTTGTCACTCAAAACCTTACATACATACAACAATTGGACTTTGTAGAAGCTTTGATCTTTCTCCAGCCACTTCCGCACGTGGTTACATGCAAGAGAACACGTGGGGTGAACAGGTGGCAAGGGCGTCTGACGAGTCAGGCGCACGGTCACGCGGAACGTAATAACAGCGAGCTGGCAAGTGACGAACTCACACAGGGTGGTGGTGGCAAGTGTGAATCTCGCTAAATGTGACACATGTGGTGGGCGATAGGCGGGAAACTCTTAAGTCCACAGAAAAAGCCGAAATAGTTATCTCACTCTGAGACATTCACATCTCACCAGGATATATGCTTATCCTTCCTACATTACGTTAGTAACATTAGACTAACGGATGTTAGCGATGAATGCTGATGAATACTTGGCAGTCTGTTGCTTCTGCGGTAATAACGTGGTGGCACAAACTATCTCTTGCGTCTTATTACTCGAATATCACTTAATTTCAACCTGCACAAGACCACGAGGGAAATGTTATAAAAACGTGATTTACTCGGTTGCATTAGACGGATATCTGTACTATCAGCTGATAGCACAAGATTTCACGTCATACTCAGACAAGCGACTACTTCAGAATGAGGCTGGAAACATGGGCCGGCTGGCCGCAGGCTGCTCCCCTCTGTACGTTCCTTGTCCTTTTGACACTGTCCAATTCCGTTTTTTTTCCTACCACAGACGTGGCCACACATTTACAATGCTAACCATCATATATACATTTTCTTCTGTCCTCCATGGACAGGGTTAGAGATGTGTTAAACATATATTTCAAGGGTTTATTGAACAATCAACCACTGAAGGTGATTCGGTGCTTTTAAAATGCTAAGCTAACCTATAAACGTAAATGCATAGATACACAGATTTATGTATGCCTTACATAAAGTGTTCGATGTGTCTTTTACATTTTGTCATTAATGTACATTTACAAAGGTTAAATGTAATTCTGATCAGCTTCCATATATACTTTATATCCATACAGATACATACATACACACACACATATACATACATACACACACACATATACACACATGCATTCAGACATTTGTCTCATTTACTTTGACAGGGTGAGATAGCTGATAAAGAAACTAGTGTGCAATTAAGCACTTAATCACTGAAGGTGATTAAGGTGCTTTTACAAGCTCAGGTTATATAGTTACATTATATACATTGTATAATTCATCTATTACATGGTCAATCTTGGATAAAAGTCCAATATATCAAGTGTTCCAGTACTCGTATAGTAATTACAGAGTTCAGCATACCTTAGCCCAGGAGGGCGAAAGTCAGCCAGTATGGGACATTGCACAATATAATGTTCAAGAGTGCATGTTTTATCTTTCACAAAGTTGACACATTGTGTACTCGACATTTGGGTTTTGAGAAAGCTGGCAGATACGTCTATATCCCAGGCGTATTCTGGCCAATATAACATCACATTATTCTGGCCTCTATAACATCACATCACATCAAATTCACAAAGACCTGAAAGTTGTAGCATTAAATATTATGATAGATATCGTGAGGAGACATTCACATATGGGACTAATAGAACAAGAACCCGGCAATGTGATGTTATAGTCCAATTCCGTGGCAAGCACTGGTGCCTCTACCTATCAGAACCCCCCCCCCCTCCCCATGAGTGGATGAGCCAGTCGGGCCGAGGGGAGGAGAGGGAGAGGGCAGCCGAGCGGACAGCACGCTGGACTTGTGATCCTGTGGTCCTGGGTTCGACCCCAGGCGCCGGCGAGAAACAATGGGCAGGGTTTCTTTCACCCTATGCCCCTGTTACCTAGCAGTAAATAGGTACCTGAGTGTTAGTCAGCTGTCACGGGCTGCTTCCTAGGGGGTGGAGGCCTGGTCGAGGACCGGGCCTCGGGGACACTAAAGCCCCGAAATAATCTCAAGATAAGAATCTCGAGATAACCTCCCCGCTCAGCTCGTTGATGCCGTGAGGGGGGTTTAGTGGGCGGCTGCCGGAGTGTGATGCTCCTTGGGACAGTCCTCTGTCCTTTTATAGCCTTGTGCTCCTGCTGCCGTCCTCTCCAATTGTGCTGAGCGCATTTTCCTTCTGTTTCGTTTTTTCTCCCCCCCCCCCCTCTTTTCCTGTCCGCTTGCCATTTCCTGCCGACCTTTTGCTTGTTTTAGTTCTTCCTTTGGACTTCTATTTTGACGCACGGGTGCTTGAGGAGGCATACTCTTGCACCTGTAGAACTGTAGTACCCAACGTCGAGAGCGAGGGGAACCTTTTATTGTCAATCCCCCTTTCGTCACTGAACTCAATCTCGATGAACTGTCGGTTCTTAAGGTGGCGTTTGTGTGGTGTATACTCACGACACACCCTTAGGAGGCCCCGGCATGATCGGCGATAGCTTCTTCTTGGGTTTCCTGCCTTGAATTGTGGGTCCATGGTGGGTGTGGGGGCACATTCGTAAATTAATATTTTTCTCATAGCGATGATGTTTACTGTTTCTCCTTTACCTTCTCAGGCTTATGGGGTGGGCGACCAAGCCCCTGAGTCGGTCCGTGTTGGAAGACCAGGCTCTGTAGCCTCCGCTGCATTGGGCCCCGACCTTGCTCCTCCTTTGGCCTCTCTGACTCCTCCCCTCGGCTCCCCTCCCTCCTCTGTGGTTGGGTCGAGCCCCAAGCCCCCAGTGGTGACTACCTCGTCCCCTACCGCGGCTCCATCTCTCGTTGTAACTACTGCGCCTTTTAACCCCTCTCTCTCTAGGGGTTCTCGACGCCGTCCTCGTCACGGCCGCCCTCGCTAGATTCCTTCCCGTTCTGATACCTATCAAGCCTTGTTTGGTCCCGCTTCGTGGGCCAAATATTTTGGTCTCCTCCCTCTTGATTCTGCGCCTCCTGATGATTTCTCCCTCTATCGACATCTTGTTGATTCCGTGGATGCCTCTGTTACTTTCAACCCCACTTGTCTCGGTACACGTGTCGTTGCTGCTCCTTCTCAGGATGCTGCTTCCCGCTTGGCTGCCTTATCCTGCCTTGGCGAGACCCCTGTTCGGGTCTCAAAGAACGCTCAGTTGAATGCCAGTGTTGGCACTATTCTGCTCCCGCCCCATGTTGCAACCGGTGTTCGGAATCTGCAGGACTGCCACGATGACATTCGGCATATCCTTGATGCCCAATGCCATTCTGTCCTCCAGGTTGACTCGTTTACTCGTCCCCCTCGTGGTCGTCGCCGTCAACCCCTTAGAGTTGTGAAGATCACCTTTGATGGTAGGACCCTTCCATCCTCTGGCATTCTTGCTGGTGGCAGGTGTTCTGTCCAGGAGTATATTCCTTCTCCTCGGCTTTGTAACAAGTGCTGGAGGTTTGGGCATGGTGCCCTCCGCTGCTCTGGGACTGTCTCTCTCTGTCCTTTGTGTGGGGGTGAAGGTCACTCTAAGTCGGAGTGCACTTCTCCCCAAGCTCACTGCCTCAGCTACGGTGAGGCCCATCCTACCTTCTCCCGTGCCTGTATCCATTACAAGCTTGAGGCAGCCGTCCTCAACTTGAAGCACCAGGAGCGTTTATCTTTTCCTGAGGCGAGGCATCAGGTTCGCTGGCTCCGCTTATGCTAACGTCTCTTATGCTCGCGTGTTGCGCTCTTCCTCTCCTCGTCCTTCCCATCTTCCTCAGACTCACAACCGTTTCCGGGCCTTGGACCCTGATATGCCCACTGCCCCCTCGTCTGTTCCTTTGAGTTCTGTCCCGAAGGGTCCCCCCTCCTGGTCCTCTGTCGGGAGTTCCCCTTCTTTCTACCCGGTCTGTCGTGTCTCCNATAGCCAGAGCTCAACCCCCGCAAGCACAACTAGGTGAGTACAACTAGGTGAGTACACACACACACACACACACACACACACCACACACAAAGAGTCAGATAGTGCAAGAGTCAAATAGAGAGAAGATCTGGGGGTTGATATCACATCGAACCTGTCTCCAGAGGCCCACATCAAAAAAAATATCAACAGCGGCATATTCTAGACTGGCCAACATAAGAACTGCCTTTAGAAACTTGTGTAAGGAATCTTTCAGAACTCTGTATACCACTTATGTAAGACCAATCTTGGAGTATGCAGCTCCACCCTGGAGTCCATACCTAGTTAAACACAAGTCAAGCTAGAGAAGATTCAACGGTATGCCACCAGGCTCGTTCCGGAACTGTGAGGAATGACTACGAGGAAAGGCTAATGGATCTGAACCTCACATCCCTGGAAAACAGAAGAGTAAGGGGAGACATGATAACCACCTACAAAATTCTCAGGGGAATTGACAGGGTGAACAAAGACAAACTCTTCAGCACGGGTGGGACACACGAACAAGGGGACACAGGTAGAAACTTAGTACCCAGATGAGCCACAGAGACGTTAGAAAGAATTTTTTCAGTGTCAGAGTAGTTAATAAATGGAATGCACTAGGAAGGGATGTGGTGGAGGCTGACTCCATACACAGTTTCAAATGTAGATATGATAGAGCCCAGTAGGCTCAGGAATCTGTACACCAGTTGATTGACAGTTGAGAGGCGGGACCAAAGAGCCAAAGCTCAACCCCCGCAAGCACAATTAGGTGAGTACAATTAGGTGAGTACACACACACACACACACACACACACACACACATGCCACATATTTGGAAAGTAGCCAACGTAGTCCCGATATACAAGAAAGGGGATGGACAGGAGGCACTGAACTACAGGCCTGTGTCCCTAACCTGCATACCATGCAAGCTGATGGAGAAGATTGTGCGAAAAAAACTAGTGGAGCATCTGGAGCAAAGGAACTTTTTAACACAGCATCAACATGGGTTCAGGGATGGCAGGTTCTGCCTCACAGGGTTACTTGAATTCTACGACCAGGCAACAAAAATAAGGCAAGAAAGAGAAGGGTGGCCAGACTGCATATTTTTGGATTGTCAGAAAGCCTTTGATACAGTGCCACACAAGAGGCTAGTGCGAAAGTTGGAGATGAAGGCTGGAGTGAAAGGGAAGGTACTCCGGTGGATAGAGGAGTACCTAAGCAACAGGAGACAACGAGTCTGTGTGAGGGGTGAGGTCTCAGATTGGCGAGACGTTACAAGTGGAGTCCCGCAGGGGTCAGTCCTTGGACCTATACTGTTTCTGGTATATGTAAATGATCTCCCAGAGGGTATAGATTCGTTCCTCTCAATGTTTGCCGACGATGCAAAAATTATGAGGAGGATTGAAACAGAGGATGATAGTAGGAGGCTACAAGATGACCTAAACAGACTGAGTGAATGGTCCAACAAATGGCTGTTGAAGTTCAACCCGAGTAAATGCAAAGTAATGAAACTAGGCAGTGGAAACAGAAGGCCAGACACAGGATACAGAATAGGAGATGAAGTACTTAATGAAACAGACAGAGAGAAAGATCTAGGAGTTGATATCACACCAAACCTGTCTACTGAAGCCCACATAAAGAGAACAACGTCTGCGGCATATGCGAGGCTGGCTAACATCAGAACGACGTTCAGGAGCCTGTGTAAGGAAACATTCAGAATCTTGTACACAACATATGTAAGACCAATCCTGGAGTATGCAGCCCCAGCATGGAGCCCGTACCTTGTCAAGCACAAGACGAAGCTGGAAAAAGTCCAAAGGTATGCTACTAGACTAGTCCCAGAACTAAGAGGCATGAGTTATGAGGAAAGGCTGCGGGAAATGCACCTTACGACACTGGAAGAGAGAAGAGTAAGGGGGGACATGATCACAACCTACAAAAACCTCAGGGGAATCGACCGGGTAAACAAGGATGAACTATTCAACACTGGAGGGACGCGAACAAGGGGACACAGGTGGAAGCTGAGTACCCAAATGAACCACAGAGACATTAGAACGAACTTTTTCAGTGTCAGAGTAGTTAGTAAATGGAATGCACTAGGAAGTGATGTGGTGGAGGCTGACTCCATACACAGTTTCAAATGTAGATATGATAGAGCCCAGTAGGCTCAGGAATCTGTACACCAGTTGATTGACGGTTGAGAGGCGGGACCAAAGAGCCAGAGCTCAACCCCCGCAAGCACAAATAGCTGAGTACAATTAGGTAAGTACACACACACACACACACAGCATGCAGAGTGTGCGTGCGTGATCACGCGTGAGCTACACTTACTTGGCCACCAGTGAGCGTGGTGGCCGAGTGGACAGCACTCTAGACTCGTGGACCTTTGAGACCGGGGTTCGAGCCCCTGGCACCGCCGGAAAAACAAATGGGCAGAGTTTCTTTCATCATGATGCCCTGTTACCTAGCAGTAAATAGGTACCTGGGAGTTAGACAGCTGTTACGGGCTGCTTCGTGTGTGTGTGTTCTCACCTATTTGTGCTTGCGGGGGTTGAGCTTTGTCTCTTTGGTCCCGCCTCTCAACTGTCAATCAACTGGTGTACAGATTCCTGAGCCTACTGGGCTCTATCATATCTACATTTGAAACTGTGTATGGAGTCAGCCTCCACCACATCATTGCCTAATGCATTCCACCTGTTAACTACTCTGACACTGAAAAAGTTCTTTCTAATGTCCCTGTGGGTCATGTGGGTACTCAGTTTCCACCTGTGTCCCCTTGTTCGCGAACCACCAGTGTTGAATAGGTTATCCTTGTTTACCCGGTCGATTCCCCTGAGGATTTTGTAGGTTGTGATCATGTCTCCCCTTACTCTTCTGTCTTCCAGTGTCGTAAGGTGCATTTCCCGCAGCCTTTCCTCGTAACACATGCCTTTTAGTTCTGGGACTAGTCTAGTGGCATACCTTTGGACTTTTTCCAGCTTCGTCTTGTGCTTGACAAGGTACGGACTCCATGCTGGGGCCGCATACTCCAGGATTGGTCTTACGTATGTGGTGTACAAGATTCTGAATGATTCCTTACACAGGTTCCTGAACGCTGTTCTGATGTTAGCCAGCCTCGCATATGCCGCAGACGTTATTCTTTTTATGTGGGCTTCAGGAGACAGGTTTGGTGTGATATCAACTCCTAGATCTTTCTCTCTGTCTGTTTCATTAAGTACTTCATCTCTTATTCTGTATCCTGTGTCTGGTCTCCTGTTTCCACTGCCTAGTTTCATTACTTTGCATTTACTCAGGTTGAACTTCAACAGCCATTTGTGGGACCATTCACTCAGTCTTACAAGGTCATCTTGTAGTCTCCTACTATCATCTTCTGTTTCAATCCTCCTCATAATTTTCGCATCATCAGCAAACATTGAGAGAAACGAGTCTGTACCCTCTGGGAGATCATTTACATATATCAGAAACATTATAGGCCCAAGGACTGACCCCTGCGGGACTCCACTTGTAATGTCTCGCCAATCTGAGACCTCACTTCTCACATTGACTCGTTGCCTCCTGTTGCTTAGGTACTCCTTTATCCAATGGAGTACCTTCCCTTTCACTTCAGCCTGCATCTCAAGTTTTTTCACTAGCCTCTTGTGGGGTACTGTATCAAAGGCTTTCTGACAATCCAAAAATATGCAGTCTGTGTGTGTGTGTGTGTGTGGTGTGTGTGTGTGTGTACTCACCTATTTGTACTCACCTATTTGTGCTTGCGGGGTTGAGCTTTGGCTCTTTGGTCCCGCCTCTCAACTGTCAATCAACCGGTGTACAGATTCCCGAGCCTACTGGGCTCTATCATATCTACCCTTGAAACTGTGTATGGAGTCAGCCTCCACCACATCACTGCCTAATGCATTCCATCCGTTAACTACTCTGACACTGAAAAGTTCCTTCTAACGTCTCTGTGGCTCATGTGGGTACTCAGTTTCCACCTGTGTCCCCTTGTTCGCGTCCCCCCAGTGTTGAATAGTTTGTCCTTGTCTACCCGGTCGATTCCTCTGAGGATTTTGTAGGTTGTGATCATATCTCCCCTTACTCTTCTGTCTTCCAGTGTCGTAAGGTGCATTTCCCGCAGCCTTTCCTCGTAACTCATGCCTCTTAGTTCTGGGACTAGTCTAGTGGCATACCTTTGGACTTTTTCCAGCTTCGTCTTGTGCTTGACAAGGTACGGGCTCCATGCTGGGGCTGCATACTCCAGGATTGGTCTTACATATGTGGTGTACAAGATTCTGAATGATTCCTTACACAGGTTCCTGAACGCTGTTCTGATGTTAGCCAGCCTCGCATATGCCGCAGATGTTATCCTTTTTATGTGGGCTTCAGGAGACAGGTTTGGTGTGATATCAACTCCTAGATCTTTCTCTCTGTCCGTTTCATTAAGTACTTCATTCCTATTCTGTATCCTGTGTCTGGCCTCCTGTTTCCACTGCCTAGTTTCATTACTTTGCATTTACTCGGGTTGAACTTCAACAGCCATTTGTTGGACCATTCACTCAGTCTGTCTAGGTCGTCTTGTAGCCTCCTACTATCGTCCTCAGTTTCAATCCTCCTCATAATTTTTGCATCATCGGCAAACATTGAGAGAAACGATTCTATACCCTCTGGGAGATCATTTACATATATCAGAAACAGTATAGGTCCAAGGACTGACCCCTGCGGGACTCCACTTGTAACGTCTCGCCAATCTGAGACCTCACCCCTCACACTGACTCTTTGTCTCCTGTTGCTTAGGTACTCCTGTATCCAATGGAGTACCTTCCCTTTCACTCCAGCCTGCATCTCGAGCTTTTTCACTAGCCTCTTGTGTGGCACTGTATCAAAGGCTTTCTGACAATCCAAAAATATGCAGTCTGCCCACCCTTCTCTTTCTTGCCTTATTTTTGTTGCCTGGTCGTAGAATTCAAGTAACCCTGTGAGGCAGGACCTGCCATCCCTGAATCCATGTTGGTGCTGTGTTACAAAGTTCTTTCGCTCCAGGTGCTCCACTAGCTTTCTTCGCACAATCTTCTCCATCAGCTTACATGGTATGCAGGTTAGGGACACTGGCCTGTAATTCAGTGCCTCCTGTCTATCCCCTTTCTTGTATATCGGGACTACATTAGCTGCTTTCCAAATTTCTGGCAGTTCCCCTGTTGCCAGAGATTTGTTATACACTATGGAGAGTGGTAGGCACAGTTCTTCTGCTCCTTCCTTAAGTATCCAAGGAGAGATTCCATCTGGGCCTATAGCCTTTGTCTCATCCAACTCTAGTAAACACTTTCTTACTTCCCCGCTTGTAATCTCAAACTCTTCCAGTGGTTCCTGGCTAGCTATCCCCTCTCTTAACTCTGGGATTTCTCCTAGTTCTAGGGTGAAGACCTCTTGGAATTTCTTATTCAGTTCCTCATACACTTCCTTGTCGTTTGTAGTGAATCCTTCTGCCCCTATCCTTAATTTCATAACCTGTTCCTTTACTGTTGTTTTTCTCCTGATGTGGCTATGCAGCAATTTAGGCTGAGTCTTTGCCTTGCTTGCGATGTCGTTTTCGTATTGTCTTTCTGCCTCTCTTCTCATCCTGACATATTCATTCCTGGCATTCTGGTATCTTTCTCTGCTCTCCAGTGTCCTGTTATTCCTATAGTTTCTCCATGTCCTTTTACTTTGTTGCTTAGCTAGCCTACATCTCTGATTAAACCATGGGTTTCTCATCTTCATTTCACTGTTTTCCTTTTGGGCTGGGACAAACTTGTTTGCTGCTTCCTTGCACTTTTGCGTGATGTAGTCCATCATATCTTGGGCCGTCTTTTCCCTGAGCTCTGTTTCCCATGCTATGTCTGTTGGAATTTTTCTTATCTCCTCATAGTTTCCTTTCGGTATGCTAACCTTTTGGTTTCAGTATCTCTCCTCGAGTTCAATAGACCCTTCTTCAATCAGGTACTCAAACGTCCATACACTGTGGTCGCTCATCCCTACTGGGGCCTCAAAACCGATTTCTCTTATGTCAGAGTCGTTCAGGTGAAGACTAGGTCGAGTCTCGGCTGGTTCGTCATGTTCCTCTCATCCTTGTTGTGGGTTCTCTGACATGCTGGTCTAAGAAGTTTCTAGTCACCACCCTCATTGTTTGGTCTCCACGTATCTCGCCCCATGCGGTTTCCTTGTTCTCCCATCAATCCTTCCGTGATTGAAGTCGCCCATGATGGGCAGTTGTGGGATCTATTTCTACAGGCAGCAGAGAGCTGCCCTCTCAATTATAGTGTAACTGCCATGTTGTTGATTTCATACTCTGACTTGGGTCTTCTGTCATTTGGTGAGGGTGTATATTTCATCTACTACTTTCCTTGGTCCTCCCATTGTCATAGGTGCCCTGCTATGTAGTCTCGTGAACCACCTCACTGCCTCGGATAGCCATCTCTTAAAATTCCATTTCCATTCTCAATGGTAGGCCACCCCCCACTTCCCGCTCCTTCCTCTTTCCTTATTACTGTGTACTCCTGGGGAAACACAGCATTCGTTATGATTCCAGAGAGTTTTGTCTCGGTGAGTCCGATTG
>WNGS01164437.1:36569356-36593596 GCA_020271785.1 Procambarus virginalis | reverse complement strand
TCATGAACCCATTCCTCCGTTTTAGGAGCAGTGGAAAACCAAGTTCCTGTAAAATAGACTATAGTAGGGGTACAGGTGGTTATGTTTCTTCAGATGTTGCATGCAGTTTCACCTTCCTTCTTGTGAGTGTCTTCAACGAAACCATTGGTGAAGCCGTTGTGGACTAGGAACCCTCGCCTTACCACAGACGTTTCTCATCGACCTTGCTTCCATCCTGAGCTGGTGGCTGAGAGCACGGTTGGACAGAGCGTTAACAACTACTCCTCGTGTTCCCCTGTCGGGCAGTCACTGTTGGCACTGAGAGACATTCCTATGATGGTTTCCTTAGTGTAGACTTCAGCGTGGGAAACTCCGCTCCTTTCCAGGAATGTTACATCTAGAAAGGGTAGCTTCCCATCCTTCTCCATCTCGTAAGTGAAACGCAACACAGAATTCTGCTCAAAATGCCTCCTTCAGCTCCTGCAGATGTCTACATGGGTACCTGTGAAAAATGTCGTCAACATACCTGCAGTATATGGCCGGTTTCAAGTTCAGTCGACTAAGACCTTTTGTTCGATGGTAACCATGTAGAAGTTCGCAAAAGGACACCTAGGGGAGAACCCATGGCGACCCAATCTACTTGCTTATACATGTGCCCATTCGGGCTCAAGAAGGGTGCCTCTTTAGTACAAGCTTGGAGTAGTTTCCATAGAATGTTTTTCTGGTATGTCAAGAGGAGTACAGGGCGGATCATGATACACTCTGTCCGCTATCATCCCGATGTTTCATCCACAGGTACGTTGGTAAACAGGTTTCTACGTCCAACGAGGCTCTTATCCCTGTGCCCGTGTTCCCCGGAGTAAGTCAACAAATTCCTTTACAGGCTTCAGGCTGAACGCACAAGGGACATAAGGAGTCGGCAAGCCGTGAGTCGCTTCGCCAGTCGTAGTGGGTGTGGGTATCTGGCTGATGATTGGCCGAAGTGGGTTTCCAGGCTTGTGTGTCTTGACATTTCCATACGCGTATCCAGGTTTTATTCCCCAAAATCTTGGCAGGTGGAGTCCAGGATTTCTTGGCGTTCACAGTTTCGATCAATTGTTTGACCTTTGCTTTCAATTCGCTGTAGTGTCTTCGTTACCCTTGGAATTTTGTGTGGTCGAGAGTATGAGGTTCTTTTCCGCCAGATATTCGTCTTTTTTAAGAATGACATATATGGCGACTTGTGCCTCTCCTGACGAGTTCTGCTTGTAAGGTGTCTTTGGTGGTGTCTTTGGACACCACCAAAGTTGAAGTTGCACTAGGCACCACTTACGTTCCCCGATATCACGTCTGATATCCCTGACGTTCACTGCTCTTTAAGTCGATTACGGGACGTATTATCTTCTCAGGCGTGCGATTATTCAGTAATTCACACTGTATGACCATGGGTTGGTATCTTCAATGACTGCTGCCTGCAGATGTGCGTGTGCTCATGGCGGAGTCGTGTCATAGAGAGACTTGTAATCGTGACGGGAGCCGTGTGTTGGAGCCCTTGAGCTCGTGGCCGAGACGTGTCTTAAGTGCTTCCTTCGTCACCCGACGCCCTATCACGCATGCACAGAGATCCATGTTCAGTCTACTATCAACGGTAGGCGTCATGGTAGTTGGATAATTTCTGGGCTAAATATGCCTTACTATAGAAACCTAACGAAATTTACGTGTTAGTGTAGACTCCTAATGTGAATATTTTTTACAGAGAAATAATCTTTTGTTATTTCCAACATAACTCTGGGAGGGGGGGGGGGATACTCTGGGTCGCAGTTCAATGTTGAGTACTGACGTACCTGAATTCTTCCGAAGCTATATTGTAATTAGTATGTATGGCATTAGTACCCACATAACAGAAGTCTCGACTCTGTTAGTAACAGATAAGACTAAGTCTTCTTAGGGAACTTTACTAAAATTGAACATTAAATAATAAATCATCTAAAGTAAGCAATTTTGAAGCTTACAGTGTACTCAGTGACTTGTGTCGCTATGACGTGTAATGATTATATTACCAAGTCCTAAAGTTTTGCAAACTCAGAGATATTCTCAACAGATGTGGTAATGGTGTAGTCTGTAGCCTACACAAATGAACTAATTGTCATATGGTTAAATCATTTAAGTTAAGGAGACCTCGAATCCACAATGAGGTGAACGTCCATGGTCACTATGACTCGACGGAGTTACTGACATTGCAAAACACGGTATCATCATGACTACCTTAAATCGGATGATGAATTATTGGTTCTTAGTCAGAACTAAAGTATTGTTATAGTTTCCGTTTACATTGTTGAGCAGCGGCTCTACGTGGTCGTGTGCTAGGTGGAACAAAATTGCTGTCCTCGGAAACTAGTGGTAAAGTTTGTTCTGTAGAACACTTACGTTCAGCTAATTCGAGGGGTACCAACTTTTCCAATGCTTTTAAGGTGTTAGTATTAACACTAGGTCTCCTGGTTTCAGTTGAACTTTATTATAGGGGCTTGAAGCTCCATAATGGTATTCCCTTAGAGCGGTGAGGTACTCTCCAGTCCATACTTCATTCCACTTCTCGATTACCCTTGATAGATGTTGATAGCTTTCCACTAAGTCACTCTTAGTCACATATGAAGGGTCGGCTGGATCATCTTCTGCTAGCGATATCAGAGGGCTCAGTAAGCCTCCATGTATTAAGTGTGAGGGACTCGGGGGTTCTCTCTGGAAGAAGTCATCCGAAAGGTAAGTTAGTGGACGGTTGTTGATTTGCACCTCAATTTCTACGACGAGGGCTTGTAATGCAGGAAAACTATTTTTTTTTTTAGGTGTAAAGCCTTTCTGAGGCATTTCTTGACAGCTCCCACCATTAGTTCGTAGAAACCACGTTGTCAGGATAATCTGAGGGAATAAATTTCCAGTGGCCCTGTCTTTGTTGTAATTCAGACTGCACCTATGGGTTACCTTGACCTTGAGGTTACCTTGAGGTGATTCCGGGGCTCAGCGACCCCGCGGCCTCGTCGTCGACCAGGCCTCCTCCTTGCTGGACTGGTCAACCAGGCTGTTGGACGTGGTTGCTCGCAGCCTGACGTATGAGTCACAGCCTGGTTGATCCGGTATCCTTTGGAGATGTTTGTCAAGTATTCTCTTGAACACTGTGAGGGGTCTGCCAGTTATGCCCCTTATGTGTAGCGGAAGCGTGTTGAACAGTCTCGGGCCTCTGATGTTGATAGAGTTCTCTCTCAGAGTACCTGTTGCACCTCTGCTTTTCAACGGGTGTATTCTGCACATCCTGCCATGCCTTCTGGTCTCATGTGCTGTTATTTCTGTGTGCAGGTTTGGGACCAGCCCCTCTACTATATTTCATGTGTAAATTATTTTGTATTTCTCCCGCCTGCGCTCAAGGGAATACAGATTTAGGCTCTTTAGTCGGTCCCTCAAGTTTAGATGTTTAGATGTTTTACTGAGTGGATTCTAGCAGAAAAGGATCTCTGCACGCTCTTCAGGTCAGCAATTTCTCCAGCTTTGAAAAGGGCTGTCATTGTGCAGCAGTACTCCACTCTAGTGAGCACTAGCGTCTTGAAAGGTATCATCATCGGTATAGCATCTCCAGTGTGAAAGGTTCTTGTTATCCAATCTGTCATTTTTCTTGCAGTTGTGACGGCTACTTTATTGTGTTCTTTAAAGGTAAGGTCTTCCGACATGAGTACACCCAAATCCTTTACATTGCCTTTCCGTTCTATGTTATGATTTGACTGAGTTTTGTACGTGGTTTCCGTTTTTATATTTTCATTTTTTCCGTAGCGCATGAGCTGAAACTTATCTTCGTTAAACATCATGTTATTTTCTGTAGCCCATAGAAAGACCTGATTTACATCTGATTGGAGGTTTTCCGTGTCCTCTCTGTTGTCTACTCTCATAAAAATCCTAGTGTCATCTGCAAAGGATGATACAGTACTATAGGTTGTGTCCTTGTTTATGTCCGATATATGGATGAGAAAAAGTACTGTAGCAAGCACAGTACCCTGGGGAACAGAGCTCTTTATGGTTGATGGTCCGGATTATATTTTGTTGACTACTACACATTGGGTTCTATTAGTCAGGAAATTGTAGATCCATCTGCCTATTTTTCCGGTAATTCCGTTTGAACGCATTTTATGTGCAATAACACCATGGTCACATTTGTCAAAGGCTTTTGCGAAATCTGTGTAAATTACAACCGCGTTTTGTTTGTCTTCCATAGCATCTAGTGACATGTCATAGTGGTCCAGCAACTGTGATAGGCAAGAGCGTCCTGTTCTGAAACCATGTTGTTTGGGGTTATGGAGATGCTGTATTCCATGTATTTTGTGATCTTACTTCTTAGCACTCTCTCAAAGATTTTTATGATGTTCGATGTTAGTGCTATCGGTCTGTAATTTTTTGCCTCTGCCTTATTTCCTCCTTTATGGAGCGGTGCTATCTCTGCTGTTTTTAATATGTAAGGGACAATGCCAGTAGCTAGGCTTTGTCTCCAAAGAATGTGAAGGGCCTGTGATAGCGGTTTTTTACAGTTCTTGATGAATATAGAGTTCCAAGAGTCAGGGCCTGGTGCAGAGTGCATAGGCAAACTGTCTATGGCTTCTTCAAAATCCAGTGGGGATAAAGTGACATCTGATATATGATTTGATGTTGGTATCACATCTATGAAAAATGCATTTGGGTTATCAATCTTCAATGTGTTCAATAGCGCGCTGAAAACAAAGTCGTACTGATTCCTCAGTATTTCGCTCATTTCTTTGTTGTCATCAGTGAAAGTTCCATCTCCCTTTCGCAGGGGCCCGATACTAGATGTGTTTTTTTATCTTGATTTTGCATAGGACAAGAAATATTTCAGATTTCTCTCTATTTCACTAATGGCCTTTTGCTCTCTTTGCCTCTCCTGGGTTTTGTATGATTCTAGTAGCTTTAGTGGGGGAGCTGGTCGGCAGAGCGGACCAACCCGTCCTCGCAAATTCGTATAGTCAATATTGACTTATTAGTTACGTGCATAGGTGACATACTAAACATAATAGCTTCCCTTGAAAAGCTTCATAGAAAACATCGACCTTACCTAACCTACTTAGTATGTTAAAATAAGCATCTTATAGCTTCGTAATTACAATTGTTACATAACCTATTATAGGTATAGGTTAGGTAATAATTGTAATTACGAAGCAATAAGATGCTTATCTTAACATACTAAGTAGGTTAGGTAAGGTCTGTGCTTTCTATGAAGCTTTTCAAGGGAAACTATTATGTTAAGTATGTCACCAATGCCCTTATTTAATAAGTCAATATTGACTATACGAATTTGAGAGGACGGGTTGAGCGGACAGCACGCTGGACTTGTGATCCTGTGGTCCCGGGTTTGATCCCGGGCGCCGGCGAGAAACAATGGGTAGAGTTTCTTTCACCCTATGCCCCTGTTACCTAGCAGTAAAATAGGTACCTCGGTGTTAGTCAGCCGTCACGGGCTGCTTCCTGGGGGTGGAGGCCTGGTCGAGGACCGGGCCGCGGGGACACTAAAGCTCTGAAATTATCTCAAGATAACCTCAAGGAGGTTATTGTGCGAGTCAATATATTAGAAGAAAAATTGTAGCTTTAGTTCAATTGTTTCTATTTCTCTATGTAACCTTATTTGCCGTTCTTGAGTTAGGGTGCGACTCTTAAGTTGTTCTATGATTCGTTTTATTCGCCTATATAGGTAGGGAACGACGTTCCCGTTCCAATTTCCATCTCCTCCTCTTTTTTCTTAGGGTGATGTGGTTTGAACATATTTCTAGTGCTACTGAGCTTACTTTTTCCAGGCACTGGTTCAGGTTTGCATTTTCTGGCTGTTATTCCCAGCTTATTTCTGTGAAGTCTTGGTTTATTTGTTCCCAGTTTATCTGTTTATTATTGAAGTTGAATTTGCTGAAATCTCCATCAGGAATCGGGACTGGTTTTGAAGGTTTATTCCCCATGCTAGTCAGAACTTCAATTAAGTTGTGATCTGAGTAACGGGTATTTGTAATCATTATGTTCCAGATCAATTCTTCATTATTAGTGAAAATGAGGTCCAGCGTATTCTCCTTCCTAGTTGGTTCTACTAGTTGCTGGTTTAAGGCAAACCTGTCGCACATCCGTAGCAGGTCATTTGCATGTGCCTATTCATTTAGGCTACTTCCTGGAATTCTCTCTGATACAACCGTATCAGCAATTGTCTTCCATTTTAGGTGCCGTAGGTCGAAGTTCCCAAGCAGGATGATGTTTGGGGCTGGATTTGTGAGGTTTTCCAAGCAATGCTCTATTTTCATTAGTTGGTCTTTAAACTGCTGATGATTTGCCTCCATTGACTTATATTAAAAGACAATAACTACATTTAAGATCTCTATTTTGATTATTAGCATTTTCACCATATCATTTGTGGTGTTTAGCAGCTTAACAGATTAGTGTGTCTTTGATATACATGCTGACCCCACCCTGTAGCCTGTGTGTCCTGTCACATCTGAAAAGATTGTATTTCGAAATCCATATTTGACCATTATGGTAGTCCTTGGTGTGAGTTTCTGTTAGGGCTACAAACATTGCATTTGCCTCATGTAACAGCCCATCTATGAAGTGCACTTTGTTACATTTGTGTGTTTTTATGCCCTGAATGTTGGCAAATAAATATGATGTTATGTTTGTGGAAGTGCTGAATGCTTTACTTGGTGTTAATATCTAAGGCTCTGGTTAGGAGGCCACTGTGTTTGCGTCCTCTCTAGCATTTGACCGAGTTGATGGTAGAGTCTGGACATTTTAGCCATTCTTCTCCTACTCCTCTTGCTAAAAAATCATTCTGGTAAATAGTGTTGTGGCTGCTTTCATCGAGATGGTTTGTCTGTCTTATTCACTTGGTAACTTTTATATGAAAAGCTGGACATTGTGTGTTGAAACATTGATTCTTATTTAAAGAGCTCTTGCACAGTTCTGGGTGAAAGAGATCACAGCTTTTGGTACATTTACCTGTACCAAGAAGGGTCCTGCACTTTCTGGGATGATCATATTTACATAGTCCATTTGTTCTCCCCGATATCCCATGCTTACAGATACCCCATTTATAATATCGGCAGATTTTGGGTCCTTGTTTTGTTTGTCTCAAAATCCCTGGCGCCAATATCGCGCCCAGTTCAAGCGCCGACACCGCGCCTGACTCCAACGTCGCGTCCAGCGCCAGCATAGCATCCGGCCCTGATGCCAACGTCGCATCCGTCCCCGCCGCCAACGTCGCATCCAGCCCCGCCGCCAACGTCGCATCCGGCCCCTCCGCTTACGTTGCATCCGGCCCCGACGCGCTGAGATGTAGCTCCAATTCTGGTTCTGCCTGGGTGTCCTTGACAATTTGTTTGAAAACATTGGAGATTTCTGTGAATGCAGTTAGAAGTGATTCTCTATGCTCTGCTGGGGTTTTATCCAGAATTGTGATCATCTTCAAGACATTAATATTATCCTTTTTGCAGAACCAGTACACCGAGTGGTCTCTAGTACCAATTCTCCTTGCATTATTTGACATATTGGCACATTTACTGTGAATGGCTGCTGAACATAGTTGGCACTGGAAGCACTGGTGGCAATCTACTTCCTTGTTGCATTCTGTGCACATCTTCACTAAAGGCATTCTGACCTTAATGCTTCTGGCCAGTGGTGGTGGTGGAATGCAGTGGGTGGTTGTTGACCAATGGTTAACGGGGGGGGGGGGGGGAGCGACCCTTCACAGCCTACCGAGTGTGTACACAAGCCTCGTGGCCCCTAAACACAGTCTGGTGTGTTTGTTGTCTCACTATTCACTGAATTATACGTTCCAAATTTTCCACGTGACAATTTACCTACACTTTCAAGCCTTTATGCATGTTTTGTTACCGTTCACTATTCACTGTTTTGTTACTGTTCACTATAGTCTAAGTATCACTGTATCACTGTTCCTTTTGATTCACCGTATCACTGTTCACTATAGTTTAAATATCACTATCATTGTTACCGATCACTATTCACCATATCACTATTCACTATAGTCTAAGTATCACCGTATCACTGTTCACTATAGTCTAAGTATACCGAGGTACGTATATGTGGGCAAGGTGTATGGGTGATTCCATATCTCTCGCCGGCAGGCTTCTCCAGCCACAAAGTTTGATCTGTTGTTGGAAATCATTAATTTAGGGCAGGATCTGCGTGCAGCAAATCTGCAAAGTGTTTGGATAAAGGCTTCTGCACTCATGTCAGAAGTCACTTCTAAGTGCACGTCTCGTGTGGTTGCACACGTGAAGAGGCAATTATAGGCTTTCATTGGCACCTTATCTGGAGTGCAAGAGAGAATTAAGGATCCTGTGTAATCGACACCAGTGGTCTCAAAGGGACGAAGGTGGACTACTCTCTCCTTAGGGAGTGGTGGAGGACCTGGAGAGGGACACACTCGGGCGTCGTACCTACTGCAGATTACACAAGATTTAATAAGGGATTTGACAGTTTGCCGATCTTAGGGGAGCCAATATTTTTTGTCTAAGGGTGATGAGAGTGTCTAACACTCCACCATGTGTACCATATTGATGGTGGTGTAAAACTAGAAGTTTTGTGATAATGTGGTGATGGGGTAAAAGTATTGGATTCTTAGTTTCCAAATTAATTTCTACATGAAACAGACGTCCTTCACACCTCAGGATATTGTTGTCATTGGAATCAAACCAAACCCCTAGAGACTTTGTTAATTTAGCTGGAAGATTTTTGTATTCACTCCCATAAATCTCTTGTTGGGCACGTTTGATCCAATATTTAAGAGGACTGGGAAATCGATGCCTGATTCCCATCTTATTTTAGAAAGTCAAATACGTGTGTAGTTACTCTGAGTAACTTACTCAAATTAGAGTAACTTTGAGGGTTGATGACTAAGGTCTGATGAGGGTCTGGATCAACCTGGGTGTAGTCATATTGGTCACTATGACTTGTGGCTTCTGTTTAGGCCACTTCCCACTACTCAGCCATGAAGGTCCATTAAACGACATCTGAGTCTTAATCAGCTGTTTTAATGTTAAACCTCTTGAAGGGTAATCGGCTGGATTGTCCCTGGTAGGAACATGTCTAAGTTTATATCCAGCAGATAATTCATGTATCTCCCTAACTCGATTACTGATATAGGAAGTTTTGTTGTTATTGTTTCTTACCCATTGAAGAACTGCCTCATTGTATAACCACATTGCGATCTCACCAAAGTGAATACTATTGAGTGTCTTGGTCAGGCAATGAGCCCCCTTACTCCCACTAGCAATGCAGTCAACTCCATTCGGGGTAAGGACCTCCTTTTGATTGGAGCAACTCTTGTCTTTGACGTGAGTAAAAATGACTGTGTTATTAATTAAGTAGGCTGCAGCGCCATACGCTTTGCCAGAGGCATCGCTGAACACGTTTAAATAAGTGGGTAAGTTTTGTCCTGAGGCATTATGAAGAAATTTGAAAACACTTAATTGATTGAAATCCGTTGTGAGTGTCTGCCATTTATCTTGCAGCTCAGTTTGCAACGGATCATCCCATCCCATATTTTTCAGCCAGCTACGGGGAACTACCTACAGTAATAATTTTAGACTAAGTGCACTCAAATCCAAAAATAATATTTAATGTAGGTTTGTTGCAACATTTACATTCCCTGATATCACGTCTGATAGTCCCTGACGTTCACTGCTGTTGAAGGTCGATTACGGGACGTAATTACCTTCTCAGACGTGCGATTATACAGTAATTCACACTGTATGACCACGGGTTGGTAACTTCAATGACTGCCGCCTGCAGATGTGCGTGTGCTCATGGCGGAGTCGTGTCGTATAGAGAGACTTGTGCTCGTGGCGGAGCCGTGTGTTGGAGCGCTTGTGTTCGAGGCCGAGCCGTGTGTTAGAGCACTTGAGCTCGTGGCCGAGCCGTGTCTTCAAGTGCTTCCTCCCTCATTCCCTGACGCCCTATCACGCATGCACAGAGACGCTCATGTTTCAGTCTACTATCAACGGTAGGCGTCATGGTAGTTGGATAATTTCTGGCTAAATTATGCCTTACTATAGAAACACTAACGAAATTCTACGTGTTAGTGTAGACTCCTAATGTAAATATTTTTCACAAAGAAATAATCTGTTGGTTATTTCCAACATGCTGTATGTCGATAGGTGTCACTGTAACGCTGTACATCACCCGTCATTCCTCGATAATAGAATGAAAACTGGATACGTTCATTCGTCTTGGCATGACCCATGTGACTTCCCGTCACTCCCTGGTGCCCCAGGTTGAACATGGCCAACCGGTGCTCCTGGGGTACGATCACCTGTTCCCAGGAATCGTGAGGCATTTCCACTTTACATACCAGTTTTCCATTCGCCTTTAAGTAACGATACTTGCGTTCGTTCTATTGATTCTCTCTCTCCTCTGCTGAATGCTCTCTCAAGTTACTGAGCGTAGGGACTTTCCCCAGCGCTTCCTGAAATTCTTTAACCGCCACTCCCTTAGTTAATAGAGTGCAACATCAACTGCTTGATGGGATGAGGTGGCTGCATGCTCATTGAGCGGGTGGTGACAGCAACTATGAGCGACCGACCATCGTCGTGAGTGACAGCAGCATCGACTGGTGCTCGTTGGTTTCCTTTCTGCTGATGCCTCTCTTCAGTTCTCCAAGTAGAGGAAGCCTTCCCATGGCCAGGGATGTAGTTAGGGGTGGCTGGGTCTTCTTCTTCTTCTTGAGAATAGGTGCAGTTTGCATGAAGGGTTAACCCTCCCGATGACTGCACCAGGACAGATGTAAGGAGACGCGTTGACGGTTAGGAGGAGAAGAAAGTCAAAAGCGGTAGATGTGATGGGCCGTAGAGAGAGGAGTGGCGACGAAAACAGAGGCGGACATTAGAGGGAGACTCGCCGCACCGGGGGGCGGGGCGTCATGGTCACGGCGGCAGCAGATCCACACACGGAGTAGCTGTGTGCGCAAGACGGGAACTAATATTTCTCCGGAAACTTGCGTATCGGAAAGCGCAAGCGGTACGCTTCCCAAATCACCCAGAGGTCGGCGGGCAGCCGGCCATCAGGCAGCGCCCTTGGCTGAGACATCCTATCCGGCACCCTATAAACAAACTCCTTCACCGACGATACCCAGATAGTAGACGAGCACCACGGGATCGGAAGCACCTGGGCATCCCGATAAGGGCCCAACGCCGGAACCCCACAGGGCACAACCCCAGCAGTTGGGACTAGGCTTCCCCCAGACCGGGACAATGAAGGAGGGGGAACCGCAGGGGATACAGGCGCGGCATCGACCCCACCACTGGGCACAGGAGCCGAGGTTCCCTGGCGCACATCTTTCAGCAACATCACGACGAGGTCCCGATCATCAGGGACAACTCCCCACTGCGGAGATCCAACAGCAGGTGATGCAGGAGGGGGGGGGGCACAGGTAGCAACTTCGGAGCCCCTCACAGCACCATCATCCTCGGCGGGGGGGGGGGGGGGACGCCAGATCACCATACTCCCCTACCTCCTCCCAAGGCATACCACGAAGGGGAGACACACTCCGAGCCCGCCGCAAACGCTTTGTGACATGCTGCACCACACCACTCCCAGCAGGCCCCGCTGTAGGCACAGCCATCATCTTTACATCCACACAGGCCACACCCGCACTGTCCGAAGAGTCCACAGAGGCCACATCACCCATGCTATCTACATCATCCAGGGAAACAGCCTCAGAACACCGACGAGCACGCTTCTGCAAAGGGATGGAAAGAGCAGAACTACAGTCGTCTACACACACAGGCACAGCAGGCACCTCACCTCGCCGAAGCACCCCTTCCAAAACAGCAGAACCCGCGTCCCCGGGAGCCGGGATCACATCCACTGGCAGGGGCGGGACATGGACCTCCACCGGGACACCCTTCAGTACACGCAGCGCAGGCGACGGCCCGACACCCACACACACCGGCTCAACAACCCCAGGGGCCACAGCAGTCACCTGCTGTGGCCATCCTCCATCTGACCCAACTCCTCCCTACTTTTTTGTTGTGGCTCCTCTATCTCGGAAGAATCTGGTTCATTTACCATTTACCAGACCATTCGCTGTTTCCAGCATATGTTCTAGAGGGTTCTTTCTCCCTAATGAATTGACCCTTATAATTTGTCATTCGTTTTCTTCCTAATTTCTGCAGTTTCTCCTACACTCAGCTGCCCTATGACCGAGGAGTCTACAATTATAACATCTCTGCCCGTGTCCTCAGGTTGCTGGTTGCTCGACCTTGACATATTGTTCTTTGGTTTCGTTCCTCTGCCACAGGCTTCAGCGAAACGTTTTACAGTAAGCGGCATTTCTTTTGTAGATCTGCGGGCTTCAGCCCAGAGATCGGCTTGTTTCGCTATATTAGACATTAGACCCTAAAATACTCTCCTTGGCACTTCACATGGAGAGCTGGATCACATGCAACCAGAAAATGCTCCCATAAGCTCATAAAATGGTCCCTGTTCTGGGACGATCTTCATTAATTCACGATACCTAGTGAGATTTAATTCCAGCCATTGTAACATTAACATGTATGTTTCTCTAGAACGTAACTTTATTCGATGGAAATTTTCCATCATGCTGGCTGCTGAAATACCAAAGCCCTTCATTAAGGCGATCTTCAGAGCATCATATTCACCTTGCTGGTGATGTCCTAAGCCATGATAAATTTCTGGAGCACGGCCCTTAAACAAGGTGGCCAGCGCTCCAGCCCACAATGATTTATTTCAAGCTGCGTCGTAAGCAATTAATTCAAATCGTCTGATGTATGCAACCATCTGATTAATTTTCTCATTAAAGGGTTCCATGCGCGGCATCTTGCTTTTATACTTTGCTCCACAGGTTGTTATATTGTAGGGTTATGCGCTTGAGCACCATGTCTTGCTTGTGCTTGTAAGACCGCCATGCGCTCACTGCTCAGCCTATTTTGCTGTGCATTCCACATGTCAGCAACGAAACTGGTTTTTTCATCTCCTTTGAGATTCATGCCCTCGGCCTGATCTCTAAGGTCTTTGATAGTGAACTCCTCCCTGGGGTGCAATACTCCCCCTGGGGTGCAATACTCCCCCTGCTGGCGGGTGATTCACTTAATTGTCTTGTAGCGTGGGTTGGTGGTGTTGTCGTTGTTGATCCTTCTTTCTGGACAACCCAACCCACAACTCGGTAGAGTGCTTATACTTCACTAGACGCTTCTGGCTCTTGGAGAGGGGCTCAACGTCACACGTTTAGGGGATGCGGCTCCAACACTTAGCCTCGTTGTCATGTGCACACACCCACTCGAGCCGCTGTGACTCCCCACTCTCTCCTTATGTGACATGATCTCCTCAATCCCCTTTGACTTACTAGTTTTCTGTCCTACCCTGTCCACAGCAGTGGTTCCTGTTTCTTTCTCTCTCTCTTTCCTTCTTTACTATTTCCTGGGAAGCCTCACTAGGACAAGGGCAAACACCAGCAAATTTGAATACATTTACTGGACAAAGCACATACACAATACATACACATATATGATAATAATGAATCCTATACTCTATACTATTACAGTCAGCTTGCACTCCAACACCATCAGAACTCTATCATCAGCTTATCAAGTGGTATCCTATCTCCTGGTTCACCACCTAATATTACCAACCTACTCAAGTAGATCAAGTCTTACAATACAATGTTGCACTATCAGCAAGAGAATATATATCTATAAACATGTACAAGGAAAATCAGCATATGAATGCAATAACATATATATACATATCAGTGTAAATGTTCCTTGATACACAACAGTGATCAATCGATCACTCTATCACTCCTAGAACACATACATCTGTAGGTAATCCAGCCTACGACTGTAAATCTAAACCTCAGTATAAACACTCCTCGGCACAAGAATGGCAAACGATCACTCACCTTTCACTGCGTCTTGCACGCTAATGACAACCAAGCACTCTATCACCTCCCTACAAGTAATCATTTAGAACTCCCCTTCCACATCAGGAAGTTCACTACCCTGATATCCTCAGGTTCTTCCGGGCTTAACTACCAGGATCCTCTGCAGCTCCTCCAGGCTGCTACCATGAAGTTTCCTTGAACGACTATGGTGCTTCACTACTTCTACTAGGGTCCTCCACAGCTCTCCTGGCTGCTGCACCATAAAGTTTCCTCGAACAACTGTGGTGCTTCACCACCTCTGCAGAAGCACGTGACACTCCTCTTCACTGCTTCTCCTCACAGCTCGAGGTCCTCTCCTCCACTACCATGGAGTCTCATCAACTACTCCCTCTGTGCTGGCTTCGAAGTTCTCAGCAACTTCTTCCCCAAAGACAAACCTGCAACCCATTGACACTCCAGCAAAAATGTTTCCCCTTTAACACATAAACAAAAATAATCACACAACATCTTTGCCTCCAACCTCTATCTGCTCTGTACCTACTGTGAGAGTGGACTCCCCCATTGGGTGGGTCCATGCTCCACCTCGCCCGGCGGTCCTCCACACTCTGGGAGGGTCCTCCGCCGCCCCTCAGTTGGCTTCAGGCGGTCGACGGGAGAGGATGCTCTGCTCGTCCCTCCAGCTATCTCTCTCATCTCCGTCCTCTCATTTAGGCTTCCTGCTTTACCAAAAACATTTCTAACTTATAAATAAACACTGCTACTGTCGCTGGGCACACGACCAACTATAAGCAATCACTATGAACTGGCTTAAATCGTGCTTACCACAGATTGTCTGGTCGAGGGCGCTCCTCCCTCTGACAGCGTCTGACCAGGGCGCTTCCACAGCCCACGAAAATGTCCGTGGGCGGCTTAATAAACACTTCTCGCCGTCCAGGACTTGAGACCACACGTCCTCAGCTCGATTCCACAGCTGGCACGTCTGCACACTTCTCTTCTCTTGGAGATGTATCACTAGGGGTTCCATTCTGACGGAAGCACAACGGAGCGCGGCTTTCCCCCTTGCGATGTCTGGCATTCAAGTGAGCTCAAAGTCCTCCAGAAACGAGCCTCACGCCTCCCACAAAATATCTACATGTCCTAACCAGTCATTTACCTGTTTTCTTATTTACTGCCCATAATCTCAAATTGTTATTCAAATCCAACCAACTATTTTACATATGAGTTATCACCTCTATATTTCTTAGACCCTCTAATCAGGTCAGGCTTGCTGAATAACTCTCAAGGGGAGACTCGTTTCTTCTGCAGGCTGAGATCATAACACTCCCCTCCCCTTATTTTTGAGAGTTATTCCAGTGGCAAAGCTCGGGATAATACATCCGCCACCACACTGTCTCGTTCTCCAACCGATTAGTTCGACCAGTTGATCTGCTTATATGCTCTTCAGAGTCTACAACTACTTCGGTGCACCTTGCAACATCTGGCTCACAACTCGCCAGGAACATGATCTTCTCAAAACGATCTGACTTCTCTGGCACCTCTTGGCTAGGCTGTCCTCCTTGGACGCCTGCACTCCGTCGGTCCACTCTACTTATTGTTTCCACCCTCCGTTTTCTCGTCGTCTTCTCTTCACGTCCAGAGTCAGACATCTACTGTCTGTACCTCCTCTGTCGTCTTCACACTTCCATCTACTGCAATTATAATTTCGTCTCCTGCCATCATACTTCACTCCCTCGTCTTCACCGACGATCCTCCCTTTCGTCTCCTCATTTATCCGAGACCTCATCCTGTTTGACTTCCATCTAGTCAGCGGCTTTCTTCTACCCCTCCATGCTTGTATCATCATCCTCTTCTCAATCTTCTCACCTCTATATAACTCCATTTCTTCTCCTTCAACTCTTCTTCGTTCCCTAAAAGTTTTTTCGTGCACTGTACTACATCCAACAGCACTCGACCGTACATGTCGCTTTACCTCTCCAAGAGTGCTCGTAAGCATCTTTCCACACATACTGTCTCTTCTCCTTTCATTTTCTCGACTATTACCCTTCTTCACTATCTCTCCTCCACGTTTTCTGTGAAACATGTCAACTCCTGTATGTTGACCAGACCACACACTAGAAGTTGAAGGGACGACGACGTTTCGGTCCGTCCTGGACCATTCTCAAGTCGCTTGTGTCACAAGCGACTTGAGAATGGTCCAGGACGGACCGAAACGTCGTCGTCCCTTCAACTTCTAGTGTGTGGTCTGGTCAACATACTTCAGCCACGTTATTGTGACTCATCGCCTGCATGTCAACTCCTGACACCTCAAACAACTTAACTCCACTATCCATATGCCTCTGTGCTCGTGGACCACTTGACGCTCTACTCCCGTCCTCAGTATGTCCACATCCTTCCTCATTCCTACTCAGCACAGTTGCATTCACCTTCCGACTCTTAATTTCAGCGGGATGGGCTCTACTCAGGTCCGCTCTCTTCACATGATTCTTCTTCGGCTGGGCCACCTTCACTTTTGACCTCACCGAGACTTCATTTTCTTGGGCTGGACCTTCATCAAACAGCCATGCTATATCTACGTCGATATCCTCTACCGGCTGAATCGACACTGTCTCATCTTCTCCAGCGTCTTCCTCGTCGGCCACCTCTGCCTTCATCACTACCGAGACAGGGTACTCAATGGCTTGGCGGTCTCCTGACGCATCTCCTCGGATGTCAGTCAGGTTCACACTCTCAGGTGTCCCACCCATGCCGTGGCCTTCTGGGCACTCCTCTGGCACAGTCTCCGCTATGACTCTTGGCAACACCTTTGTCCCGCACAAGTCATTGCCCAGGATCACTTCGACTCCTGGAATAGGTAAGTAAGGGCATACTCCCAACATCACCTCTGCTGACACATTTTTCCGACCTTAGCTGGACAGTGCATACGGGCATGTCACTTTCAGACAATAACCCATATACTTTCATCTTACTCCTGCCAGCTAACCGTCGATCATTCCCAATCAGGCTTCTTGCAATCAAGCTCTGATTAGCTTCGGCATCTCTTAAGATACCAACTTCTAATTCAGGTTGGCCTCCTACACTGATCCAACCTTTGCTCATGAACGGCCTATACCTCTCGTTCACTAAGATCACTTTCTGTGGTTTGTCTCGGAACACATTAGTATATTTACTTCGGGGGTCACACATGGCCAGGGTCACAACTCTCTTGCCCTGCCGACAATCTCGCATCACGTGACCCAGTCCGTTACAATTGTAACACCTCACCTGAGAAAATCTCTTCTATATGTACCAGAATGGCTCTGACTTTGTCCACTCGCATGAGAGTTCCTCGAGCCAGGCGTACTACTCGTATTCTGTGGGGCTTTACTAGACTCTTGATTTCCTGGATCACGATTAGTTTCTCGTTTAGCTCCTCCATCCTCACTTTCAGATGAAGTGCGCGACCTACTCTTCTGAGTTTTAGGGTACTTATGTCTATCTGCCCATTTATCAAAATTCTTCTCACCCCAGACTCTTCTGGGTCTTTCATAATTTCTTCCTCCCCAGACTCCACTGGGTCTGCCATTGCTGCGTCTCACCTCATTCTTCACTCTGTTCTCCCTCAAGCTCTTATATGCTTGCGTAATCATATCCGCCCTATCTGCGGCATCTTTCACCTCCTTTATCCCTGCTTCTTGGATCTTGAACTTTGTTTCGGGATGCATCATCTCCAAGAACTTCTCTATGACTATTAGTTGCTTCAGGTTAGCGTAAGATCCAACTCCAGCAGCCTCAATCCACTTCTGGAATCGTCTTTCCAGATCCCTTGCTGTCTCAGCAAACGTACATGCTCCAACTTTGATCATCTCTCTGAAACGCTTCCTATAAGCTTCTGGGGTTAACTGAAACGAGCGCAATATGCTGCACTTTACTGTGGTGTAATCCTGGCACTCTTCTAGTGACAACTGGGTGTATGCCTCCCTGGCTGCACAGGTCAATCTTAACTGGACCAGCTGGGTCCATTCCTCCTGTGGCCACTCCTTGATACTGGCAACTTTTTCAAAATGCTCGAAGAAGCTCTCTGCCTCTTCTGGAACAAACAGGGAATGTCCTTCTCCCTAACCCTAACATCTGATGAGTGTGATACCTGGGTGGTGCTCTCTGGCAACCCATGTTCAATCCTTTGTTCAGCCAAGGTCCTGTTCGCTTCTATCTGCATTTGTTTTGTTCTCTCTTTTTCTTTTTCGACCTCTAGTCTTGCTTTGTCTTTTTCTTTCTCCATCTCTAGTCTTGCTTCTCTTTTTCTTTCTCCATCTCTAGTCTTGCTTTCTCTTTTTCTTTCTCCATCTCTAGTCTTGCTTTCTCTTTTTCTACCTCCAGCCTGGTTTTCTCCTTTTCCTTCTCGGCTTCATTTTTCATCTGGAGTTCTAATTTCATCTTTTCCAGCTGGAACTGTATCTCCTTCTCCTCTCGTTGTTGCTGCATCTGGAGCTCTAACTGGAATCTCTCCAAGCTCCTATTTCGGCTACTCCTGCTACTGAGGATAGTCTCTTGCTCTCCTATTCGATCCCTGAGATCTCACTTCATCCTGCCCATCATCCTCCTGTCCACTTTCAGCTCCTTTCTGGGTTCCTCGTTCTGCCGCTTCACTTTTGCTCTTACTGCCTCAGGATCTCATCCTTCATCCCAGCTACTTTAGATGCTTTCAATCTAATGCCACATTTTTCCGCTATTTGTTTTAACTGATCCCTCGTGCAACCTTCCAAGTCTTCAGGCTTGCTGACTCCACAAACGCTTGCACCTTATCCATCTTGTTCTGTGAGTCTTCCCAAGAGAGAGAATATACACCTGCGGTCACACAGTTTATCTATTTCAACAAGGGGTGAACCAATCCACTCTTGGACAGGGTGTGGNTGATCAAACACGGATCGAGGTTAATTACTTTGCCTTTCAGAAACACGTCAATTACCCGGTCCACTGATCATTGATTACGACAGACAATACTCTAATTCTTATCTGGCTGATGGCTAGGCTCCTTGAGACTACCGTAGCTGCTTGTAGGAAAGTAAATTAACCCAAACGTATTCTGAGTTACTCAAATTGTCAAAGAACAAATTATCTTAAAGCAATGGGCGTTCCCTTGGTTACGTTTTATTAATTGCCTCGCAATCACCTCACTGAATACTGGACATCGATGTCCTACCAGATAAACAGGAAAATATAAAACCCAAGTACTCGTCTACAGCCGAGTTCACCCACGACAATGATAAATCAATCTAACAAATCACAGTGATTTACGTTACAATCCGGTTGCAATGACAATACTGCAGAACACTAGTAAATAACACTCGGGAGATGAACCTACAAGAACACGGCCCCACAATGACTTACTGAACTGCAATCACATACGGTGATTGCTCAACATTAGAAACAATCACCATCAATAACAACCCCTTTGCAATAACATACACCTGCAAGTACTCTAATTTCCAAGTATTAGAATACTGCACAACACTTACTTACTGTTGCAAAAGACCCAGTGCTCTAATTACCACTTATAACACAAGTCCACAGTTTGCAATCACCACAGTAAATAACACAATAACACTGGGTACCGTGACACTACGATCATATATATATAATTACTACTGACACATGTAGCCTACAGCTATCAAACGTTAATGGGAACAATCAGAAGATCTTGCACTCCTTAAATCACATGAGTGAGTTATTTATCGATCCCGCAAGCCGATAAACACCTCCTAGAATTACGTTACTCGACAGAGCGACGGCTGTTACTCACCAAATTCTACCAAAATTACGTTAATACTGCAACCACAATATTATATATATATATATATATATATATATATATATATATATATGCAAACATGCCTGAATGGTCCCCAGGACTAGATACAACTGAAAACTCACACCCCAGAAGTGACTCGAACCCATACTCCCAGGAGCAACGCAACTGGTATGTACAGGGACGCCTTAAACCACTTGACCATCACGACCGGACGAAAGAAAGTGATAGCCGAGGCTATATGAACCACTTCCCCGCCGGCACTCGGATGGTAATCTTGGGCATAGCATTTTATCAAATCACCTCATTTTTTGGGGCAACACGTGAGGAACACAAATGCAAACAAGCCTGAATGGTCCCAAGGACTAGATACAACTGAAAACTCACACCCCAGAAGTGACTCAAACCCATACTCCCAGGAGCAACGCAACTGGTATGTACAGGGACGCCTTAAACCACTTGACCATCACGACCGGACGAAAGGAAGTGATAGCCGAGGCTATATGAACCACTTCCCCGCCGGCACTCGGATGGTAATCTTGGGCATAGCATTTTATCAAATCACCTCATTTTTTGGGGCAACACGTGAGGAACACAAATGCAAACAAGCCTATTTAACCTGAAACAACAACATAAAACTCGTGTAGAAACAAAGACACTCCGTAAGTTAACAGCCCTAAACGGTGGACAGTTAAAAATCCCTCGTCCTAAAGATGGCTACATTAACCTGACTTCTTATGATCTTACCCAGGACCAACGAGACCTCTTAAATCTTGGTCTAAATTGTCAATTCATATCTAAACCAAAGATGCATCAAAAACGCCTGGAAATCGAAATGCTTCTGGACGACATCCATAAGCTAGAAGACAACAAAAAGGTCATCACCTCTGACACACTTCAGGCTGAACTAATAGCAGAAGCGGTGAAAAAACGAGGAACATATTCATCTACAATCTTAACCCCACGACTCAAAGAAGCAGCAAAACAAGTAAAAAATCTGAAAGACGTAACAATAAGAAAAGCCGACAAGACAGCAGCATACATATTGATTCCTACCCAAGAATACATGAACAAAATTAGCGATATTCTTAATGATGACTCCAAATTTCAACGAATCACGAGGAACCCTGTGGAAGACCTTAAGCGGAAAGTAAACAAAACAATTACGGCAATCAACGCAAAGACATTGTGTGCATTTCACTAAACTCCAAGACGACTATGGCTTAGGATATGCCTACGGCAATGTTAAGACACATAAACCAGGTAACCCACTACGCCCTATAATCAGCCAAATACCAACTCCAACTTATCACCTGGCAAAAAAACTCAATGAACTCCTAACTCCATACACTCCAAGTAAGTATAGTCTACAATCATCAGCAGATTTCCTAGAATTAATCAAATCTACCCAGCCCGATGGAATCATTGCTTCCCTGGACGTGGAATCCCTATTTACCAACGTCCCAGTCGACACAACCATAGGAATGATACTGGACAGAGTATACAGAGACGAGAGCACCCCCAAATTAGACATACCTGAGCCACACTTGAAGAGTCTTCTCGAAGCATGTACAAAGGAAGCCCCTTTCATCAGTCCACAAGGAGACATGTATTTACAAATAGACGGAGTAGCAATGGGCTCTCCCTTAGGAGTTTTATTTGCTAATTTTTATATGGGAACCATCGAAGACAGGGTCTTCAGTAGCAGACAAAAACCAACTGTATATTGCCGTTATGTAGATGACATATTCGTAATAGTAAAAGACTCAGATGAACTAATTGACCTAAAAAGACATCTAGAGAGAGAGTCAGTACTCCGATTCACACATGAAAATAGTGAAAATAACAGTCTGCCATTCTTGGATGTACTAATAACAAAAACAGGAACCTCTTTAAGCACCAACGTATATACCAAGCCCACCAACATAGGATTATGCCTGAACGGTAGAAGTGAGTGCCCCCAAAGATACAAAGCCAGTGTTCTCAATGCTTATATTCGTCGAGCGCTTACCCACTGCTCTGAATGGAGCAACGTGAGTAGAGAGTTTGAAAGAGTAACTCAGGTATTGGTGAACAACGGATATAGCAACGCGGAAATAAACGCTGCTATAAGAAGACACTTGGACCGTGGTATAATCCAGAACCTAGAGCAGAAACCACAATACCTCCAATAAAATTATATTACAAATCAACCATGCACAGTGAACATATAAAAGAGGAAAGAATAATGAAAGAAATAATCCGTAAAGGAGTAAAAAGCACTACTCCTAACCAAAACATAAACCTGATAATATTCTATAAAACCAAGAAGACTTCCGAACTCCTTATCAAAAACAGCCCGAAGCCGACAGAGAACCCTCTACAGCAGTCAAGCGTTGTATACATGTACACTTGCCCCCACGAAGGAGGTAACCTTCAATGTAAGTACATAGGTATGACGTCGACCAAGCTGACGAGGCGTTTGACATGCCATCTTCAATCCGGTGCCCCTAGGAATCACATGAGACAAGCCCATGACATCACCCTAACAAGAGAAATGTTGAACAAAAATACATGCATAATAGACAAAACCCAAGATGCAAGAAGATTACAAATTCTTGAAGCAATCCACATAAGAATAGAACAACCTACCATGAACACCCAAATCACGGAACTATTACCCTACCCACAATGAGAGTAAGGACAAGACCAGAACATAACGATACCAACACAGAAGACAATGTTGAACATAACAGGCCAATTACACTGGATTAATCTTTGTATATAGAAACCAGCTGCCTTGTATGGGCCAATAGGCCTTCTGCGGTTACCTATAATCTTATGTTCATATGTTTGACCCCACTTTTATCCCTATGTATCCCCTATGTTTTCACCTTTATTGTCTTATCACCTGACCCAGTGCGGGTATAAAATCAACCACTTTGTAAAATTTCTTCACTTGAGAATGAACCATGGAGGTTCGAAACGTCGTGCATATTGTATAAATAAGTGTAATACATTCTATAGTAATTCACCTCTTTTCTTCACCCGGAAAATTACGAAAATGAGTTTTGGAGAACTCCTATTTCAGCTAAGCCCTGATGCTAAGAAAATAGTTAGACGGATAGAAGCCCTAAATCAGAAGATAGTAAATACGAATATGTGGTCATATTTATGAGACATATATATATAATATATATATATATATATATATATATAATATATATATATATATAATATATATATATATATATATATATATATATATATAATGTTATTAAATATGACCGAAAAAGTAAGATTAATAATTCTAACACGAATTTTCTCAATTTTCTTATGTTGTTTTTACTGATGACGGTAAATTAAAAATCAATTCTCCAAAATTCATTCTTTATTTCTTAGTCTGACGCGACACTTGAGCGCGTTTCGTAAAACTTATTACATTTTCAAAGACTTTAGTTACACAACACAGAACAACTATAACTGAACAGAGTTTAAATACCTGCCATTTGGGTGAGGTGACTGTTACAATGGTTTGGGTGAGGTGAGAACAAAACAGAACAAAAACAATGGGTATAAGGGAAATAGATCTGTAACTGCAGAAGGCCTATTGGCCCGTATTTCTTGATGTTTCTTATTGGAGCGGAGTCTTGAAGTGGGTAGAATATAGTAGTGCGTTAATGGCTGTTGATTGCTGGTGTTGACTTCTTGATGTGTAGTGCCTCGCAGATGTCAAGCCGCCTGTTGTCGCTGTATCTATCAATGATTTCTGTGTTGTTTGTAAGATTTCTCTGGTGATGGTTTGGTTGTGGGAAGAGATTATATGTTCCTTGATAGAGCCCTGTTGCTTATGCATCGTAATCGCCTGGAAAGAGATGTTGTTGTCTTGCCTATATATTGAGTTCTTTGGGGCTTACAGTCCCCAAGTGGGCATTTGAAGGCATAGACGACATTGGTCTCTTTCAAAGCGTTCTGCTTTGTGTCTGGAGAGTTTCTCATGAGTAGGTTGGCAGTTTTCTTGGTTTTATAGTAAATCGTCAATTGTATCTCTGATTTTTGTCTGTAGGGATAACGTTTCTATTAACAATATCTTTCAGGACCCTTTCCTCCGTTTTATGAGCTGTGGAGAAGAAGTTCCTGTAAAATAGTCTAATAGGGGGTATAGGTGTTGTGTTAGTTGTATCTTCAGAGGTTGCATGGCGTTTCACTTTCCTTCTTATGATGTCTTCAATGAAACCATTGGAGAAGCCGTTGTTGACTAGGACCTGCCTTACTCTACAGAGTTCTTCGTCGACTTGCTTCCATTCTGAGCTGTGGCTGAGAGCACGGTCGACATAAGCGTTAACACACCTCCTCTTGTACCTATCTGGGCAGTCACTGTTGGCATTTTAGGCACATTCCTATGTTTGTTTCCTTAGTGTAGACTGTAGTGTGGAAACCTCCGCTCTTTCCATGACTGTACATCTAGAAGGGCAGCTTCCCATCCTTCTCCATCTCGTAAGTGAAACGTAACACAGAATTCTTTGCTCAAACGCTTCTTTCAGCTACTGCAGATGTCTGACATCAGGTACCT
>WNGS01164437.1:36550151-36569216 GCA_020271785.1 Procambarus virginalis | reverse complement strand
TTGTCTGAGGGAAAAAACCATGTCGATGTGGACCTGTCAGCTCTGAATCCGCGTTGTGATTCTGGATAGACTCTCTCTGCAAGTACTTGGAGCCTCTTCAATGTGACTCGAGCAACAGCTTTCCAACAGTACTGAGGAGGGAGATTGCCACGGCAGCTTTTTGCAGTCGCCCCTGTCACTTTATTCTTATACAGCGTGACGATGTTGTATCCCCCTCAATGTCCTGTGGCACCTCTCCTTCTTCCCAGCAGAAGCAGAGAATTTTCATGCAGCTCCATGAGCAGGCTACCTCTGCAGCACTTCTAGGTCTCAACAGAATGCCATCTTTGCCAGGAGCTTTCCCAGAAGCAAGGGAGTCTAGGGCATCGCTGAGTTCTTCGAGGGTCGGTTCGCTATCGAGCTCCATTAGCACAGGCAGACACTCAATGGCGCTCAGGGCGTCTTCGGTGACAACATTGTCCCTGGCGTATAGCTCAGAGTATGCTCGACCCAGCGCTTCAGCTGCAGTGTCTGGTCCTGAATCACCTCGCCAGTGGCAGATTTCAGAGGAGCGGTCTTCCTCTGGATTGGGCCGAGGGCCTGCTTGATGCCGTCATATATTCCCTTACATTGCCTGTATCATCCGCTGCAGTCTGTATCTGGGAGCAGAGCTGGAGCCAATAGTTGTTGGCACATCGCCTGGGCTCTGCTGTACTTTGCAGCGGACGGCCGAAGGATCTGTAAGTTATGCTGACTTGGGCAGGCTTTGTAGGCTGCCAAGGCGTTTCTCTTCTCTTCGATGACAGGTGTCATCTCTTCCGAGTGAGCCTCGAACCAGTCAGCCGACCTGCTGGTCTTCTTGCCAAGGTGGAAATGGCAGCGTTGAACACATCGTCTCTGAAGTGCTCCCATCTTTTACAGGCAGTGACCCCGGCTGGGCCAGGGAGAGCTTCCTCGAGCACGCGTGCAAAATCTTTCACCTTGTCCTGGTTGCGGGTCTTGGTGGTGTCGATGCGAGGTCTGCCCGACTTTTTCGAGTGATGAATCTTCTTTGGTTTGCATCTTGACCCTGCTACAGACCAGGAGTGGTCGGTGTCACAGACAGCACTCTGGTAGCTACGCGTATCTTGACGCTGGGTAGACTTGCACGCCTGGTAAGAATCAGGTCAAGCTGGTGCCAGTGCTTGGATCTGGGGTGTCTCCAAGATACTCGGTGTTGAGGCTTTGTGCCGAAGAACGTGTTGGTGACACAGAGACCATGAAGGCAGCAGAGTTCTAGCAGACGTTGCCCGTTCTCATTCATCCTCCCTATGCCGAATTGACCCAGACAAGTGGCCAAATGTTGTGCTCGGCACCCACTCTGGCGTTGAAGTCGCCGAGGATGAACAGTGGCTCCTTTACAGGATTCTCGCTATGACTCTGTTGAGGTCATCGTAGAATTTTTCCTTTGCCTCTGCTGGAGAAGTCAGGTTGGTGCATATGCACTAATTACATTGACTGGTCCTGTTTGGGAGTGCAGTTGCAGAGACAGAATTCGTTCGGTTTCCCCCATCGGTGGCATAATGTATCCCAACAGTGCATTCCTGACGGCAAATCCCACACCATGTTCTCTGGTGTTATCAGCTGGTTTTCCTTGCTAGAAGAAAGAGAAGGTCCTCTCTCTCACAGAACCTGATCCAGGGAGCCTGGTCTCTTGGAGAGCAACAATATCCATCTGCAGTTTGCTCAGCTCCCTATCGATGATTGCTGTTTTTCGGGCATCATTGATTTCTTGCAGGTCGTCAGAGAAACCTGGTTTCATTGCCCTGACGTTCCATGTGCCCAGCTTTAGGGCAGTTGATATTTTCTTCTCAGGTATGGTATTGCTTGGTGCAAAGTTGTCGGGCCGCTTGTCGGTTTTCACCCTAAACCCCACGCACCCAGTGAGGTTAACGGACCGTGGCGAGGCAACACCTTATTGGCTGGGGTTTGCCCAGCTTGAGGCGGGCGGTAGCTGCCCAGTGGGGCACGATGACCCCTCTCACCGTCAGAAGCAACCCCTGGCGTCACACTCTACGCCAATCGAGCAGAAGACTTAAAACTGGTAGACTGTCGCTTCCCGTGTTGGTTCGACGCTGTGAGGCGAAGCTGGAGCGTCCTCTCCAGGGCGCAAAAGCCTGGGTAGGTAGATATGGAGGAGAAGCTGTTACCCATGCAGCAGGTCCCCTCTCTCCACGTTGCTGAAATTATCCAATAGAAAGACAAATGCCAATACACATGGTTCCAGCAACGTCGCAGGAGCTGCCAGAACGAGGTCCACGTCAACAATGAACTGCCTTAGGGGCTCCAACTCCGGATTTTTCCTCGAGGTTGACTCCTGAAGCCTTTCCCCCAAAAAAATGGCTTCAGGTCTGGCTAAAGGCTAAGAAATAAGATCACAAAAACATGGAATCACAGCATCTCTATAACCCCGCAACATGGTTTCAGAACAGGGCGCTCTTGCCTGTCGCAGTTGCTGGACCACTATGATATGGCATTAGATGCTATGGAAGACAAACAAAACGCTGATGTAATTTACACAGATTTCGCAAAAGCTTTTGATAAATGTGACCATAGTGTTATTGCACATAAAATGCGTTCAAGAGGAAATATTTGAAAAATAGGTAGATGGATCTACAATTTCCTGACTAACAGAACCCAATGTGTAATAGTCAACAAAATAAAATCCAGCCCATCAACCGTGAAGAACTCAGTCCCCCCGGTTACTATGCTTGCTCCAGTACTTTTTCTCATCCTCATATCAGACATAGACAAGAACAACCTATAGCACTGTATCATCCTTTGCGGATGACACTAGGATCTTCATGATAGTAGGCAACATAGAGGACATGGCAAACCTCCAATCAGATGTAGATCAGGTCTTTCTATGGGCTACAGAAAATAATATGGTGTTTAACGAAAATAAGTTCCAGCTCATGCGCTACGGAAAAAATAAAAATATAAAAACGGAAACCACGTACAAAACTCAGGCAAATCATAACATAGAACAAAAAGGCAATGTAAAGGATCTGGGTGTACTCATGTCGGAAGACCTTACCTTTAAAGAACTCAATAAAGTAGCCATCACAACTGCAAGAAAAATGATAGGTTGGATAACAAGAACTTTTCACACTAGAGATGCTATACCGATGATGATACTTTTCAAAACGCTTGTGCTCTCTAGAGTGGAGTACTGCTGCACAATGACAGCCCCTTTCAAAGCTGGAGAAATTGCTGACCTGGAGAGCGTGCAGAGATCCTTTACTGCTAGAATCCACTCAGTAAAACATCTAAACTACTGGGACCGACTAAAGAGCCTAAATCTGTATTCCCTTGAGCGCAGGCGGGAGAGATACATAATAATCTATACGTGGAAAATAATTGAGGGGCTGGTCCCAAACCTGCACACAGAAATAACATTACATGAGACCAGAAGACATGGCAGGATGTGAAGAATACCCCCGTTGAAAAGCAGAGGTGCAACAGGTACTCTGAGAGAGAACTCTATCAACATCAGAGGCCTGAGACTGTTCAACACGCTTCCGCTACACATAAGGAGCATAACTGGCAAACCCCTCACAGTGTTCAAGAGAGAACTGGATAAGCACCTCCAAAGGATACGTGATCAACCAGGCTGTGACTCACACGTCTGGCTGCGAGCAGCCGCATCCATCAGCCTGGTTGATCAGTCCAGCAACCAGGAGGCCTGATCCACGATCGGGTCGCGGGGACGCTAAGCCCCGGAAGCACCTGAAGGTAACCTCAAGGTAAGGTGTTGCGTCAGCCAGCCAGCCACAGGGAATATTTTCTACATATTAATGGATCGAGTAGAATCCAGCCTCATTTACCTTCCTTTATGAAGGATAATCAATTAATAATAGATTTACTTAATTTGATAGTGTAAACGTTTGTTTACTAGAAATCATTTATTCAGCTATGATTAGCTGTTGCAGTGAATAAAAGGATAAGCCATATTTCCACTCTGAATCTTTCTCGATCATTTAACGTAGTCTGAATTAATTGACATGCACTACGAGAAAATATTTGTTGCTGCATAATACATTTATTTATGGCATAAATATTCGTCAAATCCATTTCCCCTCCATATTTAACATTAAATGAATATTATGATTTATACTCGGGATCCCAGCCTTGGGAACTACTGTGCATGTGCCACCCGAGAGGAAGGAGAGAGACTCTCGCCATATTTATCAGCTAACAGCAAGGTGTACAGAAGCGGCCCAACAAATATATTTCGATTCTGCAAGCATCCGTACTTCCCAGGACTTCAGATCGAGGGCGCAGCTTACCCAACTTATGAATACCATGTTCGGCAAGGTATTTTACCTTATTAGAATATCATTGAACCTGATTTTATACGTAAATGAAGGTGCCCTGTCGTGACGATGCAGAGGAATTAAAACACCCACATGAGTGCAGCTTTTAGCCCTCCAATTATTTTAGATCTTGCGTTTGTGTGAATACTAATTTGGACTGGAAATTATAGAAATTTGCTTTTCAGTGTGGTATTACAACTGAGGAAGATGTATTACTATTTCTATTATCACGTGTTCCATGGATTGCTATCTAAGGGCTGTTGTGAACTTGTTTTAGAGGCTGGACGCGATCTATGTTCCTCTGATACAGCTAAGACTTTTCCAGTCTTATATTGTAGATAGTCATTTTCATTATTGAGAGTAAATTATTATTTATATATATGAATTTAATAATCAATGTGCATTAAGGGGAATCAGCCCAAAAATAAGCAATAAATGAAAAGTAAATATATTTTAACAAGTCCGCAAAACAGATCCTTTTATTATATGCTAATGTGATAAAAAAGTGTCATAGAAATTATTTAAATTGAAACTTGTGGTTGTAGTTCCGATTTGAAAATGTGTAAAATTCGTTGAAAAAAAATCTTGCTTCCTATTTATGCTACGATGCTGAGACTTGGACCAGATGAAACCCTTTTCATATACAACTCGTCAAAGAAGTTTAATTGAAATCACACTAATCGGCATATGTGGCGCTGATGCCCTCTTAACATCTTAATATTTTATTATAGGAGGTGTATTAACTTTTTATTATTATTATTGAAGTGCATTAACTTCCCAATATTAACCACCCCAAAGTTTGTTGAAGTGGAATAGACTCTGTATTCTATTTAATTCTACAGTTCATTCATTATGATGTATTAGATTTGATTCACGTTTAATTGAGAGATCCATAGGCACTGGTTCTCGAGTGTATCTTGTTTAAGAATCGTCCTTCGAATTTTATAATCATTATTTTCACAATTCTAAAGTCAAATTTCCCATCATGGGTCTCTGGCACTTAAATATATACAAAAAATGCTGCTTTGGCCCCTTGTAGTGTGTAAGTCGCAGGTAGAAACAAAAGAAAACCACCTGTTAAATAATTAAAACAGGTTACTTTAATATTAATGAACAAAAATGGCACCTGAGAACACTTGGTTGTTATTACAGAACAAACACAATAGGTAAATGAAAGTCTGAATATAATACAAAACAAGAGAATGCTGGGGAACTGAAGATATCCACACTACCACCACAGCATTCGTCACACGACGGTTGCTGGTCGCTGACGACGGGTAAGAGAAGCTAAGGTGATCCAAGAGCACTAAGAGAGAGACTCCTCAGGGTGGCGGTGCCCTTCAGATTGCCTGGCGGTGATGACGTCACTGCTAGAGTCGACGCAAGTTGGTAACAAGCGAGGGTAGCAAACTGCTCGTTTGCGGCTGGAGGTACTTTTGTGTAGAGGTTGTACAACTAATAGTTGAAGGTGGCAAACTGCTTGTTTGTGAAGGCTAACTACTGATTAGTGGAGGCACCTCGCTTGCCGACGAGTCATGTCAGGTACTAGGTTGGTAAAGGGTGGTGCAGCATGTGGCAGGTCTGATGACTCATCTGGGCCATCATAGAGGTGTACTTTCAGTATGAAGAGAGGGGAGGTGAGTAGAAAAGGCAGTTCCACTGCTATGCAGATTCATGTGACAATTATCTCTCCTAATCACCAGCAACCAGATGGGAAGATTATCTCTCCTGATCACCAGGAACCAGGTGGAAAAGATGTCACTCCTGATCACTAGGCACCAGGTAAGAAAGATTGTCACTTCTGATCACCAGGAACCAGGTGGGGAAGATGGCAATCCGGATTTCCAGGTGGGAGAAGGTTGTCACTCCTAGCCTCCGGGCCAAGCTGAGGATGACTGAATGGCTTATATGCAACTGAAAATTCACACCCCAGAAGTGACTGTTCGCATTTGTGTTACGGCTACCTCGGCTACCATCATCTTTGGTCCGGTCGTGATGGTCGAGTGGTTAAGGGGTCCTGTACACCAGTTGCAAAGTGCACCTAGCAGTATGGGCTCGAGTCACTTCTGGGGTGTGACTTTTAAGTTGCATATAAACCTGGAGACCATTCAGGCTTGTTCGCATTTGTGTTCCTCACTTGTACCCCAAAGAATGAGGTGATTTGATAAAATACCATGCCCAAGATTACCATCAGAGTGCCGGCGGGATGATGGGGAATTAGCCTCGGCTACCATCATCTTTTGTCCGGTCGTGATGGTCGAGTGGTTAAGGGGTCCTGTACACAAGTTGCAAAGTGCTCCTGGCAGTATGGGTTTGAGTCACTTCTGGGGGGGGGGGGTGTTTTCATATATATATGTATATATATATATATATATATATATATATATATATATATATATATATATATATATATATATATATATATATATATATATATATATATATATATTTACACACACACACACAATCCCCGACAGCATTCGGTCACGTTCCGGGTACAGATATTTCATCAAATAACTTCACCTGCTGAACCACTCACGTGGCCCCAGCAGTGGCTTGTATTGTTTCATTGACTTTCTTTCTGCCTTTCCCTGCCTTTAAGACTGTGTGATCTCTCCCACAGGGAGGGACGGCTGGTGTCTGCCTGGTGTGACATGACTACTGACGGAGGTGAGTAATCTCTCCCACAGGGAGGGACGGCTTGTGTCTGCCTCGTGTAACATGACTACTGACGGAGGTGAGTAATCTCTCCCACAGGGAGGGACGGCTGGTGTCAGCCTGGTGTGACATGATTACTGACGGAGGTGAGTAATCTCTCCCACAGGGAGGGATGGCTGCTGTCTGCCTGGTGTGACATGACTACTGACAGAAGTGAGTAATCTCTTCCAAAGAGGAGGGGGGTGAGGAGGCCAGGGTCTTCCTTGTGTGACGTGACTACTGACGGCGGTCAGTTGTCTCTCCAGCAGGGAGGGGCGGCTGGGACAGCCTGGTGTGATGTGACTACTGACGAGGTTCAGTTGTCTCTCCGACAGGGATGGGGGCGGCTGTTGTCTGCCTAGTGTGACGTGACTACTGACGGGGTCAGTTGTCTGTCCAACAAGGACGGGGACGGCTGGTGTGACATTACTACTGACAGAGGTCAGTTGTCTCACCTCCCGAAGTAGTTATGGTGGCACTTTGCTGGTCGTAATATTATTTGAGGAAAAATAGTCACTTCCTACAAGTCAAATCAACTTGATGCAACGTGGAAATAATAAATTACATGTTCCTTAGCTGCGTGAACAAGATCGTTTACTTTTAGAAAAAACATTATTGTGTAAAGTGCAACGTGGTCTCTCCGGCAGACCATCCCAGTAAAGGTTGTTCTGAATTGACTGACAAGGTTACAGGTTATATCTTGTGACTATATCTATCATGTAAGAAGTTCCCACATAAATAGGTTTGTTATGTTTAAACTAATCTATTCATTGGGAATTTCCATAGATCGCAGAATATTAAATCAAGATTGATTATGGATGAAATTGGTATCTATTGTACTGAAAGTTACCGAAGACAAACATTCGAACATGTATCGCCTACTTTTGTTGGTTGGCATGCTTCATTACTGGCTTGTAGTTAGGCTGCATCTTTACACACGACAAACAGACCCATAACAGTGGACGGAGTCATGGAGTCTGCAACCGTAGTATGTAAAAGCTCTTGATGATGTGTTCCCACGATTTAAATACATCCCTAATGATAAAATCCTTGAACACGTCTTGGGTTGTTACAAGATCGGGGCCTAGATGGTCCTAATACCTGGCTGGTCATAGGCCAACATAGGCATGCAGGATACCTGGCCCAAGACACCTCTCTCTGGTGGTTCAAGTCACACTGGCTCTCGTGCCAACCTTTACCCACAATTCCACTTTCTCTTCTATAATGTGTTGCTGAGAAGAGCCTCTTTGTGAGAGTTTGAAACTTATATAGTGGGAATAAAATGAAATGGTTGAGGAATTGTGCTCGGAAAATTTCTAACAATTTTCTTTAATTCTTTAACCTTTATTCCTGTCGTGATATTCAATTAGGTCGTCTGAGGAAGGACTTGCTTAGCTAACACACCAGTGTAGTAAGCAGCTCATTCCTCACTCCGGAACCATGTATGAAAAATTGACTAGGCGTGAGCCAACGCCGAAACCCCCCCAAAAAATTTAAATCCCCTCCACTTCGTCCCTGACCTTTTCAATTCGCCGAAGCGAATCTTACGAGTTCTCACAACAATAATTTATTGTTGTGTGGTGCCGTATATTTGGTCCAAAACTCATGAATCATTCTCAATTTTAATAGTCAAGTGTGAAGAATCACTTGCATAACAATTATAATGTGTGGGGTGTAACGAAAAACAGTGTTCAACATAACAACTTAGTTTATTCAATAAAGTACTAACTACTATAACAAAACAAAAAAAATATCAATGAAGTTACTCGAAATCCTTCCTGTGACACTATCAATGACAGCTAGACACGAGCCCCTCGGACTGCATAATGAACTAACTCGAACATAAGCGTGACCACAGAGGGAGGAATCAATCAAGACACAAGAAGTAACTGATCTATGATCACAATTACAACAAATCACACAGTAGGTTCTGAAACACGTCTCCGGTAACCTCCTAACTATTCTATGCCTCTGTGCAGTCTACACCTGCAATAGAGGTTGCAATGCAATCAAATCAGTAGCCTGTCAATGACACAATGACTAATGGGTTCACTGACAACTCCAGCACCCTTCCTCAAATTAATATTTACGTTAACACTTCGTCTCACGGACGATCCACAATCAATAACAATTTGATTTACGTTAATAACAAAATAACATTTACATTAATAACAAGGTAACATTTACGTTAATTTAATAACTCTTACAACTGTCACTAGTAACGCGGAAATTACACAACACTCTACCAGTCGAGCATTCAGTCAGTAAATCCCATTATCCCTGTACTTCCAGAAAGCTCATAAATCTCTTTACTAGCTACGTTAATTNATATATATATATATATATATATAATATATATATATAGTGACAAGGCTGTCGGGAGTGACAGCCGTCGCTCTCTCGAGTAACGTAATTCTCGGGAGTGTTTATCGGCCTGTGGAATCGATAAATCACTCACCCATATGATTTAAGGAGTGTGAGATCTTATTGTTTCCATTAACATTTGATAGCTGTAGGCTACAAGTGTCAGCAGTAATTATATATATATATGATAATTATATAATATAATATCATAGATATATTATATTATATATATATATATATATATATATAATATATTATATATATATATAATATATATATATATAAATGTCACGGTGCCCAGTGCTATTGTGTTATTTACTGTGGTTATTGCAATGTGTGGACCTGTGTTCTAAGGATGTTATTTAGAGCACACTGCTGGTCATTTGCAACAGCAAGTAAGTGTTGGGCAGAGTACTAATATAGTTTGATTTAGTGCATTATTGCAAAGGGAGTGTAATTGTTGGTGATTGTTGCAAGTGTTGGACAATCACCGGGGTGTGATTGCAGTTCAGTAAAGTCATTGTGGGGCAGTGTTCTAGAGGGTTCAAGTCCTGTATGTTATTTTACTAGGTTTCTGCAGTATTGTCATCACAACAGGATTGTAACGTAAATCAGTGTGATTTGTTAGATTGATTTATCATTGTCGTGGGTGAACTCGGCTGTAGACGAGTACTTGGGTTTCATATTCTCCTGTTTATCTGGTAGGACATCGGTGTCCATTTAAGTGATTGTGAGGCAATTAATATAACGTAACCAAGAGAACGCCCATTGCTTTAATAGAAGTTGTTCTTTAACAATTTGAGTAACGTAGAATACGTTTGGGTTAATTAACTTTCCTGCAAGCAACTATGGTAGTCTCAGGGTAGTCTAGCCATCACATCAGCCAGGCAAGAATTAGAGTATTGTCTGTCGTAATTAACGGTCAGTAGGCCTGGCAATTGACGTGTTTCAGGAAGTCAAAGTAATTAACTTCGATCCATGTTTGATCGTCTCATACGAAGGCTCCATTGTTCCATTAATGTAATGTCGTTATTTATCTGTCCGGAAGTACTGACACTTGATTGACTCGTGGGAAGAGTAACGTCATTTTAGAATGACGTAAACGTGGTACCTAATTACCGTTATTAGCCACCTGAAATGGTCTGAGTATGGAAGGCTCGGATGGAATTCATACCTTAATGTAAATTGCTGAGCCAGTGTGAAAGGTTGCATATTTAATTGTTTAATTATTGATCTTGAGGATAGTAATTAATTTCTCTAAAGGTAATCGCGAGTGATTACCGTTCTCTTAGCACCTTTGACATTGTAAAATCAAAGTTTACCATCGTTGTGTGATAGTAACCGATAACGTAAATTAACGTAACTAGTAAAGAGATTAATCAGCTGTCTGGAAGTACAGGGATTAATGCGATTTACTCACTCAATGCTCGACGGGTAGAGTGTTGTGTAATTTTCGCATTACTAGTGACAGTTGTAAGAGTTATTAAATTAACGTAAATGTTAGTTTGTTATTAACGTAAATCAATTGTTATTGATTGTTGATCGTCTGTGGAACGAAGTGTTAACGTAAAAATTAATTTGTGGAAGGGTGCTGGAGTTGCCAGTAAACCCATTAGTCATTGATGTCATTGACAGGCTACTGATTTGATTGCATTGCAACTGCTATTGCAGGTGTAGACTGCACAGAGAAGTAGAACAGTTAGGAGGTTACCGGAGACGTGTTTCAGAACCTACTGTGTCATTTGTTGTAATTGTGATTATAGATCTGTTAGTTCTTGTTTCTTGTTGATTCCTCTGTGTTCACACTTATGTTCGAGTTAGTTTATTATGCAGTCCGAGTGGCTGATGTCTAGCTGTCATTGATAGTGTCACAGGAAGGATTTCGAGTAACGTCATTGATATTTCTTTTTGTTTTGTTGTAGTAGTTAGTACTTTATTGAATAAAGTAAGTTGTTATGGTTAACACTGTCTTTTCGTTACACCCCTCGCATTATAATTGTTATGAAAGTGTCCTGTCACACTCGACTATTAAAATTGAGACTGATTCATGGGTTTTGGACTAAATATACGGCACCACACAACACTAAATTATTGTTGTGAGAGCCCAGGACCTACTCGTAAGATTTGCTTTGGCGATTTGCTAAGGTCGACGACCAAGTGGAGGAGATTTCAACTTTTTGGGGTCTCGGCGATTGCTCGCGCCTAGTCAATTGTTCATAAAAGATCCCAGAGTGAGGAATGAGCTGCTTACTACACTGGTGTGTTAGCTAAGCAAGTCCTTCCTCTGACGACCTAATTAAATATCACGACAGGAATAAAGGTTAAAGAATTAAAGAAATTTTTTATAAATTTTCCGAGCTCAATTCTTCAACCATTTCATTATTTCACTTCAAACTCTCACAGCATGGAGTGTACTTCAGGGTTTGGAAAACCCTTCAGTGCCAGCGATGCATTCAGTATATATGTAAACATGGTAAAATTGGATTGTTTCGGGATAACTAATTGTTATATAATTGCTGAAAAAGTACCTGATAATTCAGTATTAAGACTTGAGGCAATATCAGTGTAGCTGCAAGTTTTTATGTTCGGAATTTATGCATAAAATTTTAGGATGATTAGATTTTCAAAATTTAGAACTGATATTAACAAATTATATTTTAATATTTGATGTGTTGGCAGGTGTGAAGGAGAGGGAGAACGCCACCCGCCGCCTCCTGGACACTCTGGACCAGCTGGAGTGGGTCAACAAGGCTCACCAAGCTGACAACCTCAAGCTGAAGGAGGAAAACACTCGCCTAAATACAGCAAATCATTTGCTCGAGGAGGACAACAGGAAGACTAAGAACGAAGTGCAGCTTGCTCAGGAGGAGATTGTCCTATTAAAGTCCCAGATCCGTCAAGTGCAGAAGGTCTCCAGGCTGGTCAAGCAGGATAACATGAAGACTAAGAACGAACTGCGCCTTGCTCAGGAGGAAAATATTCAATTAAAGTCCCAGATCCGTCAAGTGGAAGAGGACTCGAAGCTGGTCAAGGAGGAGATCATTCTGGTCGAGGAGGAAAACAGGAAGACTAAGAATGATGTTCGTTTATCACAAGAGGAGAATCGCCTCGTGAGGGCCGAGCTACGCCAAGTGGAGGAGGACGCGAGGCTGGTCAAGGAGGAAAACAGGAAGACTAAGAATGATGTTCGTTTATCACAGGAGGAGAATCGCATCGTGAGGGCCGAGCTACGTCAAGTGGAGGAGGACGCGAGGCTGGCTAAGGAGAGGAACCGAGAATTGGAGTTAGCGGAGACCCAAGCCCAGGATAGGAACAATGCGGCCTCGACCAGGATAGCTGAACTAGAGAGGGAGATCAAAATACTGCAAGAGACGAATAATAAGACAGAGGGAGAGAAGAGACATGTTGAGGACCAACTCTCACTCTTGAAGAAGGAGAAGAGAGATGTTGAGGACCAACTCTCACTCTTGGAGGAGGAGAAGAGAGATGTTGAGGACCAACTCTCACTTTTGGAGAAGGAGAACAGAGATGCTTATAGTCAACTCTTACTCTCGGAAGATCAGGTCAGGGTCCTACAAACAGCAATTGCAGTTCTACAGGAAGACAAAGAAGGACAAGCACAGAAAATCAACAGTATGGAAAGCGAGAAAAACAGAACTGAAGACAAGAGTCGCTTGATGGAAGAGGAGAACCAGCAGTGCAAGAAGAATGTTACTGAACTTTCCGCCAGGTAAACTGTGCTGTTTGACTTGTACACAGATATAGCATCACAGTGTGTTTCCAACATTTGTTGTTGTACTTAGAGAAATAGTTAAAGAATTCTTGTGGAGATATATTGCGAGAAAAATGCAGAGGGAACAAACAGAGGGAAGGAAGAAACATATTCTTTACAACTAGGTATGTAAATATTACAGAGTCCTTATTAAATACTAATTGTAATTTAAACTGTGAATATTTTTCTTCTCAGACCGCTTTGAGTTTTAGTTGTGGAAGACTTTGTTTTGTATGTGGTGTTAAAGCTTCTGAGTACGTCCAGTTGCTTGCCTGTTGACTAATATATGCCCTATTCCCAGGTTACTGTCAGCAAGGGACTGTGCGGAGCTGTACTGTAAAGGAGCTCGGCGGGATGGCGTCTATCTCATCATTCCCGGCAGGTAAAGACACACAAGCTTCCTCAGATTAAGTTACACTTTGACCCTCTCCTGCTGTTACAGTTTCTGTGAGGAAGATGGTTAGTCCTGATCCTGAGGCTCTATATTTGTATTCAACCTGTCCACTCATCTAAAACATCGCATTTTTAACGGAATCTACAAATCCATTAAAATTGCAGGGTTTCAGTACAAATTAGAGCACCATAATTCTGACGTCTTATGAACATCGGTCACGATAAGTTAGGTAGGCAACTCAGGTTTGAACCTTTATGGATAGGCGAAACAATTGTAAAAATGTGATGCCTAATGTCCAGGCTCTAGCTGGTGACCATTGTCTCTCCTGGTCACCAGGAACCAAGTGGGGGAAGACTGTCTCTCCTGGTCACCAAGAACCAGGTGGGGAAGACTGTCTCTCCTGATCACCAGGAACCAGGTGGGGATGATTGTCTCTCCTGGTCACCAGGAACCAGGTGGGGACGATTGACTCTCTTGGTCACCAAGAACCAGGTGGGGAAGATTGTCTATCCAGGTCACCAGGAACCAGGGGGGGGGGAGAGATTGTCACTCCTGATCACCAGGAACTAGGTGGGGAAGATTGTCACTGCTGATCACCAGGAACCAGGTGAGGAAGATTGTTTATCCTGATCACCAGGAACCAGGTGGGGAAGATTGTCACTGCTGATCACCAGGAACCAGGTGGGGAAGATTATGTGATGTGATGTAGTATTGAAGCTATACTGAACCAAGGTGGTGTGGTTTGTTGGAAATTTCCAGCACCTAATTACTAACAACTTTAAGAAACATTTCTTGTACTAGGCATTATATTTTACTTACACTACTTACCAATAGAGTAGTGAAATTAACATTATTTAGTTAAGGTGTAGTTATGCCAAAAGTTTCCCAGTATTTATGGCCGTGATGATGGAAATCCTGGATAAAATTCTCGCCGAAAACAGAGAATCACTAATAAATGCCTGCATAGCAATTTCTAATGTCTTCAAACAAACTGTACATTGGCACCAAGGTACAACCAGATGCAGCACAGAGCTCGGTGGCAGCAGCGCCAGAGCAGAGCACGGATTCAGGGACGCCTGAGCAGAGCGGGGAGTCGGGGACCCCTGAGCAGAGTGGGGAGTCGGGGGCGCCTGAGCAGAGCGCGGAGTCCAGGACGCCTGAGCAGAGCGCGGAGTCGGGGACGCCTGAGCAGAGCGCGGAGTCGGGGCCGCCTGAGCAGAGCGCGGAGTCGGGGACGCCTGGGCAAAGCGCGGAGTCGGGGACGCCTGAGCAGAGCGCGGTGTCCATGGCGCAGGAGCAAAGAGCGGTGTCGCGGGCACCGAAGCAGAGCGTGGTGTTGATGGCACCAGAGCAGAGCGCGATGTTGCAGGCCCCAGAGCAGAGCACAGTGTCGGGGACGACGCAGCAGAGTAAAGGGACACAAACAAAACAAGGCATTTCAAATGGGCAACCTGTAAACATGGGATATCGGGAAGAACAAATGGAACATGTAAGTACGATCACCCTAGAAAGTGCAGAAACCTCCTCAATACAGGTAAATGTACCAAAATCTGTGAATTATTTCACCCAGAAATTTGCAAGAACTCTTTGGACAGGAAAGAGTGCTTCCATGCTGAATGTCCAGCTTTTCATATAAGAGTTACCAGGCGAATAAAACCGACAGATCGGCCCTATGAAAACAGCCACTACTCCATCGACCGGGACAATTTTTTAGCAAGAGGAGGAGGAGAAGAATGGCTAAAATGACCAGACTCTACCACCAACTCGGTCAAATGCTAGAGAGGACGCAAACACAGTGGCCTCCTTACCAGAGCCTCAGATATTAACACCAAGTAAGGCATCCAGCACTTCCACTAACACGTTAACATCATTTATATATGCCAACATCAAGGGTATAAAAACACGCAAATCCAACAAAGTTCACTTTATAGACGGTCTCCTTCATGAGGCAAATGCAGTGCTTGCAGCCCTAACAGAAACCCACACAAAGGACTAACATGATGGTGAAATATGGATCTCAGAGTACAATCTTTTCAGATGTGATAGGAAACACCGGCTTCAGGGTGGGGTCAGCCCCTATATCAAAGACACACTCATCTGTATTGAGCTGCTAAACACCTCAAATGATATGGTGGAAGTGCTGATAATCAAAATAGAGATCCTAAATGTAGTTATTGTCCTTGTATATAAGTCACCGGAAGCAAACCCTCAGCAGTTTAAAGACCAACTAATGAAAACAGAACACTGCTTGGAAAACCTCACAAATCCAGCTCCGAACATCATCCTGCTTGGGGACTTCAACCTACGCCACCTGAAATGGAAGCACCTGGCTAATACAGTAATATCAGAAAGAATACCAGGAAGTAGCCAAAATGGCAGGCACATGCAAATGACCTGCTACGGATGTGCGACAGGTTTGCCTTAAACCAGCAAATAGTAGAACCAACTAGGAAGGAGAACACGCTGGGCCTCATTTTCAATAATAATGATGAATTGATCAGGAACATAATGATTACAAATACCTGTTACTCAGACCACAACTTAATTGAAGTTATGACAACAATAGGGAATAGACCTTCAAAACCAGTCCCGATTCCCAGTGGAGGAGATTTCAGCAAATTCAACTTCAATAATAACAGATAAACTGGGAGCAAATAAACCAGGACTTCACAGAAATAAGCTGGGAAGAACAGCTAGAAAATGCAAACCTGAACCAGTGCCTGGAAAAAATAAGCTCAGTAGCACTAGAAATATGTTCAAACCGCATACCCATAAGAAAAAAGAGGAAGAGATGCAGATTGGAACGGGAACGTCGTTCCCTATATAGGCAAAGAAAACGAATCGCGGAACAACTTGAGAGTCGCACTCTATCTCAAGAACGGCGAAGAAGGTTAGGTAGAGAAATAGAAACAATTGAACTCAAGCTACAAGAATCATACAAAAACCAGGAGAGGCCTCTCACAGCTACTTGAGCACTACGACAAAGTCACTGAGGCATTAGAAGAAAAACAGAATGCTGATGTGATATACACGGACTTCGCAAAGGCTTTCGATAAGTGTGACCATGGCGTGATAGCACACAAAATAAAGTCAATGGGAATAACTGGTAAAGTAGGAAGCTGGATACTCAGTTTTCTGTCAAACAGGACTCAGCGAGTAACGGTCAACCATATAAAATCTAGTCCAAGTGCAGTTAAAAGCTCTGTACCTCAGGGTACAGTCCTTGCACCGCTGCTTTTCCTTATTCTCATATCAGATATAGACAAAAATACAAGTCATAGCTTCGTATCATCCTTTGCAGATGACACAAAAATCAGTATGAAAATTACCTCGGCTGAAGACATTGAAAAACTTCAAGCTGATATTAATAAAGTTTTCGACTGGGCATCAGAAAATAACATGATGATTAACAGTGATAAATTCCAGGTACTCAGGTACGGTAAAAATGAGGACCTTAAACATAATACAGAGTACAAAACACAATCAAATGTACCCATAGTAGGAAAACAGCATGTAAAGGATTTGGGAATAATACTGTCTGACGACCTAACGTTTAAGGAGCATAACCAAGCAAATATTGCGACAGCCAGAAAAATGATAGGATGGATTATGAGAACTTTCAAATCCAGGGATCCCATCACAATGGTTGTACTCTTCAAGTCACTTGTGTTGTCCCGTCTTGAGTACTGCTCAGTACTAACTTCCCCCTTCAGAGCAGGAGAGATTGCTGAAATAGAGGGAATACAGAGAACATATACGGCACGCATAGACGAGGTAAAGCACCTAAATTATTGGGATCGTCTCAAAGCTCTCCAAATGTACTCACTAGAAAGAAGACGAGAGAGATATCAAATAATATACACCTGGAAGATACTGGAGGGCCAAGTACCAAATCTGCACAGTAAAATAACGACGTACTGGAGTGAACGATATGGAAGAAAATGCAGAGTAGAACCAGTGAAGAGCAGAGGTGCCATAGGCACAATCAGAGAACACTGTATAAACATCAGAGGTCCGCGGTTGTTCAACGTCCTCTCAGCAAGCATAAGAAATATTGCCGGAACAACCGTGGACATCTTCAAGAGGAAACTAGATTTATTCTTCCAAGGAGTGCCGGACCAACCGGGCTGTGGTGGGTATGTGGGCCTGCGGGCCGCTCCAAGCAACAGCCTAGTGGACCAAACTCTCACAAGTCAAGCCTGGCCTCGGGCCGGGCTTGGGGAGCAGAAGAACTCCCAGAACCCCATCAACCAGGTATCAACCAGGCAAAGAGAGCAAAAGGCCATCAGTGAAATAGAGAGAAATCCGAAATATTTTTTCTCCTATGCAAAATCAAGATCAAAAACCACATCTAGTATCGGGCCCCTGCGAAAGGGAGATGGAACTTTCACCGATGACAACAAAGAAATGAGCGAGTTACTGAGGAAGCAGTATGACTCTGTTTTCAGCGAGCCATTAAATGCATTAAAGATTGATAACCCAAATGAATTTTCATGGATATGATACGAACATCAAATCATATATCAGACGTCACCTTATCCCCACTGGATTTTGAAGAAGCCATAAACAGTATGCCTATGCACTCTGCACCAGGCCCGGATTCTTGGAACTCCATATTCATCAAGAACTGTAAAAAACCACTATCGCAGGCCCTCCATATTCTGTGGAGAAAAATCCTAGATACTGGCGTTATCCCTGATATACTAAAAACAGCAGAGATAGCACCACTTCATAAAGGAGGAAGTAAGGCAGAGGCAAAAATTACTGACCGATAGCACTAACATCACACATCATAAAAATTTTTGAGAGAGTGCTAAGAAGTAGTAGGCATCCTTCAGTCTCGGGAGACTATGGAGTTGCGCTCTGGTTGTGAATCCTGGTGCAGCGTCTGGTGTGACTGATGAGGCCAATCCGAGAGTGGCAGTCCATCCCACACCGAGCACAAACGAAGTCCGATTCTTGTCTGTCTTCCTGACTACTGGCTTTCCTTCTCTGTCTCTTTGCCTCCGATTCCTTGGCAAGTGACTCCTCGAACTTGGAGAGACCTCTTTGAACAATTGCCTCCAGGTTGAATGGTCTGCAGCCAACGTCTCCCATATAGCAAGATCGACGTCCATGGCTTTCAGGTCCCCCTTGCATACGTCTTTGTACCATAGCTGGGGCTTGCCTGTTGGACGCTTTCCCTGCATCAGCTCTCCGTACAGGAGATCCTTGGGGATCCTGCCGTTGCCCATTCGCACAACGTGCCCGAGCCAGCGCATTCGTCTCTGTTTCAGCATTGTGTACATGCTGGGATTCTTGCTCTCCCCAAGACGTTGTTGTTTGTCACCTTGTCCTGCCAGGTGATGTCCAAGATGTGTCGAAGGCAGGCATATGGAAGGCATTCAGCTGTCTGTCCTTACGGATGCGGAGTGTCCCAGACTCACTGCCATAAAGGGATAGTGCTCAGGACACAGGCTCTGTAAACATGAATCTTGTATACTCAGTCAGCCTATTGTTGGCCC